>JBBBDQ010000273.1:1090000-1132500 GCA_037127315.1 Ascarosepion bandense | reverse complement strand
TATGTTTTAAATTAATGTTTTGAACGTTGTTAGTTCTTTATTCACTTGAATATGTATATATATATATATATATATATATATATATATATATATATATATATATGATCAAATATTTTGACATATTCTATTTTTGGGTTAAAGTGCTCAATATCAGGAGCAGAGCGTATGTAAATATAAAAGTCAACACACAGAGGCAATATTTTGTTTCATGCTAAACACAATCGTCATGAATTTTAGGGAGCTGTTTGGGTTGAGATGTCTTATTGGGTGTCTTATTCCAACTCCTGCCATAGTTCTCCATATTTGGTGTAACTGATTCGTTAAGTTCTTTTTGTGAACTTTCGAGTACGTTGAAAAAGGATGCCATGACTTCTTGATACTCTTCGCGAGCCCATTTCCTTCGTTTTCTTTTTCTTAATTGGTTTGGTATTGAGTCACTTGATCCAAGATTGGAAATAGTTCGAGTTTAGTGACCGGGTGTCTCATCTTAGTTGAAAGAGTTTGTTTCAGTGATAGATTTTGAGTCACTTGATCCAAGATTGGGAATAGTTCGAGTTTAGTGACCGGGTGTCTCATCTTAGTTGAAAGAGTTTGTTTCAGTGATAGATTTTGAGTCACTTGATCCAAGATTGGGAATAGTTCGAGTTTAGTGACCGGGTGTCTCATCTTAGTTGGAAGAGTTTGTTTCAGTGATAGATTTTGAGTCACTTGATCCAAGATTGGGAATAGTTCGAGTTTAGTGACCGGGTGTCTCATCTTAGTTGGAAGAGTTTGTTTCAGTGATAGATTTTGAGTCACTTGATCCAAGATTGGGAATAGTTCGAGTTTAGTGACCGGGTGTCTCATCTTAGTTGAAAGAGTTTGTTTCAGTGATAGATTTTGAGTCACTTGATCCAAGATTGGGAATAGTTCGAGTTTAGTGACCGGGTGTCTCATCTTAGTTGAAAGAGTTTGTTTCAGTGATAGATTTTTCGGCCTCAGACTGATTCCTCTCTGAGTGACGCGGCTTTTGTTGACCCAGATGAGATTGTTGAGGTTGTTTTTGTTTTACGTTTTATCCTTAACCGCCAAGAAGTGATTTTTTTCAAGATACCAGCTCTAGAACGGCTGTCGATCAAGACAAATGAGCTCACTTTACCCACGAATTAGGTGGGGTTATATTTAATTTTTCAGGGTTCGGCTTTTTCTTTCTTTTTTTTTTTTTTTTTGTTATAGTCGTGTCACCCTAAGCCAGGCATTTTACTACCACTGTTGTGCATGGGGTTACATAGCAGGAATGTTATGAGGAGTGCGAGGTTGCAAGAGGTGTCAGGAAGAGAGTAGGAGAAGGAAGAGATTACTGATGAGCGTGGAGTGGACGAGGAGGAATTTTATGAGGAGTGAGAGGTTGCAGGGGGTGTCAGGAAGAGAGTAGGAGAGGGAAGAGAGTACTGATGAGAGTGGAGTGGATGTAGAAAAGCATGAGAGAGAGGATGTAAGTTAGTGAGATAAGAGATGACTATTGACTTTACATTTAAATTCTTGGAGAGTGTAACTGTCAGGAAAGCAAGTATGCGGAAGAGAATTCCACAGGCAGGAAGAGCGAGAAAAGAAGCTGATGGAGTAGAATTTTCGTTTACAATTTATTGGTTTCGCAGTAAAAGGGTGGGACCTAGTTGCTAATCTTGTGGCCCGAGGAAATTCGTATATAGGGGGTACCAGTGAGCTAAGTTCATCGGAGCAGAAGCCATGAAAGTATTTGTAGAAGAGACACAGGGAAGCCACACTGCGTCGGTGAGAAAGCGACTGCATTCTAGCTGCCAAGTTGAGATCGATCACATAACAGATTCTCTGTTGGAGTGGATAGCAGGAGCACAAAAAATTAAAGTAAAATACAGTAACAGACGTAAATAAAATAAAATTAAATTAAAAAAAAAAGAAATATGGATTTTCAATAATCAAATTAATTGTTTAAAAGTTTACACAGCTTATAAATGACAGGTACATTCAGAATGACTTAGACCAAAATTAAAAAAAAAAACAATTTCAATTTTTCCAGTAAGAGTGATAAAAATCAAACTTTATAGATCACCACCCACGCGCTACAAATTATTATTATTATTATTACTACTACTACTACTTATTTAGAATTTTTGTTAGATACAATCATTTATTTCACCAAAGACTTAACGTAAAAGAAGGTCACTTAGTCAGTTAAGTTCCATACAAGCTTGGGCGATACACGCTTGGACGATCATGTCTCTTTAGAGACATGACTGACTGGGCAGAAGATTATTCCGTAGTAGATTGCTATTGCTTTCTGTGGCAGACTGGTTACCAGCCAAGGCTATAGAACCCAATCTATCCATTTATTTAACCTATAACTGGAGAGAAGAGATGGATTAATACCTTTCCCAAGGATATTTTTGCGTAAGTGAATGCAAAGAACTCGACTGGAATTCGAACTCCCCGATTTGTCATTCCGAGTCGATATCCACTGCACCACAACGCACTTGCTCCAAAAGAATGTATTACTACTACTACTACTACTATTTCTGTATTGCACATTAACATAGTCAATATAAATTCCACTCATGGGGCATGGTGTCAATAAAACTCCTCACAACTCAAGAATATTTTGGCGAATCCTCGCAAAATAAAGAATGTTATTTTCCTGGAGGTTTTCAATCTTGGTCCAAACTGCAATTTTCTTCTTCAACTGCCTAAACACATCCTGGTATTTTCTAAAATATTCTCAGTTTCTTTGTAGTCTACTTTTGTATAATATGGAAAAACAATATCAATAATTTCTCATTTGATACTTTCCTCTATAATAAAAACATCGGGTCTTCGATCTTCAATGACATGATCTGTTTGGATCGAGAAATTTCGTTATTATTACTACTACTACTACGACGACGACGACTAATAATATTAATAATAACAACCATAATAATAATAGTAATAATGTGTATTTGTACACTGGTTATTGGATGTTATAAGCTGGTTTTACATTTATTAGCTACGAAGATAAATCTTCATCTGATGAAATAATAATAATAACAACAGATAACAAACTCTTTTTTATACTTAAAGATATATAATGTATTATATAAACAGTTTGTAACATACAACGTGTGTTAGCACGTGCGATACCCTGTCTTCATCAGCTGCCGACCAGGGGTGATGTCACGGTTTTGGTAGCTATGGCGGGACCGCCACCCCTGGCGCCACCAGCAGCGTTTGCCACTAGGCAGGGTATGAAGATAAACTTGTTGATTGTCCCTCTTTTGTATATTCTCATAAAGAAAATAAACAAAATACTCTAGTATATTAATGCTTTGTTTCGTTGAATAGCTTCTTTTTGCAAATGTCTTTCTTTTTGAATTCCAGTTATATCTATGTCTCTTGGCAACCCATCTAGTAGGGAAAAAAACAAAAAAACAACGACATACAGCTCAAGGTGTTAATTATGTCCAGGAGAGAATGACTGCTGCCTTATGAGTTCGTAAACAACCCCCTACTGGCTTCGGAACGCTATCTGTAGAAAAGCGTTATCCAATTTGCCGGGCAACTTTGGGGTGATTTTGGACCCGTGCATCACTCGTGGAAACAATATGAGAACTGAAAATCAAACCAAAATGTCCAGTATGGCTCTTCCAGTGAAAAAACAGGGTACCCGTCGAGATCGAAAAATCTGCTATAGGAAAAAACTTCTACACAAATAATGAATCTTCAGGTCCCCACAAGTGGGATAATCCCAGTAATGGCCCTATTAATTCTCCAACTAAATCCACAACGATTCATTTAAAGAAAGAAACGTTAAAAGGCATTGAACAAGCATCAGAAAGAAAAAAAAACACTCGACAAACATATGACATTTGGTGAGAAAAGGTTGGATAAGTAATTAAAAAGTACATAGACCAAAATAAACAACCTAATGTAAGAAAAAAATTACAGACAGGAATATTGAAGCGTATGAGTCAGATATAATTGTCAAAACTGATAAGATAAACTTGCCGACTAATTGATATGGCTTGCTCAGTGGACTGTAACATAGCAAAGAAGGAATCTTAAAAAACTATCGAAGAATAAAAACCTCGAAAGCGAAATATAAAGAAATGTGGATATTGAAAACAAGAATAGTACCCAAGCTGTCTTATTATTTAACCCATAACTGGAGGGAATAGACGGATTAATACCTTTCCCAAGGGTATTTGCGCGTAAGTGAATGCAAGGAATTCAACTGAAATTCGAACTCGGTTCCCCGATTTCTCGTTCCGAGCCGATATCCACTGCGCCACAACGCACATCCTCCACATAAGTGGGCTTAGAATGATAAAAAAGGAACACAAAAACACATTGAAAATATCCCTTGAAATCACAGCTGAAGAGAAATACAATTGTCTTGATAAGTACAGCCTAGAGGCTAAGAAGACTTTTATCCATGTAACACTACTAACGTGCGTTGTGGTGCATTGGATATCTGCGCGGAACAAGAAATCGGGGAGCCGAGTTCGAATTCCAGCTGAATTCATTGCATTCACTTACGCGCAAATACCCTTGGGAAAGGTATTAATCCGTCTATTCCTTCCAGTTATGGGTTAAATAGCAGGACAGATTGGGTTCTCTAGCCTTGAATGGAAAACCAGTCTACCGCAGAAAGCAATGGCAACCTACTGCGGGATAATCTTCTGCCCAGTCAGTCATGTCTCTTTCGAGACATGATCGCTTAAGCGTGTATCACGTATGGCACTTAACTGACTGAACGCTAGTAATCTTTTGCGAGTTAAACAACAAATCATGAAATGTAGCCATAACAACAGACCTCTACGTGTCTTAAGACTTCCCACAGACTTGGTAGCCAATGTGATCATAGCAGAAATCAAAATATGATAGTAATAATCAGAAAAATCAACTAAAACTTTCGAACCAAAAAATAAGCCTTTCTGGAATAATAAAAAACAGGATAATTGGTTATTTGTCCGATTTTGGAAGATAACCATAACAACATGTTACCACATGCCTCAGGTCTTCCCACAGACTTGGTAGGCATTTATAATACTTTTTTCATTAATCGTTTCACCCCAAGCAAGGCAGTACTGCCACTGATGTGCAGGGGGCTACATAAGAGTAAAAGTTTAATAATGAGGAGAGTGAAGAGAAAGACGGACCATTTACATTGTCAGACAAAGGGTAAGAGAAAGGTGGGAACACAGGTGTGAAGGCTGTTGTGAAGGTAGAGAGAAAGGAAAATATATACAGAGTGATGTAGAAATATCTGGAGTTAAGTGGATAAGAGATGGGAATTGACATTGCATTTAAATTACTGGAGGTTGTATCCGTCAGAAAAGCAAGTATATGGAAGGGAGTTCCACAAGAGGGAAGTGCGAGGAAAGAAGCTGATGGAGTAGAATTGTCGGCTGCATTTGGTTGATCTAACTGTAAATAGGTGGGACCCAGTTGCCAGTCTGGTTGCACGAGTAAATTTTTAAGAAGGGGGCACGAGTGACTTAACCCTCTAGGGCCATTCGTATCATATTTGATACAGTATTTCCCTATAAGGAAACATTTGGTATTCATTGACTGAGCAGTCAGTACTGCTTTCATTTGAAATTTATAAAATATTTCTCTTAAAAAATTTTTCAGGAAAATATTTCTTTCAAGGCTTGTTTTCATACTGTATCAAATATGATACGAATGGCCCTAGAGGGTTAAGTTCGTAGGAGCAGGAGCCATGAAAATATTTGTAGAAGAGACAGAGGGAAGCCACATCCCGCTGATGAGAAAGTGACTGGATTGAAGCTGCCAGGTTAGGACCTATCACATTACAGATTATGCTTTTGAGCCTGTCGAGAACATTGAGATCTCTTTCGGAGGTAGGCGATTACAGATTTTTTTCCCCAGTGAATCGCTACTAATTCCTAGAAAAGATAATGGTGGAGCTTCTCATTGCCTTAACCGACTTAAATTTAGAATAAATCTTTTGCTAGACTGGTTAGTAAGCAAGCCTAGAGATACTTCTATTTAACTCATAACTGTCAGAAGAAGAAATGAACCCCATCAAAATCCTCAAAAGTTTTAAAAATAATTTTCATTGCTAAAAATCTTTCATTCAGTCAGTTAAATGCCATACGTGATGCACGCTTATGGCGATCATGTATAAAAAAAGACATGACTGACTGGGCAGAAGATTATCACGCAGTAGGCTGCCATACCTTTCTGCGGTAGACTGGTTGCTAGTCAAGGCTATATAACCCAAACTGTCCTATTATTTAACCCATAGCTGGAGGGAAGAGACAGATTAATACTTTTCCCAAGGGTATTTGCGCGTAAGTGAATGCAAGGAATTCAACTGGAATTCGAACTCGGCACCCTGATTTGCCGTTCCGAGTCGATATCACCACAACGCACTACTCACCATTATAACAGCAATAATTTTCTGAAGAAAGGGTGCGTATTGAATGAGTGGTTGATTCATTTGTTTTTTTGTTTTGTTTTGTTTTTTGTTTGTTTGTTGTTGTTATTTTTTTTTTTGTCTTATTAACCCCCCTGCGCGTTTGTTAACTCATTTTGGATTGTAAGAATAATTATTTTTTCCAGTGAATACTGCATTATCAATTAGAAGAATAACAATAATTTTTCCAGATAGAGGTCCTACTATTTAACCCATAATTGAGGGGAGATGATGGGTGCATACTTTTCTCAAGTATATTCGGATCTCTGATTTCGCATTTCGAGCCGATATTCATTACTTACGTCACCCGGCATCCACTTAAATTGAATGAGATCGGCTAAATTCAACATCTACATTCACTGGTCATCAAAATTTAAATATAAAATTGAACATCACAATACGTTTAACGCTTCAGTTTAAACTATAAACAGGGTTTCTTATCGCCGATCTATGACCAATCACGATTGTTGTAGTAATACAACAAATAGACTTGCCTCAAAGTGACAGAAGGTGGGCTCTCTCTGCCATCGGCACGTTGAAGAAATAAGAAAATAAAGGACGCAAGTGTAACTGGTTTTATGAAGTAGAATGTGGTAATCCCGCGTGAAGTGGCGAGATTAAATACGTATAAAAGATCGAATTTGAAGTAGGCCAGTAATATGTTTCCTTCGTGTTTCGGCAGAGATTGTTACCGACCCACTTTAACGTTACGGAACAACGACAAACAGATGTTCACTCGGGAGTGCCCCTTGAGCCTCAAACTCAACCCAGACCTCAGTTGGAACTCGTACATACAATACATCGCTAAAGATGGTGGTAAAATGGTCAGTTCCCTGTACCGCTCCAGTAGGTATCTGACTCCTCCTACTATCTTCTACTTTTACAAGTGTCAGATTAGGTCCAAAATAGATATATGCCGCTATATATGGGCAGGACCTGCCCAGTCTTCACTTCCCTGTTTCAACAGAGTCCAAAAGCGTCTCAACGTCCTCGTGGGTGATTAATCATTTTCCATTCTACAACCCCTTTCTTCACCGACGAAACATGGCAAGCCTGTCGGATCTCTATCGCTATTTCCATGGAAAGTGCGCAGTAGAATAACATTCATTTGTTCTAACCTTCAGGGATAAAAGCCGCTATGTTACGTCCTTTGCAGGGGAACAGCCCTCATTTTCTTCGTATTCCATTGGCGGATGTACGTTTCGTTCGAGCGGTTTCTTTCCACGAACCGCTACTTTGGGGAAGAATTTCCCAAGGAAATATTTTCCTGACCTCTATAATATTAACCTGTTCAGATCGAGGATTAACCGATTTCTTCTTCACATACCATCACAAACTGTACCTCTTACTCTCTCCCTCCAGCATTCACTTACGCACAAATACTCTTGGGAAAGGTATCAATCGATCTATTCTCCCTCCACCTAGGGGTTAAATAACAAGACAGGTTGGGTTTTATAAGCCTCGGTTGGCAACCAGTCTACCGCAGAAAGAAATGACAACCTTCTGCAGGAACATCATCTTCCTAGTCAGCCATGTATCGAAAGAGACATGATCGCCCAAGCGTGTATCGCGTATGGCACTTGACAAATTATTGTAAAAATAACATTTCATCAATAAACTGTTGTTAGTCTCGGAACGAAATGTTTCACTAAGAACACACACACAGTTCAATTGTGTGTTTGTGTGTTTGCGTATGTGTGTGTGCGTCTGTATGTGTGTATTAGATGGAATTGAGAAGTAGACAGAACAAACTTGTAATAACAAGGTAATTGTACTGTCATTACTGCCATTAATAAAATTCTATAATATATTCATCGTATTTTAAAGATTAGTTTCTTTAAAATAATCTCTGTAGATCACATAGCAAAAAAATGAGAAAAAGAGGGAAGCAAAAATTAACTTGATAAATAAAAATAATGTATATTGAACAGCCACAGAAAATAATAGAATAGAATCGCCATTTATTTTCCGCGTCCATTTCAGACAATTAATGATGGCACTCCACAATTTCCAGTTCTGTATAGCACGAAACAATATTTGCTTAATAGATCTAAAAATATTTATTTTATGAGAAGATTAACTAAAAAATATAGAATCAGTAAACCTTTGGCATCTGATTTGACACCTGATTTACACCCACTTTTAACATTTGAGTTACCCACCAAATTATTACATCTGATTTACCCCCACTTTTAATATCTGATTTACTAGCTCGGATACAGTCACTTTCTCACCAGCTCAATGTGGCTTCCCTGTGTCTCTTCTACAAATATTTTCACGGCTTCTGCTCCGATGAACTTAGCTCACTCGTACTCCCTATATATGAATTTACTCGAGCCACAAGATTAGCGACTAGGTCCCACCCTTTTACTGTGAAATCAATAAAATGTAAGCAGCTTCTTTTTTCGCTCTTCTCGTCTGTGGAATTCCCTTCCGTTTACTTGCTTCCCCGACAACTACAATCTTCAAGAATTTAAATGTAAAGTCAATAGTCATCTCTTATCTCACTAACCTGCATCCTTTCTTTCATGCTCTGTTCTCCGTCCACTACACTCTCATCAGTATACTTATCCTTCTCTTACCAACTTCCTGACACACCCTACAACCTGTCACTCTTTCTCATAACTTTCCTCCTATGTAACCCCATGCACAACAGTGGCAGTAAAATGCCTTGCTTGGGGCGACACGATTATAAAAAATGTATCTGATCTACAGCCCAGATTTTGACATCTGATTTATTCTGCTTTTAACATCTGAGTTAACACAATTTTATCATTTGATCTACTCACCCCCACTTTGATATCTCTTTTAACCCGCTCCACAGATACATACACATTTTTATTATATTGGGATATGTATGAAACATGTAAATATATGGTTGCATGCATATATTTTATAAGTTCTTGAACATTTATTTAAAATTTTAATGCGATTTTTCACTGAAAGCAATTTCTAAGAGCTGCTCAAATTAGCAGGAAACTGAATTATTGAAAGGGCCTAAAAGAAGAAATAAGAAATTTTGAGGATATGTAGGATAGATAAAGGTTGATCTATACATAAAAAGGTTACGTTCCTAGTAATTATAAAGCATTATTTCAGCTGACAGTTTCTCAAAGTAATGGATCTTGGGAAGAAGCCCTCAGAGTAGAAATTCCTTTACACGCATCTGCATCAAGAGATTGTTTCACAAACTAAAAGTTTTTTTTAAAAAGCCGTCTGACTAGAAATAGATCTTTAGATCTATTTATACTTGTCTTTACATCTATTTATACGTATCAGCGTCAACAGACTGTTCTACAAAGTAACCATTTTTGAATAAGCTGTCTGGGTAGAAATTTATCATTGCGTCTATTTATAAGTATCAGTTTTAGGAGACTTCCACAAGGTAAGAGTTCTTTGGAAAAAACAGTCTTAGGAAAAATTATTCTTTACCTCATTTCATACGTATCAACGCCAGGAGACTATACCATCAAGTAAACAATCTAGGAAAGACGCTGTCTGAGTAGAAATCCCTTCTTATGTCTATCGTATCAGCGTCAGGACCCAGTTTCTCAAAGTAACCGTTCTTTGGAAAAAGTTGTCCAACTGGAAATTCCCACAACCTCTATACGTATCAGCGTCAGAAGTATGTTCAATCCATTAACAGATGTAGGGAAGAAGCACTTTGAGTATATTTTTACCTGATATTTATTTATACATACCCAAAGTACCACTTTTTGGGAAGCAGTTCTGTCTTTAAATTCCTGCTTTCGTCCATTTTATTTGCATAAACGCTAGTCGACTGCCCCACAAAGTAGCCGTTCTTGTGAAGAATCTGTTTGAGTAGAAATATTTTTTATACGTCTATCGATACGTATCAATATCAAGAGCTATTTCCACAAAGTAAGTTTTTGGGATATAGTTGTCTGAACAGAAGTTACTCTTTACGCATATTTATACACCTTAGTTTCAGGTGTCTGTTCCAAAAAGTAACCGTTCTTTGGAAGAAGCTGTGCGAGTAAAAATACATCCTTTCACTTATTCATACATGTCTGCATCAGAAGACTGTTCGAAAAAGTAACACTTCTTGGAAAGAATTAGTCTGAGTAGAAATTCAAACTTACTTATATTCATCCTTATCAGCTTCAGGTAATCGTTCTTGGAAAAAAGATGTCTTTATAGAAATTATTCCTTAAGTCTATCTATGTGTATCAGCGTCAGCTGTCCGAGTAGAAGTTCCTCATTACGTCTATTTACACACTTCAGCATCAGGAGTCTCTTCCACAAAGTAACTGTTTTTTAGAAGAAACTGTCTGAGTAGGAATACTTCCTTACCTCAGTTTATACGTATCAGCGTTAGGAATTTGTTGCACGATGTAGCTGTTCTTATGAAAAAAAAGTCTCAGACTAGAAATTCTTCATTACATCTATTTATAAATAGGGTCAGAAGTCTCTTACACAAAGTTCTTCGGAAGAAGCTGTTTGAATTGAAATTAATCCTTAAATCTCTTCATTCGAATCAGCGTCATTAGTATAAAAATTCTAGGGAAGAAGTTCTCTGGTTAGAAATGTCTCCTTACTTTTATATATACGTCTCAGTGTCTGGAGTTTATTCCACAAAGCAATAGTTTTGAAAAGAAGCTGCCTAAGTAGAAATTTTCCTTACTTTTATTTGACGTATCAGCATCAAAAATCTGTTGCACAGTGTAAACATTTTAATAAAGAATATCTCTGGTAGAAACAGAATACGTTCCACAATTAACTGTTCTTGGCGAAAAGATAACTGCGTAAAAATTTTTCTTTACGTCTATTCATAAATATTCTTGTCAGGAGTGTCAGGAGTCTGGTCTACAAAGTAACAGTTCTTGGGAAGAAGCTCTGTGAGTAGGAATTCCTCCTTATCTCTATTTATACTTATCAGCATCTGGAGTCTGTTCCTGACTAAAAAATTCCTCTTGAACTCTAATTATTCGTATCAGCACATGATTCTGTTCCACAAAGTAACAATAATTTAGAAGAAGCTTAATCTTAACCCACATATTTATTTTATGTATCGGCGTATTATTATTAAACTTTTTTTTTGTTTATCTTGTTTTTTTTAATAAGTAGATAGAATATAAGAGAAAAATGTTTGTTTCATTGAGATGTAAATACGACTAGATATTACACTCCATCTATCATTTCGTTTAAACACAGCCAGCAGGATTTAGATATTTCACAGTTTCGAGCCGAAGCGGTTATTTACTTTTTTTTTTTATTAGGCTTTAGTCTTTTTGTTTATTATTTATTTGTTTATTTGTTTATTGGTAAGAACAAAAATAAATAAATAAATAAATAAAAAAAGCAGACAAGCAAATCAAGATATAGGCGTGAGTTTGACATATTATATAAGACACATAAAAACTATAATAAATTAAACAGGAGATAAGGTTTTGACAGACAGACAAATACAAACGGAGCCTTAGCAGTGAATGTATATCGTGCGGATGTGCGTTGTGGTGCAGTGGATATCTGCTTGGAACGAGAAATCGGAGAACCGATTTCGAATTCCAGTTGAATTCCTTGCATTCACTTACGCGCAAATACCATTGGGAAAGGTATTAATCCGTCTCTTCCCTCCAGTTATGCGTCAAATAACAGGACTGAATAGCAAGACAGATTGTGTTCTATAGCCTTGGCTGGCAACCAGTCTGTCGCAGAAAGTAATGGCAACCTACCGCGGGATAATCTTCTGCTCCTTAGGCCATCTCTTTTTTGACAAGCTTGTATCTCGTATGGGACTGAACTGGCTGATATCGTAAGCAAAGGATAAAAGTGACTAATTTATTTTCTTTTTGCTACTAACATCAGTACCACAATCCTTATGACCCTCTGCTGCAAATATAGTTTTTATTTGGTTGTGCATAAAAATAAACAGACTCCCATTCAAACGTATACATAAATTATTCATATGCTAAAATCTCGGTTACATTCAGGAAATTCATTGCCATCCGTGATACACGTTTAGGCAGAAGACTATCATGCAGTAGGTTGCCATTGCCTTCTGCGGTAGACTGGTTGCCAGCCAGGGCTATAGAATCCAATCTGTCTTCTTATTCAATACTTTCATCCAGATCAGTCAGTTCATTGCCATCCGTGATACACATTTAGGCGATCAGGTCTTTTTTGAGATATGACTGACTAGGCAGAAGATTATCCTGTAGTTGTTTGCCATTGCCTTCTGGGGTAAACTGGTTGCCTGCCAAGGCTATAGAATCCAATCTGTCCTCTTATTCAATCCTTTTATCCAGATCAGTCAGTTCATTGCCATCCGTGACACACGTTTAGGCGATCAGGTCTTTTTTGAGATATGACTAAGCATCGCATTATCCTGTAGTAGGTTGCCATTGCCTTCTGCGGTAGACTGGTTGCCAGCCAAGGCTATAGAATCCAATCTGTCCTCTTATTCAATCCTTTTATCCAGATCAGTCAGTTCATTGCCATCCGTGACACACGTTTTGGCGATCAGGTCTTTTTTGAGATATGACTGACTAGGCAGAAGATTATCCTGTAGTTGTTTGCCATTGCCTTCTGCGGTAGACCGGTTGCCAGCCAAGGCTATAGAATCCAATCTGTCTTCTTATTCAATCCTTTTATCCAGATCAGTCAGTTCATTGCCATCCGTGATACACGTTTAGGCGATCAGATCTTTTTTGAGATATGACTGACTAGGCAGAAGATTATTCTGTATTTGGTTGCCATTGCCTTCTGTGGTAGACTGGTTGCCTGCCAAGGCTATAGAATCTGTCCTTTTAGTCAATCCTTTTATCCAGATCAGTCAGTTCATTGCCATCCGTAATACACGTTTAGGCGATCAGGTCGTTTTTGAGATATGACTGACTAAGCAGAAGATTATCCTGTAGTAGGTTGCCATAGCCTTCTGCGGTAGACTGGTTGCCAGCCAAGGCTATAGAATCCAATCTGTCCTCTTATTCAATCCTTTTATCCAGATCAGTCATTTCATTGCCATCCGTGATACACGTTTAAGTGATCAGGTCCTTTTTGAGATATGACTGACTAAGCATCGCATTTTCCTGTAGTAGGTTGCCATAGCCTTCTGCGGTAGACTGGTTGCCAGCCAAGGCTATAGAATCCAATCTGTCCTCTTATTCAATCCTTTTATCCTGATCAGTCATTTCATTGCCATTCGTGATACACATTTAGGCGAATTGGTCGTGTTTGTGATATGACTGACTAAGCATCGCATGATCCTGTAGTAGGTTGCCATTGCCTTCTGCGGTAACTGGTTGCCTGCCAAGGCTATAGAATCCAATCTGTCCTTTTATTCAATCCTTTTATCCAGATCAGTCAGTTCATTGCCATCCGTGATACACGTTTAGGCGATCAGGTCTTTTTTGAGATATGACTGACTTAGCATCGCATTATCCTGTAGTAGCCTTTTATCCTGCCATAGCCTTCTGCGGTAGACTGGTTGCCAGCCAAGGCTATAGAATCCAATCTGTCTTCTTATTCAATCCTTTTATCCAGATGAAAAAACTGATTATAATATTTTGTGCTTCATATTTACTTCGAGCGAGTTGTACTGGATAGAAATATTTCGAAATATTTGTTCCAGTGTAGTACAAAATATTTCGAAATTAGTTGTATTAACAAAAGACAACAGGGAAAAGCATCAGCAAATATTCGTGTGGCTAAGTCACGAGATCCTCGATATTGCACAAAAAGTGGACTTGTATGCAGGTCACTAATGAGACTAAAGTGTCACATGCCACACAGACAGTTTTAGATTTTACTTTACTAAAAATAGACATTATTTGCTTCCGAATTTTTTGTGACGTAAATTTCTCAAATCTTAACCGTCAATTTTTTTCTTTTTTTAATTTAATTTTTTATTTCCATTTTTATTTTATTTTTATTTTCATTTTGAAATTGGTACTGTTGTTGATGAGATGTGAAATCTCTCTTAGGAATTTCATGTCGAAATGATCATTCAACAATTTTGAATATTGAAAATTTATTTTATTTTATATTAGCTCTGTAATTTTAATTACATTGAGCTCTCCTCCTATATAATTTTTTAATATTAAAATTTAATATTAATTAGGATCAAGTTTTGGGATTTACCTTCCTACTTTTCCGTTTGGATTAAAGTATTTTAATAAATAAATAAATATATTTATTTATTTATTTATTAAAATTATTATTATTATTATTAAAATATATATATATAATATTTCTCCGACAGACTCTAACAAAAGAATTAAGTTTATTATATATTACACTAAATTCACTACATCTAATTCATTCGTCCGCAACGACTTTTCCCCCACCGTTAATGATTTGCAAAAAAACAATGTAGTATATAAATTCATATATCCATTTAGTGAATGTATCTCTAACAACCTCAATAAATATCTAAATTGGTCACACTACAAATTCGCTCTCACAGTGGCTGACGTTGCACTTAAATGAAAATTCAAATATCACCATCAAGTATATCAGACGTTATGAACGGATCCTACACAAAATTAATAGACAAAACTTGTCTATATTATTCAATGAAACCTGCATTAATGAAAAAATGCAGCCAAAATACACAGAATTTAAATTACATGATCCAGCAGCCCAACACACCATCACCACCTTGAAATATAAATGGAGCCTTGTGAAAATGCAAATTGAAATAGCGAAAGAAAATGTAGACACATTATACAAGGACAAACATGACCTCTACAACAAACTAAAAGATATAACTACCTCAAACCAACTAGAAGAAATAATACTCAGACTATCTAAAATCACCGTAAAATCTGAAGTTGAACACCGTGCTAAAATTGTAAAAAAACTTAATTCACTATACAATGGTACGATCACTCTTCCAAAAAAATTTGATAAATTCATAAATCTTTCCAACCACGAACTAACTAAGCACCAAAAAGAATTACTCAACCTTGGACCTAACTGCCATATATACCGTAAGTATAACCAGCTTACTAAAAAAATTGAAATAGAAACGCTCTATCAAAGCATCACTAAACTACAAGATGAAAAGCTTATAACCGTTAAACCCGAACTGAAAGACCTAGTTAAGGCTGAGGCACTCAAAGATCGCCATGATAAAAGCAGAAGCTCCTCAAAAATTCTATCGAAACAACTAAAAAGTGCTGCGCACGAACTACGCAACCACCCTCACATAATTGTAAAAAAAGCTGACAAGGCTAACATCTTTGTTGTACTTAACAAATCAGATTACAATACAAAACTCAACCACATACTTCATGACCACACAAAATTTAAAAAAGTTAACAAGAACCCGACACACCAACTAAAATCTAAACTTAATAAACTCATTAGTGCCAACAACGCTGATCATAATTCCTTAAAACTCCCTAAAATTATTGGTGACTATAAACCTGGTTACATATACGGAACCATAAAAACTCATAAACCTAACTATCCTCTCCGCCCTATCATATCCCAAATACCTACTCCTGTATACCAGTTAACTAAACATATTAACCAGCTTATCACACCCTACCTTCCGAGTAAATACAGCATTAAGTCAACCTTAGAGGTAATCCAAATCCTCAAGAGTGAAAAACCCTTTTAATGAAATCATAGCTTCACTTGGTGTGAAAAAACATTTTACTAATGTACCCGTCAGTGAAACTATCGATATATTTACAAGAAATGTCTACAGTAATCCTTCATTAACCCCACTCAAAATTAATCCCAACATCTTAAGAAAAATTATCCTAGCTTGTACTACTGAAGTGCCTTTTGTTGATCCAAACAACACTATATATATATATATATATATGCAACGTGATGGAGTCTCCATGGGTTCAGTGCTTGGTCCGACTTTTAGTAATTTTTACATGTCTAATCTTGAAAATACTACCTTTGCAAAATTTAAAAAAACATCATATATCTACGATATGTTGATGATATCCTACTATTAATTAAAAATACCGACGAAATCTTACAACTTCAAAAACAGTTTCAAAATAACTCAGTTTTAAAATTCACTTATGAACTCAGCAATGATAACAAAATTCCTTTTCTTGATATATATTAATTAACACTGATAACAATAAATTTACTATCTCACCGTATCAAAAACCCACTAATAAAAATCCCTCCACACTCAATTATATTAGTGAATGCCCCCACTATTACAAAATAGCCATTATAAAAAATCTATTATATCGTGCAAAAGTCAATTCATCTAGAAATCAGATCTTCCACAGTGAACTAAAAAACATAAAACAGACACTCATCAATAATAATTTTCCCAACTACATAGTTGATGAACAAATACGTTATTTTCTTAAAAAGCTTAACATGGAAAAACCAACACATGATACTAGCCCAACCAATCCCAAGCATATCACTCTCTTATACGGTAGCCAGATGCACTCCAACTACCAACTAGATGAAAACATCCTAAAAAAAACTCATAAATACTAATATTTCTCCGACAGACTCTAACAAAAGACTTAAGTTTATTATATATTACACTAAATCCACTACATCTAATTCATTCGTCCGCAACGACTCTTCCCCCACCGTTAGTGATTTGCAAAAAAACAATGTAGTATATAAATTCATATGTCCATTTAAAGAATGTATCTCTAACAACCTCAATAATATCTACATTGGCTACACTACAAATTCGCTCTCAAGACGCCTGATGTTGCACTTAAATGAAAATTCAAATATCACCATCAAGTATATCAGACGGTATGAACGGATCCTACACAAAATTAATAGACAAAACTTGTCTATATTATTCAATGAAACCTGCATCAATATATATATATATATATATATATATATATATATATATATATATATATATATATATATATATATTGTTGTTATATATATATAAATCCAGGTAAAGAGAACCAACAGTTTTACAATTCCGTGTTGTCTGGCATTTACTTTTTGTTTATAAAAGTGCTCAATACAATAAATATCATATTATCATATAATTAAATTTGTTTTTTAATTAAAAATACATTGCGACTTAAAATTTCTATATTTCGAGATTTCTACCTCGTCATCAGGCAATGTTAGATCATAGTTGTGAAAATGATTTATTGATTGATGACAAGGTAGATATCTCGAAACAGAAATTTCTGTGTCGGAATGTATTTTTAATTAAAAAACATTTAATTATATATATATATAGTGATGATCCACGTATACTGTCTTAATATGTATAGGAAAAACTACTAAAAAGTTGTAAGTTTAAAATGTATATAAATAAATAAATAAATATGTGTGTGTGTGTGTGTGTGTGTGTGTGTGTGTGTGTGTGTGTGTGCATTGTTGTTGTTCTTAATTTTGTCAGTTAGGCACCGTCTATGAGAAAAGGAACACCATGACGAAATTAACTTCGGCAGAAATCTGGAAAATAAATACTGTATTGCTTGGTATTCGGGCTGGAAGATCCAATACAAACATTTCAGAGTTTTTGAATGTCAACCTGAGAACAGTACACTTGATATAGTCCTTCGTGTTCTGAGGTTCCGTAGGAGGAGGAAGTACTGCCTTGAGTCAAGAGGGTGGCTGCTGGAAGAAACTATGTCTGGCACAAGGATTCTGCCCTATGCCATACAAACTGGATAACCCTGTCATGGCTTTTAAACAATTACTGCGACCCCACCCCCTTACATCTGGCCACCTCACTCCCCAGACTGCCACCCCCTTGATTATTATGTGTGGGTGCAGTTGAGCGAAGAGATGAACTGAAGGGGTAAGGATATGGCAGCATTTCCCAACTTAAACAAGGAAACCGCCCGGAAGAGTTGCAGGGCGTTTCGAAGTCAACTAGAGACCGCACTTAAAGCTAATGACGATTTTATTGAATATTTAGTATTTCAAGATACTTTTTGTGTAATTTTGGTAAATATATCTGTTAAAATGAGATGTCAGAGTTATTTTCATTTTTGCGTAATTAAAACGACAATTTATCCGTCTCATCCTGTATAAGTTAAATCCTATGAAAATATGGCTTTAGTAATTCAAGTTTCATGCTCACTCAATCTTGAATCCGTTCAAGTCGTCTGCAACTCAAATTAGAGCCAACCTTTCATAGTATTTAAGAGTTTTTGGTAGGTTTAAGCAATCTGGACTTCGAGCAATTTTCATTACTGAATAGGTAAGTTTGTTTTTAGACCGTTTTTACCTTTCTATTTTCAATACTGTAGATTTTGTTCGAGACTGTATTGGCATGAGATTTTTAGGTTTTGGCAAGTTGTCCGTTGGTTACACCGACAATTTTTGTTTTTATTTTATATATATATATATATAAATTTATTTATAAATGGAACTTTGTCTGTATATATGTGTGTGTGTGTGTGTGTGTGTGTGTGTGTGTGTGTGTGTGTGTGTGTGTGTCTGTATGTGTATCCGTTACCTATAGACTCCGAAACGGCTGAACCGATTTTATTGAACATTTACCCAGTTGTACTATAAGCGTCTGCGAGTGGTTTGTGTCGAGGTACCCCTGATAAATATCGAAAATCGATAATCGAAAAATTGGTTTATAGAAGGAGTTGTCCGATTTTGATCAAATTCGATACACTCATAGCCAAAGACATAAGAAACGATATTCAGATGTTTCAAGGTTGCAGTTCTTACAATAGTACAGAAAATCGAAAATACATATATGTATAAATCGATACCAGGAAATCAAAATTTGACTTACATCCATTCATTTTTCTTTCGGTCTACGGTTTCGCTTTAACTGCCAACGTCCAAAGAGACTGAGCTCCAGAACCATGGATTAGTTTTAAAGCTTTCATTACACCCGAGCAACGCCGGGTTAAACTGTTAGTATATATATATATACTATCGCAACTAACTAAATTATAACGAAAAAAATACAGAATAATTTCGAGTAACTTTAAGCTATATGAAGATGTTCAGTCAGTTAAGTGCCATACGTAATACACGATTGGGCGATCATGTCTCGAAAGAGACCTGACTGACTAGGTGGAAGGTTTTCCAACAGTCTGTTGCTATTACCTTCTGCGGTAGACTGGTTGCCATCCAAGGTTACAGAACCCAATCTGTTCTGCTTTTTAACACATAGCTGGAGGGATAAGAGACGGATTAGTATCTTTTACAAGAGCATTTTCGCGTAAGTGAATACAACAAATTCTACTCTGGAATTTGGACACGATTCTCCGTTTCCTTATTCCAAGCCGATATCCACTGCACCACAACGCACATCCAATGAAGTTGTTATGTAACCTATTTCGCTTTGTTATTCATTCAAATATAAGTTAATTTAATGAGACTCGCCACGCCACATACACTAGGCTAAATCACCCTATTTCTTTTATATTCCTATAATAAGTTCCATTCAGACAGTTTTTTTCCGAAGAGCTACTGTTTTGTGGAACATACACCGGCAGGATGTTTTCCTAATTACTACAATCTTTTTCTCTTCATGTCTACCCTTAATCTTTCTAGCATGACTCCATGAATTTCACTTCCTGTCAGTTCATAGAACACTACACTGTAACCTTGTACATCGAGTGGCCTGAGCCCTGCATTTGGTGAATATTAGCAATAAAAGTCTCTGAGCATTATGATTACATTTTATCTATCGTATGAAAGAAGTAAAAAAAATGATTTTTATTTTAATCAGTTTGCTACAAGGAAGACGCCATTGCAACTATGACGCAAATGATTAAAGAAGCAGCAGATAAGATGTGGAAGCAATATTCGATGCACGGACAATGGCGTAAAATAGATGCCGGCAACAGATAAAAGAAAGAAAAATACAGATAGAAATGCTGTAAATTGTTCTTACCCTCACACCGACTAACAGTTTTTTTTAAAATCATATCACCCCGAGCAAGGCGGTAACACCACTGATGTGCAGGGGGCTACGTAAGAGTGAAAAGATTGGAAAAAAGAAAGCCGGAAACCACACCCTAAACAGGGAACAAGGGACGAGCCTCTTCACCTGTTCAATAGACGTGGGTGAAGTGTGAACCGGAGATTGGACTCTCTAAGCCTTGAGTCACATCCAGACTGAGAAAGAGAATTGAATTTCAAATCATTGATAACGCAACGGGAAGCTACTTTACTATGTTTTCCAAAATGTCCTTTCAATTTACAAATAATAGGGAACAAGAATACGTCGATATCGATCACGGCATGGCATTTCGTCCGTGCCTTGAATAGTTTTGCCATACGTGGTCGGCTACTTCTGTTATTCACCTCGAGGTTCTCGACAAAATTCAAAGTAAAAATCTGCAATGTAATCGATCCTGACTTGGCATCTCGACTTCAGTCACTTTCTCACTAACATGAAGTGGCTTCCCTCTGTCTTTTCTACAAATATTTTCATGGTAATTGCTCAGATGAGATTTTTCCCTTGGTGCCATGTCCACGTGAATTTAAACGTGCTACTAGATTAGCATCTAGGTCTCACCCCTTTACCGTCAAAATATTTGAATAAAATCGACACTTCTACTCGAATAGTTTCTTTTCTCGCACTCCTCGACTGTGGAGTTCCCTTCCGTTTACTTGCTTCCCTGATAGCAACAATCTCCAAAACTTTAAATGCAACATCAATTGCCATCTTCAACTCCTTAAATTTCATCCATATTTAATCCTTCTCCGACACTCCCTGTACCCTGTTTTTCTTTCAATGTCACCCCCTGTGCACCAGTGGCAGTCCTGCCTTGCTTGGGATGAAATGATTAAGAAAATAATAATAATAATAATAATAATAATAATAATAATAATAATAAAATATTATTATTTCAATCCATCTTTTGGCGCTATGCATCATATAAGCTTTGTAACTTTCTGTGGTAGACTAGTTGCCAATTAAGGTAATATGACCCAATTTATCCTATTTAATCAATAGGTTTGGGGTAAGAGAAAAGAGATAGATTCATACTTTTATCAAGTGTATTTGCGCGTAATTGAATGCAACAAACTCGACTGGAATTCGAACTCGATTATCAAATTTCTAATTCCGATTTTTTATCCATTACACCACCTGCACATCCAAGCTTACAACAACTAATATTTCCAGCCTATTTAGGTACTGACCAAACTCAAAGTTAATGTTTGTGATCGGACTATAACCTGTGTTTCAACATAATATGGTCAAGATATAACGTCAATATTGTACATATTTATTTGTTTAAAGTTATCATGATAATTATCTTGTCATTTAAATAAGATAGATCTTTAATTGGAGTAGATAGATCTATCTATCGCCCGGTTCACACTCCACACATGTCTATTGAACAGGTTAAGAGGCTCATCCCTTGTTCGCTGTTTAGGGTGTGGTTTCCGGCTTTCTCTTTTCCAATCTTTTCACTATTACGTAGCCCCCTGCACATCAGTGGCGTTACCGCCTTGCTCGGGGTGATACGATTAAAAAAAAAAAAATGTTTGAAAACTTGGACATCCTACCCTCCAAAAAAAAAAAAAGGAATATCAAAAGGATATACGTACTTTAAAAAATGGTTAATAATGAGGATTTCCTTATAGTTGATTCACATATTTAAAACAACAAATGTAAAATAGTTGAGTAAAAATTGTTTTCATATTTATTTCTCTATAAATTGGTGAATGATAATATTGCATTGCATGAGTTTTAATAGAATTTTATTAGATTTCACAACGTTATAAATAAAAAATTAATCTTGCAAATAAAAAATATCTAAACTTATTTATAAATGGAACTTTGTGTGTGTTTGTGTATGTGTGTGTGTGTGTGTGTGTGTATGTCCGTTACCTATAGACTCCAAAACGGCTGAACCAATTTTCTTGAAAATTGAAACAGTTGTACTATAAGCGTCTGCGAGTGTTCTTAGCTAGGTTTTGTGTCGAGATACCCGCGATAAATATCGAAAATTGATAATAAAAAAATCGTGTTATAGAAGGAGTGGTCCGATTTTAATCAAATTTGATACACTCATAGACAAAGACATAAGAAACGATATTCAGAAGTTTCAA
This sequence comes from Ascarosepion bandense, assembly GCA_037127315.1. Lineage (NCBI taxonomy): Eukaryota > Metazoa > Mollusca > Cephalopoda > Sepiida > Sepiidae > Ascarosepion > Ascarosepion bandense. Next base: position 1,110,083 of record JBBBDQ010000273.1, on the reverse strand, counting down.
GGTTGCAGTTCTAACAATCGTGCAGAAAATCGATAATATATATATATATATATATATATATATATATATATATATATAAGGCAAGATGTTTGTGTGTGTGTCTGTTTATCTGCTTGTATGTCTGTATTTTTTTCAGCCCTTTTATTTTAGTTTTTGCTACGGGTTTGGCTCTAAGTAGGTATAATTGTAGTTCTTAGTCTCAGCCATGATACCATTTACTCAGAGGACTTATTTAGCCTTCAAAATTCAGTTTACGACGAAAAAATCTTATTTGATATCGATACTAGGAAATCAAATTTTGACTTACATCCATTCATTTTTCTTTCAGTCTACGGTTTCGCTTTAATTGGAAACAAGTATTGCTTTTTAGTCTTTCGTGCCAACGTCCAAAGAGTCTGAGCTCCAGGACCATGGATTAGCTTTAAAGTTTTCATTTCACCCGAACAACGCTGGGCTATACTGCTAGTAATCAATGAATAAAATATTTTTGTTGTAAATCCCCAAAAATAAAAGATACGCATAAATTCATTTTCGTCATGTATCCAGGCTTTATTAGATCTCTGGTCATTGCTTTTTTTAAGTAATAAACGTTATCGCGTAGCAAAGGTAGTTAAAATAATATTGGTTTCAATGAAGAAATATTTCTTTTTTGTGACATGAAGATCTTATTTTGCTAGAGTTAACGGCGCTTTTTTATTATAATTAATTATTAATCGCTACTATTAATATCTATTTTCGATTAGAATTTTGTTGAAATTTAACGCATAATTATTAATCAATTTACCATTGAGTCAGTTAGGTGCCATACGTGATTCACGATTTGGGCTCTCGAAAGAGACATGAGTGACTGGGTAGAATATTATCCCGCGGTAGGTTACCATTGCTTTCTGAGATACACTGATTATTATAGAACCCAATCTGTCTTGTTATTTAATCCTTAACTGAAGGGAAGAGACAGATTAATCTCTTGCCAAGGGTATTTGTGCGTAAGTGAATGCAAGGAATTCAGCTGGTATTCGAACTCGGCTCCCCTATTTGTCGTTCCGAGCCTATATCCATTGCACCACAAAGCATATTTATCACTAGTTGACCGAAAACATTCACCTCTATCATCCGACTCCAGTTTAAGGGAGAGAAAAATGTAGTTATCAGTTTATTTTCTCTATTCACTCTTAGCTGTCTTCCTATTCACAGACTGCTTTGATAAATGTGTCTTAGATTCTGGCAGCACGGTAGGGGTTATGACTGAAGGGTTGGGCTGGAGTTTTGACTCCTCGGGAGGTGTCTACATCTTAAAAGATCAAGCGTGCTTGAAGTCGATCTGTTGTAGAGCTTAACTTCGTCAACTCTCCTTACGTCCCTCGAACACCGATAACAATCCTAGGCTCTGTTGAACCTTCCCCTATCCACAAATAGCCACGCTTTAAAAAAGGTGTTGGGGTGGGGAGAAAATGAAATCCTACCGTAACATTAGGGTCGAAAATTACATTATACTTCATGCCTTCGACCGTTCACTGCCACTTGTAACTAGGCTTGGTAATAGACGGAAGCCAGATGGCAACCATAGGCTCCATTTCAAACTGCTTATTAAGTATTTTTATAATCAGTGCTAAATAGATATGACTTTTGTATGGGTATGTACATTAGGATGTGTGGGTAGCGTTACGATTATCATCGCAAAAAGTAAAATCAGCCAGCTGAGTTCAAATATCTGGTTTGCTATGTTCAATTTCATGTAAATAAAAAGAAAAGCACTATTTTATTTGTTCCCTCTGCGGCTGTGGGTTAAATTGTAGTGTAGACTATCGGATCTCTAGCCTTGATTGGCAACCAGTCAAGCAGAAAGAGAACTCTTAAGTTTAAGACGTTGAGAAGACAATGTGTTGCCACTCCATTATGGCAATTAACAGATAATAAAGAGAATAGATTTTTGGAGAGCCATGATCGCCTACGTCCTATGTTATACTTACAAGTAATAAAGAAAAGTAATTTCTGTTGAAATATTTCCTAGATATTAAAATTTTGTTACTTGCTTGATTTTTTTAATTTCCATTTTGTAATTTGCAGGTTGGATTGTTCCTTTATGTTAATAAGCATTCATTTTGCCTGTCACAATTAATGTTTTATTCTTTCTTGTCGCTTTTCTTTAATATCTTTTGTAAGAGTTCCTCAATACTGTGTTGTTAAGACTGTGGTCGCTAATAATGGATTCTAGCAGGAGTTCTAATACTCTCTACAAAAAAGTAACAGTCAGGTCTAGGGGAAGCACTACAAAAAACTCGAAAAAAAAAAGTAACAGTCAGGTCTAGGGGAAGCACTACAAAAAACTCGAAAAAAAAAAGTAACAGTCAGGTCTAGGGGAAGCACTACAAAAAACTCGAAAAAAAAAGTAACAGTCAGGTTTAGGGGAAGCACTACAAAAAACTCGAAAAAAAAAAAAGTAACAGTCAGGTCTAGGGGAAGCACTACAAAAAACTCGAAAAAAAAAAAAAGAACTGTCAGGTCTAAGAGACGAGCGGCGAAAACACAAAAAAGAACAACAGCAACAGTTAGGTTTAAGAAAAGGACTATAAAAAAAACCCAAAAAAAGTCAGGGCTAAGAGAAGAACTATTCAAAACTATTGAGAAAGTAACAGGAAACCACTCCACTATCTTTTCCAAAAAGGAATGGCAATTCACAGTTAAAGAAAATATGACATTAAAAATAACCTGGTTCAACTCAGTTAAGTGCCATACGTGATACACGCTTTGGGCAGAAGATTATCCCGCAGTAGGTTACCATTGCTCCTGCTGTAGACTGGTTGTCAGCCAAGGCTATAGAACCCAATCTGTCGTATTGTTTAACCCATAATTGGAGGAAAGATATGGATTAATACCTTTCCCAAGAGTATTTGGATGTAAGTGAATGCAGTAATTCAACTGGAGTTCGTACTCGGCACCCCAGTTTAACTACGCTGAAAAAAAATGATAGAGAAAGCAACGAAAAACTACTCGACTATCTTTTTCAAACATCATGATAAGTCACTGATAGAAATAAAGAACAGAACTCTATGATTAATTATGATCACTTGAAAAGATACAGCATTAAAAAAAACAACACTATGATTTAATAGCGTAGTTTGCTAGAAATCTGCCTAGGAGAAGGACTACTTTGAATTCAAAAGCAAAACGGTGAAACCTAGTTACCAATCTAGTAGCACGCTTAAATTCTTGCAATCGAGGCACAGTGGCTCATCAGAGGCACAGTGGCTCATCAGAATAAATTACCTTGAAAATATTTGTAGAAAAGAAAGAGAGAACCCACTTCATGGTGGTAGGAAAATGAGTGATTTCGAGGTGCCTGGTCAGGACCGATAACATAACAGACACTTCTTTGGATTTTAAAATGAATCGTAAACAATATAGTAGCGGTATGACCGGAAAGTCCAATGTACAGACGAAAAGTAGACAGTTATATTATATATTTACTGATGTTTTTGTTAATTCCTTTGTGTACAATAATGTGCATTCAATAACGACGAATGATAAGAGACATGAAATACAATTCATAATGTGCTTTCAATAACGACGAAAGATAAGAGACATGAAATACAATTCATAATGTGCTTTCAATAACGACGAAAGATAAGAGACATGAAATACAATTCATAATGTGCATTCAATAACGACGAATGATAAGAGACATGAAATACAATTCATAATGTGCTTTCAATAACGACGAAAGATAAGAGACATGAAATACAATTCATAATGTGCTTTCAATAACGACGAAAGATGAGAGACATGAAATACAATTCATAATGTGCTTTCAATCACGACGAAAGATGAGAGACATGAAATACAATTCATAATGTGCTTTCAATAACGACGAAAGATAAGAGACGTGAAATACAATTCATAATGTGCATTCAATAACGACGAATGATAAGAGACATGAAATACAATTCATAATGTGCTTTCAATAACGACGAAAGATAAGAGACATGAAATACAATTCATAATGTGCTTTCAATAACGACGAAAGATGAGAGACATGAAATACAATTCATAATGTGCTTTCAATCACGACGAAAGATGAGAGACATGAAATACAATTCATAATGTGCATTCAATAACGACGAATGATAAGAGACATGAAATACAATTCATAATGTGCTTTCAATAACGACGAAAGATAAGAGACATGAAATACAATTCATAATGTGCTTTCAATAACGACGAAAGATGAGAGACATGAAATACAATTCATAATGTGCTTTCAATCACGACGAAAGATGAAAGACATGAAATACAATTCATAATGTGCTTTCAATAACGACGAAAGATAAGAGACATGAAATACAATTCATAATGTGCTTTCAATAACGACGAAAGATAAGAGACATGAAATACAATTCATAACATTAGAATGGTGTCGATTTTTATTCGGACTTTAAGAGCTTTTTTTTTCAATTTCATCGAATAATGAATTTTAAATCTGTTGAAATCTATAAATCATTAGCACATTTATAATTCAATATCATAGAAGCTTACAAACTTAGTTATGTATTTTTTTAAAAATATGAACTGAGAAAAAGTTTCTACGATTGACGCCTTGAAAACAAAAAGCCGATTGCATCGATTTGTTTTTTGTTGTTGTCTTATCACTGCGTTTTACAGGTTATTAAAAGCCTGCAAATATTTTATAAGACTGATGATAAAACTTTTCTGATACAAGTTTTATTATTTAAACCATATCTGGGGGGTTAAGAAATGGATTCATAGCTTTCTTAAGAGTATTTTTTTAAAAATTATATCACCCTAAGCAAGGCGGTAACGCCACTGATGCGCAGGGGGCTACGTAGGAGTAAGAAGATTGGAAAAGAGAAATTATCGGAAACCACATCCTAAACAGGGAACAAGGGATGAGCCTCTACACCTGTTCAATAGACGTGGGTGGAGTGTGAACCGGGCGATAGTTTAGTCTATCTACTCCAATTGAAAAAAAAAGAGTAAATGATTGGAAAAGAGAAAACCGGAAACCGCATCCTAAACAGGGAACAAGGGATGAGCCTCTTCACCTGTTCAATAGACGTGGGTGGAATGTGAACCGGGCGATAGTTTAGTCTATCTACTCCAATTGAAAAGAAAAGAAAAATAAAAGAAAAAGTTGGTGACTTGCGCGTAAATGAATATAACGAATGAGGACACAGCTCCGTCCTCCATCCCCCCGCTTCGAGCCGGTATCCATTACAATACACACACATCCAAGCTTGCATCACCCGTCACACATATAGGTACTGATCAAGGATCGACGTTGCTTAACTTCGGTAATCAGACGAGAAACAATGTTTCATTGTAATACGGCCGTAAACCTTGATTTACACCCCACCCCACCAATTGTTTTCTGCAAATTCAAGCAAGGAAGAATGAAGAGTTACCAGTATCGGAAGTAAACCGATTTTTAAATAAGGCGAATGATAATTTCCAACTCTGGGTAAATAGCAGGAAAGACTGTGTATTGTAGCCTCGGGTAGCATCTGGTCTAGGGAAAGGAAACTCAATTCAAACCAGCTGAATTCAAACCAGCTTGTAGAAGGTTGGACTCCGCCTTGCCCAAGACATACCGCTTCTACTGCAAAAGTTGTACATGAAGTGACCCTACAAACCTAACGGGTTACGGGTTCAGGATTGTGATTGAATTTCTAAATACAACGGGAAATCTCTCTCAAGAAATCATGTTAATTTATAGATAATAAAGCTAAGGAATATGTGAAGATCAATTATGGCCTTAATCCTCCAAAATAACAATATCAGCTATGATTTTCATAACTCGAACCGTACATAGATATTGACAACTTCTATTCCTGTATTATTTGAATATACATATATGCATATACATAACTGCGTATACATACATATATATACAAGGTGTTCCAAAAGTTACACAGATACATTTAAATTCTTTTTTTTTTTCAGAAATTAGATTAAATATTAAAAACTTAAGATTAGAAGATTAATAATTTCATCGTTAGTCTAAGTTCTAATATATATATATATATATATTAGTCATCCACATACAAGCCTGTTTTGCTCATCAGTGTGGCTAGACACATCCACTTGCTTCTGGCCGGGATCGAAACTCGACAGATCTGGTGTCAGTCGGAGTCGCTATATATATATATTATCCTACGTCTATGGTACAACTCGGGGTTTCATGCGTTATGCAATCATCAGGTGCATAATTCAAACTGACAGTTTAAAAATTTTAATCTAAATTCACTCAATGTCCATGGGAGTTAAATTTTATAAAGTTAAGTTACTACTTTTTTAATAACAAGATTAAAAATTTGAATATTCTAAGGTTACAAATTTTACTTTGGAAGCACTTCTAACAGGTGGAAGATAAGATTTAACAATCGCCTGGTTCACAATCCACCCACGTCTATTGAACAGGTTAAGAGGCTCATCCCTTGTTCCCTGTTTAGGATATAGTTTCCGGTTTTCTCTTTTCCAATCTTTTACTCTTTTCCACTCTTTTACTTTTTTTTTTTTCAATTCGAGTAGATAGACTAAACTATCGCCCGGTTCACACTCCACCCATGTCTATTGAACAGGTGTAGAGGCTCATCCCTTGTTCCCTGTTTAGGATGTGGTTTCCGGCTTTCTCTTTTCCAATCTTTTCACTATTACGTAGCCCTCTGCACATCAGTGGCGTTACCGCTTTGCTCGGGGTGATATGATTAAAAAAAAAGAAGAAGTAAATACAGTAAAAGTACTGCTTTATCCATATATTATTGGAAATTAAAAAACAACAACAATCCAATTATTACCAGAAATATCGAAGCGAAATTTAAACTTTACAATGGAAAAGGAGATAAATGTAATCTATGCTTTTAGAAAAACTTGTCATCTTAAACTAAATCAATAATCCGAATTTGATTAATTAAAAAAAGTGATTTAACAACCACATGCTGTCAATACTTAAATTCTTAGACCCAGCTTAATATAGATTTCTCTACATTTCCACTTTTCTTTCTTTCTTTCTTTCTTTCTTTCTTTCTTTCCCCCGAATTATTGCTTTTAACAATTATATACGTGTAACATTTGAATATTTAAATGTTTACCTTCCATGATTTACGCCCCTTTGATTTAATCTCCCAGCATTTTATTATTCTTAATATTTTAATTTTAAATTTTAAATGTCTATTTCCATGTAACTTTAGAATATTTAAATTTTTAATCTTGTTATCAAAAAAGCAGTAACTTAAATTTATAAGATTTAATTCCCATGAACATCAAGAGAATTGAAATTAAAATCTATTAAATTGTCAGTGTGAACTGTAAATTACACACCTGATGATTGCATAACGCATGAAACTCCGAATTGTGCCATCGACGTAGGACAATATGTATATTTATTAATATATACATAATACTGCTCTATTCATACATTGAGCACTGTTTTATTAACACCTCAATAATAATATTATACATATGTGCATTTTCATATGTATATTTATCAGTTCACATCACTATATATATATATATACATATATATATATATAAGGTTTTCCAAAAGACTTCTAGCTATCTTTCATATATATATATATATATATATACATATATATATATATATATATCTTTTCTAATCTTCTCACTGTTGGAGTAGATAGACTAAACTATCGCCCGGTTCACACACCACCCACGTCTATTGAACAGGTGAAGAGGCTCATCCCTTGTTTCCTGTTTAGGATGCGGTTTCCGGTTTTCTCTTTTCTAATCTTCTCACTCTTATGTAGCCCCCTGCACATCAGTGGCGTTACCGGCTTGCTTGGGGTGATATGATTAATATATATATATATATATATATATATATATATATAGTGATGCGATATATATATATATATATATATATATATATATATATATATATATATATATATGTTTTTCTTTAATCTGAAGTGGAAGAGTAGGAAGGTAAATTCCAAAACCTGATCCTAATCAATATTAAAAAAATTTTAACATTAAAAAGTTTTAACATTAAAAAGTGATGCTGGCAGAGAGCTTAATGTATGAATACAGAGCCAATATAAATTAGAGAAAATTTTCAATTTGAATTTTGAAAATTTTCTCTAATATATATATATATATATATATATATATATATATATATATAATGGTATATAATCCTGGGTTAGGAAGCGACCGGAGTCTAAGCCGTACTGATGAGCTGTAATACAGCGAAACAGATCTGTCTGCGGATGACTATAGTATTTACGCTCTCACACCCTGATTGAGTCTCTGGAAGAGTGGGAGACTTTGTAAACAGTAGCTACCCCGGCATATACGCATCGCTCATTCGATAATGAATTGGATCACTCTAGCTATTAGGCGTGTTTATACGCGCTAAAAAGCCTGCCTTCTTCTATCGGACGCTCGTGGCCTAGGAGTAGAATCGCTGACTGACACTGATTCGGTCAGGTTTCAATCCTGTGTTAAGACGTCTAAGACGTACTGATGAGCTGTAATACAGCGAAACAGATCTGTCTGCGGATAGTATATATATATATATATATTTTTAATGCAATCAACAAGAAATACTGTTTATTGTTTAGGTTTATTTTTGGTTTCTTACAGCGTCTTATTATAAAATGGAAAAAAATCAAATAAAAAAAAGTAAACAGATAAACCTTGTCGGTTGAATTAAATAAAACTTGTTTGGATAAATAATTGTTGTTTAACTATACATTATCCAGCCGAAAACGAAGTACTGGTGTCACACAACAAATAATTACGTAATCAAAAACAAATAGTGAATAAAAAGTTAACAAACAATAAAATTGCTACAAATAAATGCATTCTGATTCACAATTGTTTCTAGCCAATAATTTCTACCCAATTTCTACTATAATACAATAGACATTCTGTCCATAATGCATCGTTGATCAGCATATATAAATAGTCGACAATGTCTGAAGCTTTCGTTTAAACATGAAACAGACGATCACAGCTTTATGCTGAGCTCAATATCCCTTAATATATATTTTTTCTGGTGTTAATAAACGGGCACTCAGTGTAATATAACAGAGCTATTGAGTATGTATTAATAAATCTTACATATTATCCTACCTCTAAAACAAGACCCTGGAGTTTCATGCACTAGCAGTTCATAATATGTACCTGATGATTGTATAGGGCATGAAATGCCATGTTGAGTTATAAACGTAGCATAATATTTATATCTATTAACACACACACACACACACACACACACACACACGCACACACACACACACACACACACACTACCGGCCATAATTTTTAGGCCACTCCAGTGTTTTAAAAAAATGATGTATTTCATACTAATTTTTAATATTTATTGCAAAAGTGAACAAATATATTTGAAAGTAGAATGGTTCTTTGTTAAATATTGCACAATAACATGTGCATGAAATGAATTTATAAATATTTAATAATTACCTATATTGCAGTTTCATCAATGAAAGAATGAAGAAAATTTAGGGTGATTCGAACGAGTTCATCTTTGCTTCCTTGCCTTGGGAAATTTTGCAAAGTAAGAATAATAAAAGAACCAGTCTATTTTCCTTTAGAATTATCCACTAGGCAATGCATATTAAAAATAGTATGAATACATCATTTCTTTAAAAAAAACTGGGGTGGCCTAATAATTATGGCCGGTCACCTTGCTACCTCTGTCTCATCGAAAAATTAGAAATTATCAAATTTAGGGATAAGGTTAAACTGTTAAACCAGAGGAATGAGCTCATAGTTCATTGTAAGCATAGTTCAGCATTTACATTAAAATACGGGCTGTAATTTTCAAGTAATTAAGAAAAATATCCTTAACTGTCTTTTTGATGGGTGTTTCTATTCGGGTTGGACGTTCTGGTTAATTCGGCTGGGTGCTTTGTTCGTCATATACTATACTATTTTTGCCAGCCATTCGACCTAATATTGTTAGGCGGGTTGTGTGGCTGTGTGGTGCTCTGCCCGACATTGGTTTTTGTAAGACAGGGAATTTATAAATAGTTAAGAAATTATGTGAGATGTTGGCCTCGAGTATGGTGGTTATTATTTGTTGGTCTGTCAGTCGTTACTATAGTGAAACGTGTTATACTCCGGCCGAATGAATTATATTGGTATAGTTTCTGCCATGTTTTGACGCAATAATCGATGTCGGACTGGGTGCCTCATGGCTATTTGGGTTGGCGTTCGGTATTGGATTCTTTGCTTGTAAGTTTTTGTTGTGTTGATATGTGCTTGATTGTGTATCTGGGGAGGTTATTATTGGGGCGTCTAGGTCGGGTGAAGGTACCCATCGGATATAGGCAAATTAATATTTAAATATTAGTTTATGTATCTATGTATATATATATATTTCTATGTATGTACGTGTTTGTATGTGTTTGTATATGCATGTATGTATATGTATGTATGTATGTGTATGTATGTGTATAAGTATATGTGTATGTGTGTGCGTATGTATATGTATATATGTATGTATATATTTTTGTGCGTATGTATGTATAAGTGTACATTTGTCCTTTTGTGCTTGTAGACATATTGAGATTTGCTTTAATTACTGGTTGTATATATATATATATATATATATATATATATATATATATATATATATATTTGTACTCATCTGTATATGTGTGTAGGCTTTACATGTTTGTCTGTATATTTTTGTATATGTATATATGTATGTGTATATGTATATGTGTGTATGGGAAGGAATTTTTAAAATAAATTTCGAATTTGAAAATGTATATATATATATATATATATGTGTGTGTGTGTGTGTGTGTGTGTGTATGTATGTATGTATATGTGTATATATATGTATATATGTATATGTATGTATGTGTATATATATATTTTTTATTATTGTGTTTTATATTTCTGACCGCCCTCGGTCCTTCATCAGAAACAAGTGATTTCTAAATATGAATTAAAAACGTATTATACGATCATGTATGTATATATATATGTATGTATATGTGTGTGTATATATGTGTGTGTGTATATGTGTGTGTGTATATGTGTACATGAATGTGTTTGTGTATGTGTGTATATTTGTGTATATGTCCGCACATGTATATATGTTTGTTAAAGTGTCCATGTTTCTATATATATGTTTGTTTGCGTATGTGTGTGTGTATGTATGTGTTTATATATATATATATATATATATATATATATATATATATATATGTAATACGTATATATTTGTATGTGTGTGTGTGTATATATATATATATATATATTTGTGTATATTTCTGTGTATGTATTTATATTTATATATATTTTTATATATATTTGTAAGTGTATATCTGTACGTATGTATGGACAGATAGATAGATAGATAGATAGATAGATAGATAGATAGATAGATAGATAGATAGATAGATAGATAGATGTCTTAAGTTTCATGCTTTTTTGATTATCTAACTAACTGTTTTAATTTTATTTTAAAATACTGGATGTATACGGTGATACGTATATTGATGAACTTTTGTTGTAGGTGGGATTGACTTTGGTGGGAATATGTATTTTTGTCATGACGCCTCTTACGCATACACAGACATAATTTTACATATATACAACCATTGACGTGCGCAGAGACACACGCACACGCGAGCTAAACAACCGGGGCTTACAGTCATAACTTCATATGAACAGTATTGAACTCTCTCTCTCTCTCTCTATATATATATATATATATGTATGACGTTTTGCACATGCATACGCATTTAAGTTTGGTTTATGTTTTTGCGTAAGTATATATTTATTCCTGCTTATGTGTTCATGCATTGAAATATGATTATGTCTATCCTGACCCCATTCATATGAGGCCAGTGATTTTATGAATCCGCCGTGACTGTATCCAATATGTAGCAATTTAGTCTGCCTAAAAGTTAACAGACAAATTGACATCTCGATAAAGACTAAATTTTGAAATTTGTGTATGTATATATACATGGGTGTATTACTATGTATATGTTTTTTTCTTACTAATGTTTGTGAATATTTTTCCATATGTGAATGTTTGTAGGTTTATTCATGTATGCGTTCTTTTTCTCTCCCCCGTCTAATATATTAATAACTTTCTAAATCTACAAAATTATTAAAATATATATATATATAGTTTTTTTTAGCAACAAAATATAGTAGATATAATAGTTAATTAATAATGCTGATCTTAATTTTATAAAATTTTAATACCAATGCCCACCAAGATTAATTTTAAGTCTTCCCACATATTCTCCAAAGTAAAAGTTGCTTTACTCTGATTGGTCCACATTGTACATGCAATAATGCCTCCTTGATGAAAGGGGTCTTGCTTGTTCTTAACCTTTTAAAGCCATTCATTTCGAAATAACTACATCACTTGATAAGACACAAAAAGTGTCGAAACAAAATAGCTACTTTTGTAGTGATATAACATATCAATGTTATAATTTATTAATAAATATTATATATATATATTTGGATAATTTTTTATTTATTTGTTTCTAAGCTTTCGGCTCATATGAGCCATCTTCAGAGAGGTTATTTAGACTGAAATACAATAACATCCACCATCACCGTGGAGTTTTATGTCAACACAAAATAAAATCGTAAAATTTTGTAAGGAGAACAACCCTTGAAACATGTGACCTTTTAATGATAAGTCTCTGACAACATTCCATCAAAAAAGAAAATGTGCAGTTAAAATAAATAAAGAAAAAATTAAAAATTATTTTTAAAATTTTAATTATAAATTATTTATTTTAAGTTTTTGAATTTTCGATTCATAAATAAGGTCTTTATTTGATAAATGAATAATTTAAGACACTGATTAACTGGAAGAAATTTAAAAGTTGTTTGAAACTTTAATTAACAAATAAAAAATTAAAACAATTCTTATAAAAATTTATTCTTCATGGAAATTTGTATTTCTTCTTCAGAATATGATATCCTTAAATTATATATTATTTATAAAATCAATTAAAACTTTTTCTAAATTAAAAATCGCCTAGTTTTAACGCATTTTTGATTTTATTATTCGAAGCAGATTTTCGAAAAAATGGTATCGTAAATATAAAGAATTACATGATAAACAATCCCCAATGAGTCCTGCATTTAATTAATAAAAAAATATAAAAAGATTGCTATAATTTCTAGTAGTTTTTTGCAATTAATTGGAGAGATGGGTAACAGAGATAAAAACTATATATTTTCCCCAAGACTTTCTAAAAAAAAATAATTGCATAAATAATTTCATTTACTTGTGAATAAATGATGTAAGTTTCATTAAAATCAGACAATTAGTTGATTTTTGCAAGAATTTTCAAATTAATGTGTCTTTCAACGCTAAGAAAAGACTTTCGTAATAATACGCTTTTCTTAGTACTAATATTTCGTAAACATGGCATGAATCGCTGACGGAAACCAAAAAATGAAATTTTAACTAAAATCTTCAACCTGTTAGAAAGGATTAAATAATTAAGAAAATGATAACAAAATTTGATCTTTCCTCTTCATAATAACATAAACATTTTAATGATGATTCTTTGTTTTAATTAAGTTTGAGCCCTTATAACATCATGCTATGCTGTTTTTTCGGCAATTGCGTGGAGGCATCTGCATTATAATAAAACATAGCACATCATTATAAAAAACATGTACAACATTATTATTATAACGACACTATATTCTTTCATAAACAACATTATCACTAGAATAACACTATCAGTCAGTTGGATGCCATACGTGATCTCTCGAACAAGACATGATTGCCTGGGCAGACGATTTTACCGCAGTAGGTTGCCATTGCTTTCTGCGGTAGACTGGTTGCCAGCCAAGTCTATAGAACCCAATTTGTCAATTGTATTTGTGCGTGAGTGAATGCAAGGTGTTCAATTGAAATTCGAACTCGGCTCTCCGATTTGTCGTTCTGAGTCGATATCCACTGCACCACAACGCACATCCAATAACGCTACACTTCCTCATAAAAAAAAAAACATTATCATTATAATAAAATTGTATTCGATCATAAAGAATAGTTTTGATAAATTTTAATAATGCCCGATTATATTTACCATCATTACTTTTGTAACGTTTTCACTCGATAGAATAAAAGATAATAGTTCCCCTTCTCTACTGCCCTAGTTAAGACAAGAGACATACTTCGTTCTTTTAAACTCAACAAATTTTAAGCGAGTCAGAAGAAACATCAAGATGTCTTTCAGTGGAACACAGATAGTTAGTTAACACAACTAAGCAAGCACGATCAAAAAATCCCACTTTATTTTATTATTTTATCAGTGTGTTTCACACCCACTGATTTTTTTTTTAGTTCTGTGAACGCTTTACGAACATTTTTAGCATTGAAAGTTGGTGACTACGAATGACCTTCACACTTGTCAATTTATTCTCAATTTTCAACTTGAAAGTAGAAACTTCAGGCGTTGCATATTTGGGGGTCGAAAGTTCACAAGTGGGTTTAAAACTTTTGAATCGTTACACTGCCTCAATTTTAGCATACTGACATAAGAGACTTAAAAAGTCGAACTGATGAGCAACAATAGTCATAGAAAGCAAATTAGTATTGCAAAGGTAGACTGAAAACAAATATTAAGTATAACTGACAACGTATATATATATATATATATATATATATATATATATATATATATATATATATTTGTAATTAATTATTTTGAACATTATTCATTACAAATTGTCGGTTGCTTATAACCAAGTTTCGTTAAAATTCGTTAATTTCCGTAATTCCGTAATATGTTTATATATATATATTTCAACGACATCACCATCAAGTATATCAGACGGTATGAACGGATCCTACACAAAATTAATAGACAAAACTTGTCTATGCTATTCAATGAAACCTGCATTAATATATATATATATATATATATATATATATATAAAAGAGTGAACATTGAAGTCAACACTCAAGGGCAACAGACTGTTTCATGCTAAGCGCAGTCAAAAGGCTACATATGTTGCGTTTTTCCTCAATTTATATTTTCCACTATTTATATATATGTGTCAGTGGGGCATTGTGGGTAATCCTTCTGGCGGTTATTTAGGCGAGAGTGGCTTGATTATTTATTTATTAGAGTAAATCTATTTGACTTGCTATTTGTTTATTCTTTTGTTTTTCGATGATTAAATTGTTTATTGGGATTTGTTATTTATTTTATTTTTATTACTTTTTATTATGATTTGTTGTTATTTATTTATATCATTTTATTTATTATTCATTGTAATGGGTGTTATATCACTGGCGGTTTGTTAATTTGTTTATAATTTGCTCTTTATTATTAGTTTTCTAGTAACGTAGTAAAAATTTGTTTTCATGTCTGCACTTTGATATTAGTTCAGATCGTTTATTTAGTAGTGTGTTTTGGTCAGGGAAGGTAATAATAGCTATTTTTTCCTCCAGGCAAAGTCTGTAGATTTTTCATTGATTGTTGTAGGCCGATGTTCTTTTTCGTATTTTCCATGTTATTGTTTGGGTAATTTGGGTTTTGTTTTTGACTTCCCAGATGTACTTAGAAAGCATTGTGCTATTCGCGTTTTTTCTATTTGAGAAGTATGTTTTGTGAGTAATGTCTTTGTTTCCAGGATCCTTCTAATATTCCTATGTATATTTTTTCCTCATTATCTGGTGATTTTACCGTCGCTTGGTATATTAAGTTGTTTTGTAAACAATTATCGTTTAATGGACATTCATTCCTTATTCTGCAGTTACACATGTGGGGTTTGTTCAGGTTGTTTGTTGATATTTTTTTCTCTTGTGTCTTTTTATTATTTTGACTGATTTTGACTGTGTTTTGTTAAATATTTTGTGAAGGGGGCTTGATTGCGGAAAGTGTTTGTGTAGAAGCTTGAAGAATATTTTTCTTATGTTAGTTTTTCGTTTTTACTATATGTTGGGTTGAACCATATGATATTTCTCTTCCTGTTGTTATTTTTTGTTCTCTGTGGTGAGTATGTGAGTATTACCGGGAATCCAATGTCTTTTAGTGCTTTTTCACAGCTTCGTTGAATATGGTTTCATTGCTGGAGTTGTCGGAAAGCCTACGTTCAATTGATTTTGGTATTTGCCTACATTCAGGTGGTGGTTGATTGGAAGAAGTGTGTATATAGAGTGGTTTGTCGTTGGGTTTATTTATACTTACATACGCTCTATCTCTGATATTGAGCAGTTTATCCTATAAATAAATCCTATCATAAAACTATATTTATTCATATATATATATATATATATATATATATATATATATATATATATATATATATATATGTATATATATATAGAAATTTGTGTGTGTGTGTGTGTGTGTGTGTGTCCGTTACCTATAGACTCCGAAACAGCTGAACCGATTTTCTTGAAAATTTAGACAGTTGTACTATAACCGTCTGCGAGTGCTCTTAGCTAGGTTTCGTGTCGAGGTACCCCCGATAAATATCGAAAATCGATAATCGAAAAAATCGGGTTATAGAAGGAGTGGTCCGATTTTAATCAAATTTAATACACTCATAGACAAAGACATAAGAAACGATATTCAGAAGTTTCAAGGTTGCAGTTCTTACAATAGCGCAGAAAATTTGATATCGATACCAGGAAATCAAAATTTGGCTTACATTCATTCATTTTTCTTTCAGTCTACGGTTTCGCTTTAACTGGAAACAACTATTGCTTTTTAGTTTTTCGTGCCAATGTCCAAAGAGTCTGAGCTCCAGGACCATGGATTAGTTTTAAAGCTTTCATTACACCCGAGCAACGACGGGCTATACTGCTAGTATATATATATGTGTGTGTGCATGAATGTGTGTGTGTGCGCGCGCTCACGCGCGTGTTTATTGTATTTTTGTTATTACAATGGCTTATAAAAGCATAATATCACTACACAAAGATTTTCATGTTTCAAATCAAAAGTGTTTCTCTTCAGATGATATGTTAAAATAAATGGTGAAAATGATTTACTTTGGAATTATAAGATAAATTCATGATTATTTAGAAAATTAGGGAGTGGTAGTTGAAGGAAATAATCATTTTCATCATTTATTTTTCTCTCCTGATAAGGAACAGTTTTGTTCTGAAACATGAAAATCTTTGTGTAGTGATATTATGCTTTATAAGCTATTGTAATAACAAAATGACACTATTAAGCTCTACTTTGTATTGAGCACTCTTTATAAAAGTAAATGCTTGAACAGTAAGTTTTTAATCTACGTATTCTTTCCCTTTTTGTAATATATATATATATATATATATATGTGTGTGTGTGTGTGTGTGTGTGTGTGTGTGTGTGCGCGCGCGCGCGTGTGTGTGTGTGTAAGATCAGGTGGTTCAACCACAGATCTACAGTTAAAATAGAAAAATTAAAAAACAATACAAAATTGGCTAACCACGTCTGGAAATTAAAATCAAAATATGAAAAAGATCCAGATATAACGTGGAGCATTGTAAAAACAGCCGAGCCTTACAATGGTGGACAAATATGTAGACTGTGCCAGGAAGAAAAAAATAGAAATTATGACATACCCAAATAAAGACAAACTGTTAAATGAAAGAACAGAAATTATGACAAAATGCATCCACACTAAGAAATACCTCTTAGCTTCATACAACCATGGATGAAAACATCATAATTTGTTTGAATTTAAACAATGCGCTTTCATAAATACTCTGCCATGTGAACGTTCAAATAAAACACCGTTACAAGAGCGTTCTTAAAAAGATAAACGGTAAAAGGTAAAATCAGTTATTAAAAATCGCCTGAAGACACCACTCATGGTAGAAAGCTGGGTAGCGAAATAACTCGTTTAAAAATGGAAAATAATTTATAAGTTCTACAATATAATTGTATCGAACACATTTTAATACAAATGTGTACTGGTCTAACTCGATTAGAACCAAAAACTAAGTATTAAACAATATAGAAAAGAATGGCAAGAGAGAATAATTCAAAAGAGTTTATATAATTAATATTTTATATTAATTAGATAAAAATAGACAGCTAAATGAATATTATCCAGTGCAATATAAAATATTCAGAGGAAAATTGAGTTTTCCTCACAATATTAAATATATATATATATATATATATATATATATATAGAGAGAGAGAGAGAGAGAGAGAGACATATACACACACGCACACAAACACAGAGAGACAGACAGATATACATATATATATATTCCGTTTGTAAACGAGTTATTACGCGACCTAGGTTTCTACTATGAGTGGTGTCCTCAGGCGATTTTCAATAACTAAGAAAATCGCCTGAAGACACCACTCATGGTAGAAACCTAGGTCCCGTAATAACTCGTTTACACATAGAAAATATTCAAAAGTTCTTCAATATAATTGTATCGAACACTTTTTAATACAAATGTGTACTGGTCTCTAATATGATTGTTCCATCCTTGGATTTTATGCATCCTGTTGAGGAGCAGGTTTTTTCCCCTGTCAGTTCTCGTATCTCTTTATGCATCTCTACTTTGTTATAAAGGATCTTTTTTGCGACAAGAGAGAACAACCGAGAATACACAAGGAGATGGAAGTTGCAATGGCAAAAATGACCAGGAACAAAGCAGCTGGTCTAGATGGCATAGTGATAGAGTTGCTGATAGCCTTAGAAGAATATGACATAGAAAAAATTACCGACATAATAAATGAAATTTATAGCAGCGGAATAATACCAGACGACCTATGCAAGTCGATATTTATAGCACTGCCGAAGAAACCAGGTGCAAACGAGTGTGAACTACACAGAACTATCAGCTTAATGAGTCACATTACAAAACTGATTGTCAGAATCCTGATGAATAGAGCGAGAATCAGAATCAGGCCAGAGATAGGGCAGGAACAGTGCGGGTTCGTCAAAGACACTGGTACAAGGAACGCCATATTCATGATTAGGATGCTCTCCGAAAGGGCAATACAAATGAAGAAAGACTTGTACCTATTCTTCATTGACTATGCGAAAGCATTCGACAAGATACGACATAAAGAATTAATGGAGATGCTCGGCAGCCTCGACATTTTCGGCAAAGACATGAGAGTAATCAAGAATCTCTACTGGCAGCAAACGGCCTGCATACGGACAGGTAACGATCTCAGTAGATTTACAAAGATAGAAAGAGGCGTAAGACAAGGATGTGTCTTTTCACAGGATTTGTTCAACCTGTACAGCGAAAATACTTTGAGGACCCTAGATGACACGCCAGGATTTGTTATTGGAGGCCACAACTTGAACAACATAAGGTATGCAGACGGTACAGTGCTGATTGCGGACACGGAAAGGAAACTACAAGACTTTCTACAGAAGGTAGCAGCGGAGAGTGACAAAAAGGGACTACAAATAAACTTTAAGAAAACTGAATGCATGGTCATCAGCAAAAGGTACAACCCAAAATGCCAAATACAGGTGGGGGATACCAGAATCAAGCAAGTACAAAAATTTAAATACCTAGGAAGTGTTCTAACAGGAGATGGAAAGTGCGACATGGAGATCCGAAGGCGAATTGGCATGGCAAAGGACGCGTTCCAGAAGCTGAGCAAAGTACTAACACACAGGAAAATCTCACTAGAAACAAAGAAAAGAGTGCCGGATTGCTATGTTATTTCAGTTCTTCAATATGGCAGTGAATGCTGGACAATATCATCGAAAATGAGGACAAAATTGGAAGCATCGGAAATGTGGTTCTACAGAAGGATGCTGCTGATATCGTGGACTGAACATGCAAGCAACAATGAGGTGTTGGAAAGAATGGTAGCAAAAAGGAAATTGATACTGAGCATCAGGAAGAGACAACTGAAGTTCCTGGGACACGCAATGAGGAAGGGGAGCGTGGAGAACTTGATACTGACTGGCCAGATAGAAGGAAAGAGAGACAGAGGAAGGCAACGGATAACATATTTGCAGGGCCTGATCAGGTGGATGACGGAACGGGGGTTGCCAGGAGTAACATGAACAAACATACTAAAAGCCACAAAAGATAGGGAGACGTAGAGAACCATGATCGCCTACGGCCTGAGGGACAGGGCACATA
>JBBBDQ010000273.1:1067500-1087500 GCA_037127315.1 Ascarosepion bandense | reverse complement strand
GATTAAAATGGGCTGCAATTGGGGAGTATACATTTTTTTGTCGTATATTTAGTTTGTGATTATTGAAGCGAAATCTAAAGCTATTACCGGATTCGCCGATATATCCACTGTTGGGGCAAATTGAGCAGAAGAGAAAGTAGATGATGTTTTTGCTGTCACAAGTAAGGTTTGGTGGGTGTAATTTTATTTTGGTATTGGGTACAGAGAATGTTTTGTCTGTTATTAAATGTTTACAAATTAAACAGCGAGGCTTTCCACATTTTAAATTCCCTGATAGGTTTGTATTATTTAAATATTTGTTAGAAGTGAGGATAGTTGATAGGTTGGGTGTTTGTTTCTTTGCATTTATGGGTGGTTTATCGGAAATGTCTTTGATGTTTTTGTTTGATTGGAGGTTCCTGTAATCATTTTTTAAATTTTTGATAAGTGTGTAGGAATATTGATTATGGTTAAAAACCATGGGAATTCGGTTGCTATCTTTTCGCTTTTTGTATGTGAGAAGTGTGTTACGATCTATGTGGATGGTTTTATGTAGTGCTTCCTTTATTATTTTTATTGGATATTTACATTTTAGAAACTGTTTTGTTAGGTTGTTAATGTTGTTTAGAAAATCTGGATGGTCTGAGCAAATGCGTTTTATTCTAATAAATGAGCTGTATACGATAGATTTTTTTAATTTGAGGGGATGGCAACTGTTAAAGTGTAGGAATTTATGTTGGTTTGTGGGTTTGTTGTATAGACTGGTGGAAAGTGTATGTTTATTTAATTTTACCATGACGTCTAAGAAAGGGACGGATGTGTATGAGTACTCCATGGTAAATTTGATTGTATTGTGGAAGTTGTTGCAGAAAGTAAAGAAGTTTTTTAATTTTTCTAATCCGTGAGTCCATATTAAGAAAATATTATCAATGTATCTAAAATAATGTGATGGTTTGTATTGTGAACTGTCTAGTATCTTTTTTTCTAAAATATGCATAAAGATATTGGCATAACTATATATATATATATAGATTCTACTCAATATTATTAACTTAGATATATAGTGATAGAGAAAAGTATTGTTTTTGGTTGGGAAAAATTTAACTAATTTAACAAAACAGACTAATTTGACTGTCAGTACTTTATTTACAAATATTTATTTTGATACTTTTACAACATTATCTAAACTTATTTATACATGGAACTTTGTGTGTGTGTGTGTGTGTGTGTGTGTGTGTGTGTGTGTGTGTGTGTGTGTGTGTCCGTTATCGAAACGGCTGAACCGATTTTCTTGAAAATTTACACAGTTGTACTATAAGCGCCTGTGAGTTTTCTTAGCTAGATTTTCTGTCGAGGTACCGCCGATAAATATCGAAAATCGATAATCGAAAAAATCGGGTTATAGAAGGAGTGGTCCGATTTTAATCAAATTTGATACACTCGTAGACAAAGACATAAACGATATTCAGAAGTTTCAAGGTTGGAGTTCTTACAATAGTAAAGAAAATCGATATTCCAAGTGAAAAGGACTCAAGGTTTATTTTTTATCTTGAGTACTCTGGGGGTTATTTAATTATAAACAGTGTTCAATGTAATGAGTATTATAGAGCTTAATATAATATAATTATATGGTTATGTATCAGTTTTGCATTGCGGCATGGAAGTTTCTATGTTTCGAGATGGGTTCTCGTCGTCGGGCAATGTTGATGTGGTTGTGCTGATGATTTGCATTTAAATGGATTTTAAATGTGAATCACCTGCGTAGCCGCATCAGGATTTCCTGTGGCAATGTGATACATAACCATATAATTATATATATATATATATATATATATATATATATATATATATATATATAAGGCAAGATGTTTGTGTGTGTGTCAGTTTATCTGCCTGTATGCTTGTATTTTTTTCAGCCATTTTATTTTATTTTTTGCATTGGGTTTGGCTCTAAGTAGGTATAATTGTAGTTCTTAGTCTCAGCCATGATACCATTTTCTCAGAGGACTTAGTTAGCCTTCAAAATTCAGTTTAGAACGAAAACAACTGAGCTCCAGGACCATGGATTAGTTTTAAAGCTTTCATTACACCTGAGCAACGCCGGGCTATACTGCTAGTACATTGTAAAACTAATCTAAAAAAATAATATGAACAGATTTTAAAACAAATTCATCCATTTCCTAAAGGAAAAACATACAAAAAATATTTTATTTTAAAATTAAAAGATATATTAAGAAAAAATAATAAGAACCTCCTAAATTTTATTGCACAAATGCGTCTTTCTTTCAATAACACTTAGCAGCCTATTGTCAACATCTGATGTTAGATTTGCAATTTTAGCGGCTGGTAAGTTGTTTGCAGGAACTTTAGCTGCCTCCCAGAGGTCACATTTGCTGTTGAATTGCCTTCCACTAGAATAAATATCTTTCTTGAGGATACTCCACACGTTCTCAATAGCATTTAAGTCACAGCTATTTGAAGAGCCAGTCCATAAGAGAATCTTAAACAAATCCCTTTTCTTTTGACCAGGATTTAGTAAACTGTGATGCATGATTTGGTGCGTTGTCTTGCATAAATGTCATAGATCTACGCGTGGCTAAAGACTGGTTATCAAGCCATTCAAAGAAATATTGCTCTAGTAAATCACAGTAACTTTTGGAATTCATTTCAACACCGTCTTTCAATTTAAATGAACCCACGAGATCATTACTAATAATCCCAGCCCATATCAAGATCCCACCACCGCCTTGTTGGCGTTTAAAATTTTCTTGAGTCATGTTACTTGCAAACCCATCCATCAGGTTCATCGAGGTTGATCCTTGATTTGTCTGTAAAAAGCACTTTACTGAAATCAGTTTCCATGTATTTTTTGCCCACTGCAATCTTCTTTCCTTATGTTTTTCTTTTTTTTGTTAAAATGGGTTTCTTTATTTGGTTTTTTATATCATCAAACTTCCTTAATGCTTTACACCTTGTTTCCCTTGACACCATAGGAGCTCCAGCGGCCTCAAATATGAACGCACTTGACGCATTTGGGTTTCTTATTAATTCTCTTCGGATATGTGATAGATCTCGCTTTAAATTCCTAAATTCAGCCTGAAACTTTTTCCCTTGGTTGAATTTCCATTTCACGTATTTTCTTGATTGTTCGATGATCCCTTTTCAAATCCTTAGAAATTTGAAGCGAAGACTTTTCTTTGCTAATTTCTTTGATTATATAGTTCTTTTCATTCATTGTTAGTTCCTTTTTACCAGCCACAATAGTAAATTCTAGTTCTTGCAAATAATCTCTTGACTTTGCAAATTACTATAATTACTGAAAAAATACTAAATATCAATCTGAAATTGAAAAATAGAACTTAATTTCGTTCATGCTTACCCGCTATACAATATAGTACAAATTATTTCATTGGATAACACATATCTATAAATTTTACATAAAATATTTGACAATACTTCTTTTGCATATAATCTTTAGACGTAGTTTATATATATATATATATATATATATATATATATATATATATATATATATATATATAGATTGATTGATTGATTGATTGATTAATTACTTAGTTTTTAGTTATAAAATTAGACCAGTGCACATTTGCATTAAAAAGTTTTCAACACAATTATATTTTAAAACTTTTGAATATTTTCCATTTGTAACTGAGATATTACGTGACCCAGGTTTCTACCATGAGTGGTGTCTTCAGACAATTTTGTTTTGTTTTGTTTTGTTTCAATGCTTAACGGTGTTTTTTTTTAAGGCTCACGTGGCAGGGAATGCGCAATGTTTAAAATTACAAGAAATTATAACGTTTTCATCCATGGTTGATATATATATATATATATATATATATATATATATATATATATATATATATATATATCAAGATGCTTAATAGCAGGTGCATATATGTTGCCGTCATTTTAGATCGATATGAATATTTAGCCATCATTTTTGAGGGCACTGGCCTACTTGTGATATAATGATCTCTACAGATAACATTCGATCCATTTCTACATTCACTACAATAATAATAATGATTCAACGGACGTAGCAAATTATTCCAGAATAAATAAATGAGCAGATATGACTGGGCATGGAAAGGGGTTAAATAGTTACTGTGCGAGAGATTTCATTTTCACTGCACTCACTAATAATACATTTACAAACCAGAATTTTTTCGACAAAATTAAACAAAATACGAATCACCCAATTTCTTGTACAGGTTGAATATTCATTATCCGAAATTCCCAAATCCGAAAGCCTCCAAAATCTTAATGTTTGTTAGGTGCTTAGATGGCTTGCCACAAAAAATACTGCTGCCATATCCTTGTCAAGAACCCCTCCTATCCACCTAGGGGTCGTTGACAAAATCCAACGGAGAATCTGTAATCCTGATTTGGCAGCTCAGATGCAGTCACTTTCTCACCGCAATGCAGCCTTCCCTTGTCGCTTCTACAAATACTCTCACGGCTTCTTCTCCGATGAACTTAGCTTCCTGGTGCCCCCTATATATGAATTTACTCGAGCCACAAGATTAGCAACTAGGTCCAACCCTTTTACCGTGAAACCAATAAGAAAGTAAACGCAAATTCTACTCCATCAGCTTCTTTTCTCGCACTTCCCGCCTATGGAATTCACTTCCGCTTACTTGCTTCCCCGACAGCTACAATTTCCAAGAATCTAAATGTAAAATCAATAGTCATCTCCTATCTCACTAACCTGCATCCCCTCTCTCATGCTCCTTTCTCAGTCCACTTCACTCTCATCAGTATTCTCATCCTTCTCTTACCCACTTCCTGACAACCGCTATAACCTGTCATTCTTTCTCATAACTTTCATCCTAGGTAACCCACTGCGCACCAGTGGCAGTAAACTGCTTTGCTTGGGACGATATGATTATAAAAAAATAAATGGAAAATTTCAGAAAGCACCGTGAAGTTTCCTATGTGATCTGCAGCTGTTGTAAGTGACCTCATCTTCCCTGGGTCGTGGTTCTCCAGCCCAGCTACGTAGCCTACTTTGGCGCAAGTTTCTTTTTTTTTCTCTCGCAGCAACACCTTCGTTCGTAGATTACTTACTAGGTGTTTCGTGTTCACTAAAGATGTTTATATATTTTTGTAAGTAATGATTATTTTATTTTTTAAATATTTTTTTAATTTTTTATTTATTTATTTAACATGTACAGAAAGTACAAAACATTATTTTGATGTGAAATCTTAATTTCACCACTTAAAATTCCGTGTGAGTATTACATTACTGTCGCCATTACCTCACTCTTTATGCATGTAATGTATTACATTTTATATAAAACTATTTCCAGATATATGTTATTCATATAAAACTGTCTTAAGGGTATATATAACAGCCCTGTTATGAAAAGTAAAGGGATATCGTGTTTATGTTTGGGTTCTATTCCTCAATTGTTACATTTTATAGATGCTATATACAAATTAAATAGACTGTATTCCAAAATTCGAAAGAGACTGAAAACCGAAGCACTTCTAGTCCTAAGAATATCGGATAAAGGATTCTCAGTCTGTAATAATTTTAAAATGATTACCAAACACATAATTTCGCAGATTTAGACTAAACTATCGCCCGGTTCACACTCCACCCACGTCTATTGAACAGGTGAAGAGACTCATCCCTTGTTTCCTGTTTAGGTTGTGGTTTCCGGTTTTTCTCTTTTCCAATCTTTTCACTCTTTTTTATTTTTATTTAATTTTTTTTTTTTTTTTTTTTTGCAATTGGAGTAGATAGACTAAACTATCGCCCGGTTCACACTCTACCCACGTCTATTGAACAGGTGAAGATGCTCATCCCTTGTTTCCTGTTTAGGTTGTGGTTTTCGGTTTCTCTCTTTTCCAGACTTTTCACTCTTACGTAGCCCCCTGCACATCAGTGGCGTTTTCGCCTTGCTTGGGGTGATATGATAAAAAAATACATATACACACATACGCAAACATACATATATATAGAGATATAGATATGCATACATGGACATCTGAACATACATACATACAAGTATGAATATATACACATATACACACATATACCAACATACATACGCATATACACACATATATATATATGTACATATATATACACACAAATACCCATATAAAAGTATACATACATTCATGTAAGACATACACACACATACATGTAAATGAATACAAATACATACATATCAGTAAGTAAAGCAAATATCAATATGTCTGTTCGTACAAATGGGCAGATGTACACTCATATATACACTCATGCACACATACGCACAAATATATATATATACATACATATACACACATACATACGCACATATATATACATGCACTAATATTTAAACATTAATTTGCCTATATCTGATGGGTACCCTGACCCGATTCGGACACCCCAACAAATTCTTCCCCAGGTACATAATCCGGCATATATCAACACAATAACACTTTGCAGGCACAGAACCCAACACTGAACGCCAACCTAAATAGCCATGGAGCATCTAAACCGACATCGATTATCACGTCAATACACGACAATACAAATCATTCGACCAAAGCACAACACGCTTCGCCATAGCAACGACTGTCAAACCAACAACTAATAACCATAATAGTCAAGGCACACTTCCCACATGGTTTCTTAACTATATATAAATCCCCGGCCCTGCGAAAACCAAAGTCGGGTAAAGCACTACATAACCATACAACCCGCCGACCAATATCAGTAAACCATATGAGAAAAATCATATGGTTTACCCCTCCCTACATTTTTATTGTTAAAACTAAATTAGGGCATAAATTATGCATAAAAATCATATGGTTTATCCCTCCCTACAATTTGATGCTTAAAACTAAATTATGGCATAAATTCTTAAACTTAATCTGCAAACACTTTCCAAAATCTAATCTTCTTAGCAAAATATTTAATAATAAATACAGTCAAATTAAGCTACACTTGCACGGATAATCTAGAAAAATTATTAAAAAACATAACAACAAAGTCCTCAACAAGTTTTATGTTACTAAAAACATTGTAAATTACAATGCTCAAAGAGATCGTGCCAGGGCCAAAGGAACTAATACCAGCGATTGTAATTGTAGAAATCCTAAAGATTGCCCTTTGCAAAATAACTGTCTAGACAGCTCCATAGTTTATATTTGTACCGTCTCCACAATTGAAAATCCTAATACTATAAAATTTTATATAGGCTCTACTAAAAAACCGTTCAAAACTCGCTGGTATCGACACAAATTGTCTTTCAATAATAATTCTTACAAATACAGTACTTCATTATCTAAATACTATTGGTCTTTAAAGGAAAAAGACAAAACACCCACTGTTAAATGGAAAATCCTTGCAAAGGCCCGAACTTGCAACTCCCTCCGTACACCTTGCTACCTTTGTCTCAACAAAAAATTAGAAATTATCAAATTTAGGGATGAGGTTAAACTGTTAAACCAGAAGAATTAGCTCACAGTCCATCGTAAGCATAGTTCAGCATTTACATTAAAATCCGGTTTGTAATATTGAAAGAAATTAAGGAAAATAGCCTTAATTGACATTTTGATGGGTGTTTTTATTCGGGTTGGGCGTTCTGGTTGATCTTTACTGGGTGCTTTATTCGCCATTTGTTATACTATTTTTGCCAGTCCTTCGACCTGATATTGGTCGGCGGGTTGCATGGTTATGTAGTGCTTTCTAGCTTCTAGAAAGATTCCTCGACGGATATTCATTCTTTCGGAAAGATTTCCATATCATCCATATAGAATAGGCAATTAAAGATTTTCTGGTTTACTTTGTATCCGTAGTTACTGTTTAATTCATGTTAAATGGGTATTGAGGATAGACAAGAGAGATGGGGCGATAGAGAGATTCTAGAAAGATTCCTCGACGGATATTCATTCTTTGGAAAAGAGTTCAATATCATCCATGTAGAACAGGTAATTAAATATTTTCTTGTTTACTTTGTATCCATAGTTACTGTCTAATTCATGTTAAATGGGTATTGAGGATAGACAAGAGAGATGGGGCGATAGAGAGTCTTCTAGAAAGATTCCTCGACGGATATTCATTCTTTCGTAAAGAGTTCCATATCATTCATATAGAATAGGTAATTAAATATTTTCTTGTTTACTTTGTTTCCGTAGTTACTGTCTAATTCATGTTAAATGGGTATTGAGGATAGACAAGAGAGATGGGGCGATAGAGAGTCTTCTAGAAAGATACCTCGACGGATATTCATTCTTTGGAAAACAGTTCCATATCATCCATGTAGAACAGGTAATTAAATATTTTCTTGTTTACTTTGTATTCGTAGTTACTGTCTAATTCATGTTAAATGGGTATTGAGGATAGACAAGAGAGAAGGTGCGATAGAGATTCTTGTAGAAAGATACCTCGACGGATATTCATTCTTTGATAAAGTGTTCCATATCATCCATATAGAATAGGTAATTAAAAATTTTCTTGTTTACTTTGTATCTGTAGTTACGGTTTAATTCATGTTAAATGGGTATTGAGGATAGACAAGAGAGAAGGTGCGATAGAGATCCTTGTAGAAAGATACCTCGACGGATATTCATTCTTTCGTAAAGAGTACCATATCATCCATATAGAATAGGTAATTAAAACTTTTCTTGTTTACTTTGTATCCGTAGTTACTGTTTAATTCATGTTAAATGGATATTGAGGATAGACAAGAGAGAAGGTGCGATAGAGAGACTTCTAGAAAGATACCTCGACGGATATTCATTCTTTGGTAAAGAGTTCCATATCACCCATATAGAATAGGTAATTAAAAATTTTCTTGTTTAATTTGTATCCGTAGTTACTGTTTAATTCATGTTAAATGGGTATTGAGGATAGACAAGAGAGAAGTTGCGATAGAGATTCTTGTAGAAAGATACCTGTGACGGATATTCATTCTTTGATAAAGAGTTCCATATCACCCATATAGAATGGGTAATTAAATATTTTCTTGTTTACTTTGTATCCGTAGTTACTGTTTAAGTCATGGTAAATGGGTATTGAGTATAGACAAGAGAGAAGGTGCGATAGATATTCTTGTAGAAAGATTCCTCGACAGATATTCATTCTTTCGTAAAGAGTACCATATCATCCATATAGAATAGGTAATTAAAATATTTCTTGTTTACTTTGTATCCGTAGTTACTGTTTAATTCATGTTAAATGGATATTGAGGATAGACAAGAGAGAAGGTGCGATATAGAGACTTCTAGAAAGATACCTCGACGGATATTCATTCTTTGGAAAAGAGTTCTATATCATCCATGTAGAATAGGTAATTAAAAATTTTCTTGTTTACTTTGTATCCGTAGTTACTGTTTAATTCATGTTAAATGGGTATTGAGGATAGACAAGAGAGAAGGTGCGATAGAGATTCTTGTAGAAAGATTCCTCGACGAATATTCATTCTTTCGTAAAGAGTTCAATATCATCCATATAGAATAGGTAACTAAAAATTTTCTTGTTTATTTTGTATCCGTAGTTACTGTTTAATTCATGTTAAATGGGTATTGAGGATAGACAAGACAGAAGGGGCGTTAGAGAGTCTTCTAGAAAAATTCTTCGACGGATATTCATTCTTTCGTAAAGTGTTCCATATCATCCATATAGAATAGGCAATTAAAATTTTTCTGGTTTATTTGTATCCGTAGTTACTGTTTAATTCATGTTAAATGGATATTGAGGATAAACAAGGGAGATGGGGTGATACAGATTCTTCTAGAAAGATTCCTCGACGGATATTCATTCTTTCGTAAAGAGTTCCATATCATCCATATAGAATAGGTAATTAATAATTTTCTTTTTTACTTTGTATCCGTAGTTACTGTTTAATTCATGTTAAATGGGTATTGAGGATAGACAAGACAGAAGGGGCGATAGAGAGTCTTCTAGAAAGATTCCTCGAAGGATATTCATTCTTTGGAAAAGTGTTCCATGTCATCCATGTAGAATAGGTAATTAGATATTTTATTGTTTATTTTGTATCCGTAGTTACTGTTTAATTGATGTTAAATGGGTATTGAAGATAGACAAGAGAGAAGGTGCGATAGAGATTCTTGTAGTAAGATTCCTCGACGGATATTCATTCTTTCGTAAAGAGTTCCATATCATCCATATAGAATAGGATATTAAAAATTTTCTTGTTTACTTTGTATCCGTTTTTACTGTTTTATTCATGTTAAATGGGTATTGAGGATAGACAAAGAGATGGGGCGATAGAGAGTCTTCTAGAAAGATTCCTCGACGGATATTCATTCTTTCGTAAAGAGTTCCATATCATCCATCTAGAATAGGCAATTAAATATTTTCTTGTTTACTTTGTATCCGTAGTTACTGTTTAATTCATGTTAAATGGGTATTGAGGATAGACAAGAGAGAAGGTGCGATAGAGATTCTTGTAGAAAGATACCTCGACAGATATTCATTCATTGATAAAGAGTTCCATATCATCCATATAGAATGTGTAATTAAATATTTTCTCGTTTATTTTGTATCCGTAGTTACTGTTTAATTCTTATTAAATGGGTATTGAGGATAGACAAAGAGAAGGTGCTATAAAGATTCTTGTAGAAAGATACCCCTACGGATATTCATTCTTTAGTAAAGAGTTCCATATCATCCATATAGAATAGGTAATTGAAAATATTCTTGTTTACTTTGTATCCGTAGTTACTGTTTAATTCATGTTAAATGGGTATTGAGGATAGACAAGACAGAAGGGGCGATAGAGAGTCTTCTAGAAAGATTCCTCGACGGATATTCATTCTTTCGTAAAGTGTTCCATATGAACCATATAGAATAGGCAATTAAGATTTTTCTGGTTTATTTGTATCCGTAGTTACTGTTTAATTCATGTTAAATGGGTATTGAGGATAGACAAGAGAGATGGTGCGATAGAGATTCTTGTAGAAAGATACCTCGACCGATATTCATTCTTTGATAAAGAGTTCCATATCACCCATATAGAATAGGCAATTGAAAATTTTCTCGTTTACTTTGTATCCGTAGTTACTGTTTAATTCATGTTAAATGGGTATTGAGGATAGAAAAGAGAGATGGGGCGATAGAGAGTCTTCTAGAAAGATACCTCGACGGATATTCATACTTTGGAAAAGAGTTCCATATCATCCATGTAGAATTGGTAATTAAATATTTTCTTGTTTACCTTATATCCGTTGTTACTGTTTAATTCATGTTAAATGGGTATTGAGGATAGACAAGAGAGATGGGGCGATAGAGAGTCTTCTAGAAAGATTCCTCGACGGATATTCATTCTTTCGTAAAGAGTTCCATATCATTCATATAGAATAGGTAATTAAATATTTTCTTGTTTACTTTGTTTCCGTAGTTACTGTCTAATTCATGTTAAATGGGTATTGAGGATAGACAAGAGAGATGGGGCGATAGAGAGTCTTCTAGAAAGATACCTCGACGGATATTCATTCTTTGGAAAACAGTTCCATATCATCCATGTAGAACAGGTAATTAAATATTTTCTTGTTTACTTTGTATTCGTAGTTACTGTCTAATTCATGTTAAATGGGTATTGAGGATAGACAAGAGAGAAGGTGCGATAGAGATTCTTGTAGAAAGATTCCTCGACGGATATTCATTCTTTGATAAAGTGTTCCATATCATCCATATAGAATAGGTAATTAAAAATTTTCTTGTTTACTTTGTATCTGTAGTTACGGTTTAATTCATGTTAAATGGGTATTGAGGATAGACAAGAGAGAAGGTGCGATAGAGATCCTTGTAGAAAGATACCTCGACGGATATTCATTCTTTCGTAAAGAGTACCATATCATCCATATAGAATAGGTAATTAAAACTTTTCTTGTTTACTTTGTATCCGTAGTTACTGTTTAATTCATGTTAAATGGATATTGAGGATAGACAAGAGAGAAGGTGCGATAGAGAGACTTCTAGAAAGATACCTCGACGGATATTCATTCTTTGGAAAAGAGTTCTATATCATCCATGTAGAATAGGTAATTAAAAATTTTCTTGTTTACTTTGTATCCGTAGTTACTGTTTAATTCATGTTAAATGGGTATTGAGGATAGACAAGAGAGAAGGTGCGATAGAGATTCTTGTAGAAAGATTCCTCGACGAATATTCATTCTTTCGTAAAGAGTTCAATATCATCCATAGAGAATAGGTAACTAAAAATTTTCTTGTTTATTTTGTATCCGTAGTTACTGTTTAATTCATGTTAAATGGGTATTGAGGATAGACAAGACAGAAGGGGCGTTAGAGAGTCTTCTAGAAAAATTCTTCGACGGATATTCATTCTTTCGTAAAGTGTTCCATATCATCCATATAGAATAGGCAATTAAAATTTTTCTGGTTTATTTGTATCCGTAGTTACTGTTTAATTCATGTTAAATGGATATTGAGGATAAACAAGGGAGATGGGGTGATACAGATTCTTCTAGAAAGATACCTCGACGGATATTCATTCTTTGGAAAACAGTTCCATATCATCCATGTAGAACAGGTAATTAAATATTTTCTTGTTTACTTTGTATTCGTAGTTACTGTCTAATTCATGTTAAATGGGTATTGAGGATAGACAAGAGAGAAGGTGCGATAGAGATTCTTGTAGAAAGATACCTCGACGGATATTCATTCTTTGATAAAGTGTTCCATATCATCCATATAGAATAGGTAATTAAAAATTTTCTTGTTTACTTTGTATCTGTAGTTACTGTTTAATTCATGTTAAATGGGTATTGAGGCTAGACAAGAGAGAAGGTGCGATAGAGATCCTTGTAGAAAGATACCTCGACGGATATTCATTCTTTGATAAAGAGTTCCATATCACCCATATAGAATAGGTAATTAAAACTTTTCTTGTTTACTTTGTATCCGTAGTTACTGTTTAATTCATGTTAAATGGGTATTGAGGATAGAAAAGAGAGATGGGGCGATAAAGAGTCTTCTAGAAAGATACCTCGACGGATATTCATCTTTTGGAAAACAGTTCCATATCATCCATGTAGAACAGGTAATTAAATATTTTCTTGTTTACTTTGTATCCGTAATTACTGTTTAATTCATGTTAAATGGGTATTGAGGATAGACAAGAGAGAAGGTGCGATAGAGATTCTTGTAGAAAGATTCCTCGACGGATATTCATTCATTCGTAAAGAGTTCTATATCATCCATGTAGAATAGGTAATTAAAAATTTTCTTGTTTACTTTGTATCCGTTTTTACTGTTTAATTCATGTTAAATGGGTATTGAGGATAGAAAAGAGAGATGGGGCGATAGAGAGTCTTCTAGAAAGATTCCTCGACGGATATTCACTCTTTGGAAAAGAGTTCCATATCATCCATGTAGAATAGGTAATTAAATATTTTCTTGTTTACTTTCTATCCGTAGTTACTGTTTCATTCATGTTAAATGGGTATTGAGGAATTGACAAGAAAGAAGGTGCGATAGGGATTCTTGTAGAAAGATTCCTCGACGAATATTCATTCTTTCGTTAAGAGTTCCATATCATCTATATAGAATAGGCAATTGAAAATTTTCTCGTTTACTTTGTATCTGTAGTTACTGTTTAATTCATGTTAAATGGGTATTGAGGATAGACAAGAGAGATGGGGCGATAGAGAGTCTTCTAGAAAGATTCCTCGACAGATATTCATTCTGTCGTAAAGCGTTCCATATCATCGATGTAGAATAGGTAATTAAATACTTTTTTGCTTACTTTGTATCCGTAGTTACTGTTTAATTCATGTTAAATGGGTATTGAGGATAGACAAGTGAGTTTGGGCGATAGAGAGTCTTCTAGAAAGATTCCTCGATGGATATTCATTCTTTGCAAAAGAGTTCCATATCATTCATATAGCATAGGTAATTAAATATTTTCTTGTTTACTTTGTATCCGTAGTTACTGTTTAATTCATTTTAAATGGGTATTGAGAACAAGACAGAAGGGGCGATAGAGGGACTTCTTGAAATATACTTCATCGGACATTCATTTAGTTGAAAGTGACAGCATCTTTGCGTGATTTGAGTATAATGTGTTTTTCCACAGTTCTATGCTCTATTCATGGTAATTTTCTATAAACGGAGATACTTTGTACATTTCCAAAGCTGTAAGGATCCAAAATGATGTTATGGCATCAAAAGTTTTACGGTAATCTATCCAAGCTGTGCTGGGAACTGAAGCTTTTTTCCTGCAATCATTTTATTTATTAGTAGCAGATCTTTGCAACAATATTATCTCCTTCGACATCCCTTCTGCTCCAAGAGAAGAATGATATTTTAATCGAGAAAGGTGTCAGTAGAATTCGTAAGGACAGACGGGCTCAGTTTGTGTCTGATGGACAGACTTCTTATTGGCCTAAAATTTATTGCATCATCTGTTTCAAATGTTTTTGATAGGAGATATGTAATATATTAAGTGATCTATGCTGATTATTAATTAGCACTGGTAAAGTTTACACAAGAGTTTTATGGATTGATGACATCTGATAGAGCAAAAAGTTAGGTGCCTTTTCATTTCCCTGGGATTCCCATTCCATACCTAACAGTATTCTTGTTTACATTTTTTATCCATGAACAGGTTTATTATTCGTTCTATTATTATTATTATTATTATTATTATTATTATTATTATTATTATTATGTTGTCATTTTTCATCATATTTCGATTTCTGCTATGGTCGCACTACCAACCAAGTCTGCGAGAAGACCTAAGGCAGGTCGTGGTGTTTTTTTATGGCTCCATTTCATGTTTTTTATAACTCACCTATCATTCCTAGCGTTACATAGAAAAAGTTTTTCTTCGTGTGAGGGCTGTAATTAACAAGACAATTTTTTGTATATCTCTTAAGCTGGGGTTTCCAGGGATTCTTTCAATGTGTTGTTTTGTTCTATTTTGTTTTATCATTCCAAGTGCACCTACTATCACTGACACGATTCTTGTTTTCAATTTCCACAATTTTTTCTATTTCAATGTCCAGGTCTTTATATTTTGACAGTTTTTCGTATTCCTTGGTTGCTATGTTGCAATCCACTGGACACGTCATATCAATTAATAGACAAGTTTTCTCCTTCTGGTTTTTAACAATAATGTCCGGCCTATTTGCTTCAATTTTTCTGTCTGTGTAGATGGTGTAATCCCATAGAATGGTGAAATCTTCTATTTCTGTAACCGGTGCTGAGTGTTGTTCATGCCTATGTTTGCTTACATATTTTCCATAGTGTTTGCACATTGTCCAGTGTAAATATTGCCCCACTCTATCGTGACAATTTTTATATCCATTTCGGGCAAGTACAGAACATCCCGAAATTAGATGGCCTATTGTTTCTTGGTATTTATCGCAGAACCTGAATTTTGGATCCACATTATTATGTATAATATTTTCCTGAAAGTTCATAGTGAACAGTCTTTGGTCTTGCGCTGCAAGAATAAACCCTTCAGTCTCAGACTTTAATCCAGATGCACGTAACCGTCGATGAGTATTAACTTTATGAACATTGGATTTATTGGCACGTTCTAGATATTGGCCATGCAGAGGTTTGTCTTGCCAGCGTTGTTTCATCTGTTCAAGAGCTTTATCATTGGCTTTCATTTTCATATTTTTTGCCGCAATAGTTGGTTTTTGGCTTCTGTTTTGCTTTTCTACTGAATCTACTAAATGTAAATCTTGTTTGTATTTACTGCCTTCTTTTATTATTGAATATTTTTTCTTTCTGTTTTCATGTTGTTTGACTAAT
Organism: Ascarosepion bandense; assembly: GCA_037127315.1. Classification (NCBI taxonomy): domain Eukaryota; kingdom Metazoa; phylum Mollusca; class Cephalopoda; order Sepiida; family Sepiidae; genus Ascarosepion; species Ascarosepion bandense. Next base: position 1,071,749 of record JBBBDQ010000273.1, on the reverse strand, counting down.
TGTATCATCCAGTACTTTGTGGTTTCTATGTATGTTAGTAAGCCAATAGTTGTTGTCTTGTATGACAATTCTAGCTGAATAGGACCTCTTCCAACTTTTTTACGGGCTATCTAAAGACGGTCTACATCAGCCTTTGGATGATGCACCTTATTCTTAAAAGAAGCTTTCTTGTTTTAGAATCCATTCGCCTGATGTCGTTTAGAGTTCAGTTTAAGATGTTGAAAGTATATTGGGCAACTGGGATGGCAAGGCTATTAATGGCCATAATTCTGTTCTGAGAATTCAATTCAGATTTTAATATCAGCCGTAGCCTTCTATAGTACACTTTACGCACTATTTCTTTCATTTTTTATGGCGAATTTTTCACTCTCATTTACACCTAGGTATTTATACGCTTCTTCTGGCTCTAAATCTTTTATTGTTACAGCAGGGTCTAAGCTAATTGAGAATGTTTGTTGTAGCGATACACGTAAAACTGTAGACTTAGCACATTTATTCAAATTGAATTTTCTTCGCTGAGGTATTTTACAGTTTGCAGAAGACCTTCCAGCTCATTATCATTCTTAGCATACATTTTTAAATCATGCATGTAAAATAGACGGCTTATTTTCTTTTGAGCTATTTTATAACCATATTCTGTCTTGTTAAGTTGACTGGTTAGTGCTATTAATGATATGCGGAATAGTAACGGAGACAAAGAGTCACCTTGAAATATACCTCTTCTGATGTTTATTTCACCAGACTTAGAGATTCCATTAATATGATTGAGGCAAAGGGTTGTATTCCATATCGTCATACACTGTTTGATGAAATTGATGATGACGGTTGATATCTTGTATATATTTAAAGTCTTTAATATCCAGGAATGTGGTACACTATCGAATGCCTTACGATACTATATCCAGGCAGTATTAAGATTTTTCTTTGCATTGCAGAAGCTTTCCAGGATCATTCTGTTAATAAGCAATTGGTCTTTACATCTGTAACAGCCACGTTTGCATCCTAGTGTGCCATTTCTTTCCAAGAAGAAATATGTCTGTTTTGCTAAAATAGACGTTAATAGTTTGTATGTTGTCGGATGGCATGTAATTGGTCTGTAGTTCTTCGTATTTTTTGTGTCACTATTCTTGGGTAGAAGAAATTTAATTCCTTTTGTCATCCATGCAGGAATTTTACTGGGATCGTTAACCATTTCTTGAAGTTCTTTGGCTAGTTTTTATCTGTGCTGTATTTAAATAATATAGCCAAAAGTTAGGGATGTTATTTATACCTGGAAATTTCCAATTGTGTGCTTTATTATTATTATTATTATTATTATTATTATTATTATTATTATTATGTCGTTTTCAGAAAGACCTAAGACAGGTCGTGGTGTGTTGTTATGGCTCCATTTCATATTTTTTCATATCTCCCTAACATCCCTAGCGTTACACAGACAAAGTTCTCCTTAGTGTGTGGGCTGTACTTAACAAGACAATTTTTTGTATATCTCTTAAGCTGGGGTTTCCAGGGATTCTTTCAATGTGTTTTTTGTTCCACTATCACTGGTACGATACTTGTTTTCAATTTCCACTTTTTCTCTATTTCAAATTCCAGGTCTTTATATTTTGACAATTTTTCGAATTCCTTGGTTGCTATGTTACAATCCGCTGGACAAGCCATATAAATTAATAGACAAGTTTTTTTCTTTTTGGTTTTTAACAATAATGACCGGCCTATTTGCTTCAATTTTTCTGTCTGTGTAGATGGTGTAACCCCATACAATGGTGACATCTTATATTTCTGTAACCGGTGCTTGGTGATGTTTATACCAGTGTTTGTTTACAGATTTTCTATTTTTTAATCATAATTCGATTTCTGCTATGGTCAGACTACCTACCAAGTGTACGGAAAGACTTAAGGCATGTCGTGATGTATTGTTATATCTACACTTAATTGTATTATATTGTATTGTGATGTATTGCTATGGCTACACTTATTGTATTATATGTATGTATTCCTAGAATTATATAGACATAGTTCTCCTTAGTTTGTGGGCTGTAACTAAGAAGTCATTTTTTGTATATCTCTTAAGCTGGGGTTTCCATGGATTCTTTCACTTTGTTGTTTTGTTCCATTTTTTATCATTCCAAGTGCACCGGCTATCACTGATACTATTCTTGTTTCCAATATTCCATTTGGATATATAACTTTCTTTTAGCAATTGTATTTAAATTTAATCTGGTTCTTAGTGTCTATAAACTTACATCTTGTACTGTTAATATCACATTATAGATTCTGTTGATACATTCATAGTTTTATTATACACTTTTATTTTAATTCGTTGAAATTTTCTCTATATTTTCATTCATATATTCTTACTATATTCTCTCTTGCTCTTCTTTTTTTCCATTTTTACAACTATGGCTAAATGCCAGTACCGATGAATTCGTTATTTTCATTCAAAGTCCTCAATACCTGACAGTCCTACAGAATCCTCATTTTTTACTGCCATTACCTCTGTTATTTATCTATAAATCACAATAACATATGCTGAATGAAAACTTCACCTTTAGTGCAAGTATATTAAAACATTCTTTTTTTGTTTGTTTGTTTGTTTGTTTGTTTGTTTGTTTGTTTGTTTGTTTGTTTGTTCGTCTTTCATCTTTTCCCAGTGCCTTACGTCATCGATTTGTGTTTGACGATCTAGCCTCGCTCCAAAGCTCGAAAACTGTGGTTTTCAGTTAGCACACGTGTCAAAAGCATGAGAACTGCATCAAACTCCAAGAGTGACAGCAGATCTCGCTGGAATATCCTGGAATTTATTCGCTTTTCTTTGCTGCAGTTACTTCTTTCCTCAACAATTCCATAGAGTCACAATGTTACTCTTTGCATTGTTTATTTATTCCAAGACATTTCAAGAACTCCATTAGCCATGGCCGTGGAATCATGCAGTAGGCTTTTCGATAATCTATCTAAACCAGCTGATTTTTTATTTTTTATTTTTTTTTTTTGCGTAGTGTTTACTTAGTGCAGTCTTATTGATATATAAAAGATCGTGCATTGCTGGATAGTTCCAAGGGCAAATCCCAAAGGTAATATTTTCGATACAATGACGTAATTATCTGCAACAATCTATATTAGCAGCTTCTATCTTGGTGGCAAACTTGGTATAACCTTCACTTACAATTTTTTAAACTTACTGAATACAAAATGTTTTTTAGTTCAAGTCGAAAAAACGTTTCTACCTCATGATTCTTCTTCTATGTACCTTGTTCTTTCAGAACGTAGGCGATCATAGCCTTCCACGTCTCCCTATCCCTGGTGGCCCTTAGGACGCTTTCTCCTGTAACATCTCGCAACCCCCGTTCTGTCATCCAATCGCTCAAGCCCTTCAAATATGCTGTCACCTGCTTTCCTCTGTCTCTTTTTCCCTCTATCTGGCCTGTGAGTATCAGATTCTCCAAGCCGTCCTTAAGGCCTCATTGCATGTCCCATGAACTTCAGTTGTTTCTTCCTGATGCTCAATATTAATTTCCTTTTCGTTTCCATTCTTTTCAACACCTCATCATTGCTCACATGCTCAGTTCATGATATCCGCAGCATCCTTCTGTAGAACCACATTTCAGTTGCTTCAAGCTTTTCCTTCATCTTTGATGATATTGTTCAGCATTCACTGCCATATTAAAGAACTGACATCACAAAGCAATCTATTACACTCTTCTTTGTTTCTAAAGAAAGTTTCCTGTGTTTTAATACTTTACTTAGCTTCTGGAACGCGCCCTTCGCCATGCCAGTTTGACTTCAGATATCTGTGTCATATTTTCCGTCTTCTGCGAGAACACTTCCCAGGTATTTAAATTCTTGTATCTGCTTTATTTAATATCCCCCACCAACACAATTTATTTTGTTAATAATTGAATACTATAGAGAATTAATTTGGTATGCTTTGTGTTTAAGATATTGATACTACTTATAATAACAATTCAGTCAGTTAAGTGTCATACGTGATACACGCTTAGGCGATCGTGTCACGAAGGAGACATTACTGACTGGACAAAAGATTATTCTGCAGTCGGTTGCTATTGCTTTCTGCGCTAGACTGGTTGCCAGCCAAGGCTATAGAATCCAATCTGTCCTGTTATTTAACCCATAACTGGAGAGAAGAGACAGATTAATAACTTTCCCAAGGGTATTTGCGTGTAAGTGAATTTGAACTCGGCACCCCGATTTGTCATCCCAAGTCGATATCCACTGCACCACAACGCAC
>JBBBDQ010000273.1:1002500-1057500 GCA_037127315.1 Ascarosepion bandense | reverse complement strand
ACAAGAGTTGTGCCAGTGATAGTAGGTGCACTTGGAATGATAAAAAATGGAACAAAACAACACATTGAAAGAATTCCTGGAAACCCCAGCTTAAGAGATATACAAAAAATTGTCTTATTAAGTACAGCCCACACACTAAGGAAAACTTTATCTATGTAATGCTGGGGATGATAGGGAAGATAGAAAAACATGAAATGGAGCCATAACAACACGCCACGACCTGCCTTAGGTCTCCCCGCAGACTTGGTTGGTAGTGAGACCAAAGCAGAAATCGAAATATGATGAAAAATGACATAATAATAATAGCATCATTGATTAACTCAGCATTTAAGTGTTACCCCAAGAATCATTTATTGCCTTATAGAAAAAATGTTGCTCTAGTCATCTACTGACCATTGTCTTCACAAAAATTCCACTAGCCACAAAATGCAATAAATTGAAGCAATTATTTGTTATTTTTGACAAGTGACTTTGAATAAAAATTTCCCTATGTAATTCCATGGTTTAGAGGGTAGCGACTCCGACTAACACCAAAGCGGTCGAGTTTCAAACCCTGCCAGAAGCAAGTGAATATGTCTAGCCCCACTGATGAGCAGTGGTACTGCGAAACAGGCTTGTATGTAGATGACTAATATATATATATATATATATATATATATATATCTGAAATAGAAGTAGATACATTCGACTATCCTTCGGGTCACTCTCTGACCCGATAGTTTGAGCCGGAACAGAGCTTTATCACTTGTTTCCTGTTTCCGACTAACACCAAAGCGGTCGAGTTTCAAACCCTGCCAGAAGCAAGTGAATATGTCTAGCCCCACTGATGAGCAGTGGTACTGCGAAACAGGCTTGTATGTAGATGACTAATATATATATATATATATATATATATATATCTGAAATAGAAGTAGATACATTCGACTATCCTTCGGGTCACTCTCTGACCCGATAGTTTGAGCCGGAACAGAGCTTTATCACTTGTTTCCTGTTTAGGATTGGGTGTACGGTTCTGTCTAAATTTTTTTTCTTTCTCTTTCAGCCCCAGCAACCTCTTGTGTCACATTATCGCCTTGCTAGTGAATTGATATATATATATATATATATATATATATATATATATATATATATATATATATATATATCAGTCAGTTAAGTGCAATACGTGATACACGCTTGGGCAATAATGTCTCTTTCGATCCATGATTGACTAAAAAGAAAAAAAAACATATATATATGTTGTTTTTTTTTTTGTTTTTTTTTAAAAAGAACCCTATAAAATAAAAAAAATATTCCATACCGAAAAAATCTAAATTGGAAAGAAAAAAACCCACCCCTATCACGTCTATGAAAACCTAGACACAGGATCAAAGTAAATACCTGAATTAGATCCACTAACAACAGACATCAACCAATTAAACGATAGCCAACCATAAAAATGACCACTCAATATCGCCCTCTTAGAAATCCTAACCAAAAGGTATACCCAACCGATAAAAAGATAAAACATACATTCCAACATATAATACCATTAATCAACAATTTCACACTTATACACCAAATTCCTCAAAAGTCTAACGATCAAAACGAGACATTCACTTAATTACCAATAACCCCAACCAACCCCCACGACAACAACGAACCAAATATAAACAGAGAATGATTCCAAACCTTTATTTCCCCCGAAGAAGTGTTTAACTCCAAACACTGAAACAACCATATGATTGTAGGGAAGAGGACATATATAGAAGAAATTAAGTATATATATATATATATATATATATATATATATATATGCATGTTTATATATATAGATATACATATATATATATGTATATATATATATATGTATATATATATTAGTCATCTACATACAAGCCTGTTTCGTTGTATCACAGCTCATCAATGTAACTATCTATCTATATATATATATATGTGTGTGTGTGTGTGTGTGTGCGTGTGTGTGTGTGTGCGTATTTTATGTAGGTAATAAATAATTAAAAAACTTATTTTCACTGTACGAAGTATGTTTACTACTTACCAGTAGTTTCGTTAATAAACGAATTTTTATTTGTTTCTAAAAAATGCTTCGCCTCTTAACATTGAGTGAATTTACTGAGCAATTTAATTTCAAATACTACTAACGTTAAAAACCCTTCAAAAATATACTTGCCGACTTTTGTATATATATATATATATTTTCAATATTTCATATTTAGGGAGGCTATTCCGATAGGTACTTTTAAACACCCATTTCGTCAGCGAGGCCGAAACATTATGGAAAAATGAAATTTAACTTATTTGTAAGGAAGTAAGGGTAGGGAAGAAGAAGAAAGAGACAAATCATTGCTACCGGAAAATGTTAGACTCGGCCCGCTGATGACAGTAACGAAAAGAGATGCAATAAAATAAATTATATATATATACATATATATATATGTGTGTGTGTGTGTGTGTGTGTGTGTGTGTGTGTGTGTGTGTGTGTGTGTGTTTATTGGTAATAAATCAGAGAAAAAACTATCAGTTATGAAAGCTTTTGTTGCATACTTGCTCTTTATCAGTGCTTCATTATTTAATTTTTTGCAATAATTATGTCGTCGAGTAGTGATGAATATAATATATATATATATATATATATATATATATATATATATATATATATATATATATATATTGAATATTATTAACCGCTGTATATTTTGGTTTTGACGAGCAACTTTGTGCTGTGAGATACGTACTAACCAAGAAATTGTAGAATATCTAAAGTTTTATTCTAAATTACTCTGTTAAATTAAATAAATAAATTTAACATTAAGTTCTTTTGAGTTCGTCTCTGTTGTATTTTACCGGACTTATATACCAAGTATTCTACGTTTTATATATATATATATATATATATATATAATACATATGCACACACACACACATACATATAAAAAATATATGTGTGTGTGTGTGCATATGTATAATGTACATATATATATATGTGTGTATATATATATATATATATATAATACATATGCACACACACATACATATAAAAAATATATGTGTGTGTGTGCATATGTATAATGTACATATATATATATATATGTGTATATATATATATATATATATATATATACACGCCGATTTGGTCGGGTTTCAATCCTGGGTAAAAGTAATCGGATTTCTAACCGTACTGATGAGCTGTGATACAGCAAAAGAGATCTGTCTGCGGATGAATATATATATATATATATATATATATATATATATATATATATATATATATATAAACCCTTAATATTTTGCCTTCATTTTTTGAAGGCATTGGTTCCCTCGTAAAATAATATTTAATAATATAAATTAATATAAAGTAGTATAGCACCGTTACTTCAGACAAATCGTCTGTTCATGGCGTCATTTTTAATTTTTTTTTTTCTTTTTTGAGCATGCATCTAACATTTTATAAAAAGAACATGGGAGACTGTTGCTTTCTAAAAAAAAAAAATGAAAATTTTATAATGTCTACAACTCAAGAAAATTATAATGCTGTCACACATAAGTAAGTTTATCCGACCCACATGATGCCAAATAGGCAAGAGTACCTATACAAAATTTATTATAAATTAGCAATTACTATAAAGAATTATACTTTCTATATATTTAAAGAGTATTTGGAAGTAGATTATGTGCACGCATTTTTTTCTTGTATATCTACCCAAGTGTGTGTGTCTATAAAAAATATGGCGTTTTTGAATATGAATGTGTATATCTGAGAGTCATCTATTCGAGTTAAGAAAGAAGGAAAGAAAGAAAGAAAGAAAGAAAGAAATTCAAGTGATACAGAAAGACTATAACATTTGAACGTTAGCATGAATTACCAAATATTTGGACAGAATTATTATAACGAGAAAGAAAGAAAGAAAGAAAGAAAGAAAGAAAGAAATTCAAGCGATACAGAAGGCTGTTACAATAAAGGTTAGCATGAATTACCAAAGACTTTTTGACAGAATCATTAGCATAATGAAAAGAAAGAAAGAAAGAAAGAAAGAAAGAAAGAAAGAAAGAAATAGAGAATGTTAAAACTTATTAATGCAAACAAAATTGTTGTTTAGAAAGATTATTATAATGAAAAGAAAGAAAGAAAGAAAGAAAGAAAGAAAGAAAGAAAGAAAGAAAGAAAGAAAGAAGGATTAAATATTTTAGTGAGGGGTGTACATGATACCGTATGTATTTGATTTACATGTTTTGTTTTTTTTTTTGTTTTTTTTTTCTGTATATGCGCATTCAAACGTATCTGTTCCCGCAAATGTCTGAATGGGATTGTAAACACGAGTATTTGAATACATGCGCGTTTTAGAATAAAAAAAGGACTTTTGCGCGCAGATACATGTTCATTGACAGACATATGAATAGGGGATCGTGCAAACTTTAGCACCTATGACAATAAATTGCCTTTCAGTCGCGCGCATGTTTGCGTTTCTGTGTAAAGAAAAAAAGAGAGAGAGAGAGAAAAAAAAAGAGAGGAAATATTGCACATTATACATAATTAAGTTATTTTACAAATTTTATCTTATAATTTCAGTGTTTGTAGGTATATGTGGGTAGTGTAATAGTTATTGGAATAGCAGAAGCGAGTTCAAATTCTGGTTTAGTCTTTTGTGTTCACTTTCGACGAAAAGCCCTGTTGAAAGGCTCCCTTTCGACTAGTTATGGGTTAAACAGTAGTGTAGCCCGGCTCTCTATATTTGGGTGGCAACCAAGACGAGGGTAAACTCTGTATTGTAAACCGAGAAGAAAGAAACATGTTTAACTAAAAAATATTTTCCAAGAAATAATGATAATTTACAGATGGTAATTTATCTATGGGGAATGATAATTATCATCATCTCACCCGTTATACACCCAAGGGTGTGTAGGGCAGTGACTTTGTGTTACTGTTTCCATAACAAACTGGTTTTTATGGGACAAGGTTGTTAGCCCACCCCACAAACCTGGAGGATCGGTAGATCCTTACCAGCACCTGGTATTCCTAAATAGTCACCCATCTAAGTACTGACCAGGTTCGATGTTGCTTAACTTCGGTGATCGGACGAGAACCGGTGTATTCAACACGATATAGCCATAGACATGATAATTGTACACGGTTTGTAATTGCATAGCATATTTTTTTAAACAGTGAAAATAGAAGTCTTTAATGAACAGAAAAAACAGAATTCTTGTATGAGTTTGACCAAATTCGTACGTATATGCACACTTCAGAAAATGTTAAAATTTTAAAAATATTGAAAGTTAATGTCCTAATTATTATGTATGTAATCACGTGTATGCGGTTCTGAATGAACACAAGTTTGTAAGGACATGCATTCTCATAGGACTAAACACAGGCTCATCAAGGAGAAGGAACTCTGAATTTTTTAAAAATATTTAAACATTTTTTTAAAAGAATATGTTTTTGGTATATCAGTCAGTTAAGTGTCACACGTGATACAAACTTGGACGATTATGTCTCGAAAGAGACATGACTGACAGCGCTGTACATTTTTTTTTTTTGCGCAGTAGGTTGCCATTACTTTCTGTGGTAGACTGGTTGCCAACCAAGACTATAGAACCCAATTTGTTATTTTATTTAACCCATAGCTGGAGGAAAGAAACGGATTAATACCTTTCCTAAGAGTATTTGTGCGAAAGTGAATGCAACGAATTCAACTGGAGTCACCGGAAATTTTTTCCCAGTTTGACATTAATTTTCTTCCATTGTTCTGGTATGTAAAAAAAATTTATATAATTTTCTCCCAACTATGTTTGTATTGATAACTACATATTTGTTCATTATTTGTTTATATTTCTGAGATGAGGTACTTACATCATTTACATTGTTCAGGCTGTTGTGCTCATCTTTATTGTCATGAAATATTCGGAAGTAGCATGACTCATGGAACGAGAACAATCTACCCCAGTGATCGAAATAAAAGGTTTGGTTCAAAATCTTAATCACCTGCCGAAGGTCGGAGCGTACAACGGGCGAAACGTCGTGAATACGACAATAAAGGTGAGGATAACAGTCCGAACAATGTAAATAATATTTGTTCACGTTTGCATTTTTCTTTATACGCATGCGTATAAAGATTTTGTGGGCAAGCGACTCTGTACCTTTTTACGTATATTGGGTGTTTATTGGCGTTTATGTATGGCGCTTGTGTGCGTTTTGGTACATAACTTATAATTCTTGCACACGATTTGCATGAACAGTGTATGCATGTGTGTGAAGACGTGTGTGTTAATATATTTGTGTATACGAAATACAAACGCGTCTTAGAAATTTAAAAAGATAGCAACAATCATAAAAAGTAAACAAAAAAAGAAGGGGGGAAGGAAAAAGAAAAGAAAAATCGAAAAGCCTTGAGATGTTCTTTTGTATGAGTCCCCCCCCCCAAAAAAAAAGGCAGCAAGCAGCTGCTACTGTTGAAGACAGCAGATCAATTCATTCAACACACAGCAACAGCAATAAACGCGTTAAGCTGACACATCAACTGCGTTCTACCCAAACGTAAAGTGAGGCTGTTTGCACACCGCTGTCAAACTCGAACGCATCACATTGCAAGACAAAAATTCCTCCGCTTCGTTGGATCTAGCAGACTGGACTAGTGCAGTACGGACTGGAGAGCTAAAGTGTGCAACGGAGCGGAAAAGTAATAGTTGTAGTAGTAATAGTAGTAGTAGTAGAGAGAAAGAGAGAGATGGAAAGGGGGTGCAGCAGAAATATGCATTGGAGCAGAATGTGTTGCAGTGAGGAAGAAGGGGGGGCAGAGGTATTTTGAACAGCTTTGCTGTCGATGTTGAGGAAAAGAGTGGGGGTGGGAGTAGGGGAGGGCGATGGCGCTTGATTGGTTGAAAGAAAATGAATAAAGAATGAAGTGGAAGATAAAGAAAGAAAAGAGAAAAATAAAGATAGAGAATTATTTTATTTTATTTTATTTATTTATTTATTGTTTTTGTTTTGTTTCTTTCAATAAAGAAATAAAGAAAAGAACATCCAAGTAGGGTAAAAAAAAAAAAAATCCGAAAGCAAAATTTAAACGCTTAAAACAGAATCAAAATTAGAAAGAAGAAGCAAAAAGAAGAGGTTGGGTGTAGGGGAGCGGGAGGAAGGGAAAAATTAAACAACAACAAGAAATAAATGAAAGAAGAGAACTACAAAAATAATGAAAGGAAATGAATAAAAATATGATAAAAAATACAAGGAAATCGAAACAAAATGAATGTTGAAATGAAAAATTAGACGAGCAATAACAAATACGGCGAATAATGAACAAGAAAATACAAAATTAGGTACAAATCCGATCAAGTAAGCGGAGAAAAAAAGAAAAAAAAGAAAAAAAAGGAATAAACGTAAAAATAAAATGCTACACGTTGAGGAGGAACAATGAAAAATAAAAGATGCCTGTTTTTGTGAAAAATCTTTCTGAATTCTGAAAAAAAAAAAAAAAAAAAAAATGGAATTAAACTGGATACACGAGAAGCACAGTTATTGAAAATAAAAGAGTTAAAATAAGAATAAAAAATGCAATCAAATAAAAGGATAAAATAAATAAACAACAAATTAGAATGAAATAAAATAAAGCAACGTTTAAACAAGAAAAAATAATAAAATAATTTAAACAATACGCTGCAGGAATGAAAATGAAATAATGAATTTTAACAGATTGAGAGTACAATAAGAAGATAATTTTATAAGGATAAAATTAGTTAAAAAAAAAAAAAAATAACGGTGTTCAGAACCCAAGCATTTAAAAAAATATATAGAAAAGTTGAAAACGATTGAACAATTAGAGAAGAAATTTTAATCTAAAATATCAAAATTTAGCTCGTTAAACAACGTTAAAAGGCTTTTCAAAAATATTTAAGTGAAAAACGTAATAAATTGAGGATTGTGTCATTATAAACACTGACTAAAATATAATACTCCAAAATATTTAAAGATATTAAGGTTTAATAAATTTAAAAAAGGGAGGTTTAGATATTAAAAAGAAAAGATCTTACAAAAAGAAAAAAAAAACGTTACAAAAATAATGGTTAATATGAACGAAATAAAATAACAGTAAAAATATCAAAGCATTGATTTTTCTAATCTAAGAAAATCTTTCAGAAACTAATAAAACAAAGACAAAGACAAAATAGCAAAACCAAATTATCTAAAATTACATTTGAAACGTTTTATTAGGGATTTGTGAAAAAAGTCTCGTAGGAAACATTTGAATGTGAAAGAACATTCTACATAAACAAAGTCACAATTATATATTTCTCTTGTTTAAGTTTGAAATCATGATTTTTAATTACATTTTAACTCGTTTTTTAGGTGACTTGATTTTTAAAAAATAGAAACAACGAGTAACTTATATAGTTTCCGGTTCACGCTAAATTTTATTTCAACACTACACTTCTAACTTGTCTACGTAAACTCTCAAATTTTGTTTACTATTTATTTATTTTTGCTTCTATAAAAGTAGATGGGTTTGCCTATCGTTTGATTCACACATCTTGAACAGAAATGGATGTTTATCATTCGTTTCTTGTTTAGGATTGGGTTTCCGGTTCCTTCTAAAGTAATTTTTCTTTCGCTCCCAGTGAAGACATGCATCATGACATGTAATTTTCTTTTTTTATCAATTCACCCCAAGCAAGTCTTTAATGCAAGGTTGTGAGTTCAATACTTAGTAATAGTAGAAGAAACAAAATTTTGGGGAGTTGGTTGTGAGCACACTTAGGCACTTTGACTTGGTATTGCGTCTCGGCATTTTCCGAGGGTGATGTGTGCACGATTACGAAGACAGAACACTAGCGAAAATGTCTACTGCGGAAAATAATTGTTTTGTAGCTGAAAACATGCTCTGCCCAACAGTGTTATTAGGCTCACTGTTTTGTTTCTGTGGTAATAAATAGGGGTCATTAAATTCGGAATGTATACGAGAGTTGAGGTTTAAAACCTAAAATGTTACATTCGTTTTTAATACAGACAGAAGTTCCGTTAGGTTGAAATTTATAAAAGATATAAACTGTAACGAACAACTGTTACTTTAAAAATAAAAAGCATTTTTCTGATATTGGCTGGAAATGATGCAAACAAATTATTCGACAATTTTTAATGAAAAGTGCTGGATTGCTATGTGATGCTGGTTCTTCAATATGCCAGTGAATGTTGGACAATATTTTCAAAGATGAAAGAAAAACTTGAAGCAACTGAAATGTTGTTCTACAGAAGGATGCTGCGAATATCATGGATCGAGCATGTGAGCAACGATGAGGTTTTGGAAGGGATGGAAACGAAAAGGAAATTAATAGTGAACATCAGGAAGAGACAACTGAAGTTCCTAGGACACGCGATGAGGAAGGAGGGCTTGGAGAATCTGATACTAACAGGCCAGATAGAGGGGAAAAAGAGACAGGGGAAAGCAGCGGATATTTGAAGGACCTAATCAGGTGGATGATGGAACGAGGGTTGCGTTGTTTAACAAGAGAAAGCGTGCTAATAGCCACCAGGGATAGGGAGACGTGGAAAACCATGATTGCCTACGTCCTGAAAGGACAGGGCACATAAAAGATACTAATGATACTAGCTAGCTTTGTAGAGGCTGTTTACTGTCAATTGTTAATACTCTCTACATAGACTTTAGGACGAACATTGGACTGTCTGTTTTTTTTAATCGTATCACCTCGAGCAAGGTGGTAATGCCACTGATGTGCAGGGCGCTACATAAGAGTAAAAACAATTAGATAGGAGGAGAGTAAAGAGAAAGACGAACCAGTTAAGGATGGGAATACGGGTGTAATGACAGTTAATCTAAGTTGAAGAGCTTCATATATATAGAACATCTTAGCATAGACTATTACAGTAACTATTCAATTAGGGCATATAGTGACGACCCTAGAGTTTTTGGCACCCAGGAAAAGTTGAACGTCTTCAGCTTTACAAGTATATTTTTTTTAATTTTTACAAGAAGAAAAACTGAAAATATAGAATAACACGTTTGTTACAATACACAATAAAATATAAGCTCTGTTTACATTATTCGGACTATAGTTTTCATCTTCTTTGCCATTTGTACGACGTTTTTTTTGCTTACTCTGATGAATGTCACATCTTCTTCTTCTTCTTCTTCTTCTTCTTCTTCTTCTTCTTCTTCTTCTTCTTCTTCTATGTGCCCTGTCCTTTCAGGACGTAGGCGATCAAGGTTTTTCACGTCTCCCTATTCCTGGTGGCTCTTAGTATGCTTTCTCCTGTTACACCTCGCAACCCCCGTTCCGTCATCCACCTGATCAGGCCCTGCAAATATGTTATCCGCTGCCTTCCTCTGTCTATTTTTCCTTCTATCTGGCCAGTCACTATCAAGTTCTCCAAGCCCTCCTTCCTCAATGCATGTCCCAGGAACTTCAGTTGTCTCTCCCTGATGCTCCGTATTATTTTTCTTTTGGTTGCCATTCTTTCAAAAACCTCATTATTGTTCACATGCTCGGTCCATGATATCCGAAGCATCCTTCTGTAGAACCACATTTCCGCTGCTTCAAGTTTTTTCCTCATCTTCAATGATATTGTCCAGCATTCACTGCCGTATTGAAGAACTGACAACGCATAGCAATCTTAATACTTTACTCGGATTCTGGAATATGTCCTTTGCCATGCCAATTCGCCTTCGGATTTCTGTGTAGTTACTCCTATTTGAACAAACTAATGCAAACGTAAACAAAGATATGAAGTTTAATGAGATATTTCTATGGCAAAAGTTCATTCTCTAAACCCATCAGTTCAGATCTTTACAGCACGGACACGTCTTGACTTTACAACGGTGTCGAATCGTCCTCATTTCTCCTATGCTTCAAATGTAACACATTTGACATCATCATCATCATCATCCGTTACACCCAATGGTGTGTAGGGCAGCAACAAAGCTTCTTCACCTCTGCCTATCTTGGGCCCCAAGAGTACTGCATGACTTTCATCTCATCCTTCACCGTACTTCTCCATTTCTTTCTTGGTCTTCCCCTCTTTTTTTTTCCCATCTGGGGTCCAGTGCAGTGCTGTTCTTGTGATTGACTGTGGATCTTTCCTGAGCACAATCCATCTCCACCGCCTTCTTGTAATGACACAAATAGTATTTTTCACACAGATAACATTTTTCACTAAGATTGGCTACTTAGTGGAAATTGACTCTTCCCTGGAAACTTCAATGTTGACTTCCTCGTCATGGGGCAATCTTGATCTTTCAACCTTATAATCTTTTTTTCTTGCCGCTTTATTTCCAATTCATAAAAGAAACTTCAGTCACAGTTATCATTTTTTTTAACATTACTGACTTCAAGGGCTCACGAGCCTAACGTTCAATAAAATTTTAATATGTAAAAATTAATGACTTTCTTATTCAGCTTCTCTGTTGTACCCCTTTAGAACGTGAATGGTCATAGCTCTCCACATTTTCCTCTCCTTTTTAGCTCTAAGTAAAATTTGTCTTTTTACTATATCTCTTAATCCCTGTTCTGTCAAACAATTACACAAAACTGTTAGGTATGTTATGTGCTATTATAATCTGTCAGTCTTGCATTCAATGTCCCTGTGAATGTTAAATTTTCTAAGCTCATTTTATAAAATTTCGACTGTGTCTTTGTAATTCTAAGTATGTGTCCTTTTTGTTTACATTTTCTCTAAAACTTCCTTGTTACTCGCATGTTCAGTCCATTGTATTTCGAGCCTCTTTTTTTATTTGTGATGAGATTGCACAGAGGATTGGCATTACATAACACTTCAGTGCACTTTTCTTTCTTTCTAACGAGATTTTCTTTGATACATTATTGCAAAAAGATTGGAATCGATCTGTACTTAAAGTATATAATAAAACACTTTGAATCGAAAAACGATGTAGTGACCTATGAGATCGATTTATACACGATTTTGAGATCAGTTCACATAATGCCCTCCAAAGATAATGAACCTTTTTGAACATTAAATCAATTGATATTCTTAATGCAGTACTTAAAGAATTTCGGCTGGTTACCATCTTCGCGGATTTTTATAATAATTATAATCGTAATTAGCTAATTCGCGAAGAGTAGAGTATCAATTTCATTTCCAAAAGTGTGTTCAAATTCATATAAAAAAAATGACATTTACAATAAAGAGTTACACAAGAAAGCTAGCATATCCACTACTGGAAGAGACTGGATCAACACAACGTTCCTAAAAATAACTTTATGTCGGACAAGTAGTCACAGAGTCTGAAAAATCTGTGACATGATGCCAATCACAATTTTCGTTAGAGTGACTAGACTTTACTCAGAGATTATTGAAACAAAAACATAAAATTGTTAATGTACTTATTAATAATAGAAAAAAAAAAAGTAAAATGAAGTCATATGTTAAGACATCACCGAGTTAAGATAAAAATTGCGCTTCGTTTCTACTTACATACGGAGATTTTAACAAGCAGTTCTTTTGACCTTGAAGAAATCTACTGTTCAACGAATTCACTAGAATGTGAAGTGATTACTATTTTAGTATTAATGAGTTAGTCACGAAGAAATAACAACTTAGCGGATAAGAATTTATTCCAAATTCTAAGCATTAGTTGTCACAAATTAACCTTTTGTCTGTTTTTGAGTAAATGACATATGTTTATAAAAAATATTCGTCATCGCATATATTTTTTATTTAAAAAAACACTGCTACATTTTTTACATATATTGTTTATCCTAATGACTTTTTCAGACTTCTACACGTGTTAAAATGTTCTGTAATTCTTTAAAAATTGATTAATTATTTGAATATCTGTGAATTATGCTATAAATATTTTCTGCTTTATTTTATGTATTGTAACATTTTTAATTTTCTCTCTTTGTTGTTTTATTCTTTACGTGTTATTTCTTATTGAAAGAGCATTATTCAGTTTTACATGTATCATTTTTTTATTAATTTATGCTGTAATGAATCTTAAATAACAGTAAAAGTTGTTCATCCGAAGGCCAGTCAAAAATTAATGCCTACTCCACTTTAATTTTAAAAGCATTATTTTTTAAATATTGCTGTCACATTAGTCATTCCTCTATGTATCTAGAGATTCTTGACAAAATCCAAAGAATCTGCACTGTTAATGGTCCTGACCTGGCATCTCATCTTCAGTCACTTAAAATCTACCATAACGTAGATTCCTCATGACACTTCCAAAAATACTCTCTTGGTGATTGTTCTGATGATCTTTCCTCTGTAGTACCTAGACTTTATGAATTTAAGTACAGTACTAGATTGGCTGCAAGGTCTCGCTCTTTTTACAGTTGAAATGGCTAGATTTAATCGTAAGTTCTGTTAACAGTTTCTTCTCTTCCACTTTTCACTTGTGAACTATATTCCGGTTTCTTGTTTTTCAATTAACTTTTATATTAAAAAATGTAAATGTAATGTCAATCGTTTTATTTCTCGTTAATTTTTATTATTCTATTGCCCTCTCTCTATAACTTTTTTTTTTCATTTTTTCAGATAATTTGCACTCTAGTGACTTTACCATTCTCTTTCCTGGGTTTTATCTTTTTATTTATTTATTTATTTATTTCTGCTTTTATTTATTTATTTCTGCTTTTATTTATTTATCAACTATTAAACAAATTAAAGTTGTTTGAAGACAAGAGAAAAATGAGTGGAGATACTTTTTCTTTTTCTACATATAAACATCTTTCAAAATGGCTGCCGTCCACATTATATAGAAAGTAAAAAGTTAACATAGAATTTATTATAGAAATGCTACAAACAGGAGATAAGTGAATTTTTATAGAAAAGCTGCACTTATTGTAATGTGATATATCGGTTAAGTTAATGATAATCCTCAAAAGAAAGAAAAAGCTGACTTTAGTGAAAAACCAGCTGCTGTTGCTGCTATTGTAAATAAGAAAAAGTTCAAACAGATTGATACTCTCTCAGTACAACTAATAAAAAAATCACTGTTGCAAAACACTGTGAAATCTTTAAGGTGAACCAGGTACTTTAGCACAGTCTATTTGTGACGGCGGTCTCCGGCCGCTTGGCGTTGATGGCTTCAACACAGTAGTTGGTTTTCAAGTTGACTATTACAACGGTGTTCTTCATTACTCGCGCTGTGAATTGTGAGCTCATGGAAGTCACGCTGAAATCTTGCTGTCTCTTTACGAAGTTAAGCCAGACCGGTCGCGTGCGCACATTTGGCTTAATGAAAACAGCACCAAAATAAATTGAATGACCCCTGAATAAGTTGCGGAAAAAGTCTTATATACAAACAAAAAGAAATAGAATATAACAATAGACAATCCCTTATCTCTACAACGGAATGGAAGTTTCGTCTAAGAGTAGTGTTTGTCTTAACATTAATTCGAGCTTTGGGTTGGTAATGTATGGTCATTCCTATCAGAGTTTTCAAGTTTGTGACGATTCAAAATGTCTTATTTGAGCTTTTCACCGAAGCTTTACGGAAACCGCCGAAGACTGATCTTTGCTTGTGGTGGGTAGCGGCAGCGGTAATTCGTCTTATCTGTCTCAGCGGTTGGTTGGTTCGTTGTTTGACTTTAACTTTTTTCAGTCGGTCGGCGGCAGGCTTCTCTCTGTTTCTTTACATCTTCAGCCAGGACTCTATCGGAGGCGACCGTCTCTATTTCTATGGTCATGGCTCCCCGGCTGAAAACTGTTTCTCCCTTGTCGATACATCTCGACTGGTCTCGTCTTGACTCGAACTCATCTGAAACTCAGCTGAAACTCCAACTTCAAATCTATCGGAGACGACCGTCTCTATCTTTACGGTCTTGGTTCCGCGCCTGGGAACCAATACTCCCTTGTCTTGACTGGAATTCAGTCCAAAAGATTTTGGCCCTCCAGGGCTCAATTTTTATGCCTATCCCAAATTCTCTTGGGAAGACATGACGGATGCGGGGTGTCCATGCAAATCAAATCTTTAGCCAATGAGATCACTCCTGCCTTCGCATTTTGAGGTAGAGTTACTTCACTCCCTTGGTTTAACCAATGAAGCAGCAATATTTCTGGTGATATCACTTCTTTCCATCTTCTTCCCTTGATTCAGTTCATTACATCGTTTATTTTTCAGGTTTAAAATCTGTTCACAGGAAAATTGAGAATTTCGGAATTTTACCTTTTTGGCCTCAACAAAGATTTTTGACAATCTCTTTTCAATAATCCAAGCAATGTTTTGGCTACGATTTATTTTCCACTTTCACCAGCTGTAAAATTCAGTCCTTGCAATGGTACGTTGTTTCCGATTTGTCAAATCATGGTCGGATGATGTGAAAACCTCGTCTGATCTGCTGCCTACACCTTCAAATGTATTTTAATTCACTCAGCTAGTTTCCAATATTTAATTTTGCAGTATTTTTCACAATTCAGCTTATTGCGTTCATATTTTAACCGAATAAGCAATTTTATTATCCATTAGGCTTATATTTCTCTCTATTTATTGGAATAATTAATCTGCACAATTAATCATACAACTAATAATAATTTCTTTTGCTCCGTCGTGCTAAAATAGTGTTATATTTTTCCGGATGCAAAAACAGTGTTACATATTGGCCGGGCAGCTGATATGAATAAGAAGGTCAAACAGATTGAAACTCTCTCATTAATAATTACAAATACAACTCTCATTACAACTAATAATTACAAATAATTACAAATAATTACTAATAATTACAAATTCATAAATGATTATTAGTAAATGATTATTAGTAAATAAATTCATAAATGATTATTATTCATAAATGATTATTAGTAATTACAAATAATTACTAATAATTACAAATACAACTCTCATTACAACTAATAAAAGAATAACTGTTGCATAACCCTATGAAATCCTTCAGATGAATGAGGTACCCTAACACACTCTATTGGCAGGGGAGATACCGTGAAAAAAGGAGAAGACCAAATTGATTTGAAACACTCTCATTACAACTAACAGAAGAATCCCTATTGCAAATATCTGTGAAATCATTCAAGCAAACCAGGTACTCCAGCACAGTTCTACTCAAAATGTGGTACGCGTACCGTCGCCGGTACGCGAGCCATCGTCTGCCGGTACGCGGAGATTTTCTAGAAAAGAAAGAAACAATAGCAAAACTCTATGTCACGAGAGACTAATGTTTTTTTATTAAATTCAAATTACTTACGAAGTATTAATATTAACTTTAAATATTTTTTCTGGATTTTTAAAAATATATACCCTCGAAACCAGTGGCCATAACTAATATAGCACAAATATGGTACCGGTCAATGGCACACTAGGAAGACTTGTTACGTCAATTATGACCACCCTTAAAATGAACAAGAGATCATGTCCTCATGTTTATTACAGATAGTCTCAAAATGTCCCTGAAATAGTACTTATCTCAAAAAATAAAATTGTGGGATTTACAGTCTCCCCGCTCTTACACAGCTGGATTGGCTTGTTTTGCTTGCCGGTCCCTGGCGCTTTGAATATAAAAAAAAATACCGGTCCGCCACATCAGATAGTTTGAGAAGCACTGCTTTAGCAGTCTTTTAGAAGGGTAACTGCTCTGAATAAAGAAAAATCCAAACTGATTGATAATCTCATTACAACTGTGAATGTCTTTATGTGAACCATGTTTGTGACTAATTTTCACGCAATCTGTTGTTTACTTAAAGGTCTGATGATGGCTTCTAAAATGTTGACAGTCTTCTTTCTGTTCCAAAGCCTTATCTAATGATAAGATGAAAAAGACAATCCATACACGGTTAAGAAAGCAGCCATAGTGTCATAACAGTTCATAGACAATAAAGCAAAGAAAGATATGTTGTGCTATAATCACCTACATCTAGAGAGTAAAAGAAATTATAAAAGCTTTCAGCCATTTGTTTAATAACAGAATTTGACTAAGCTCTGTAGTCTTGGGCGGTAGCCAGTCAAAGAGAAGGATTACTTTTAATTCTAAGCCACGCGGAAGACAACAGGAAATAATTTTGCTCTCTATCCAAAGAAATCAATTCAATTAACAAATAATGAAAAAGAAGTTTGTGAAGAATTATAAAAAGACATGCTATTAATAAAAACAAAAATTCCGTTATCATTTAAAAAATGTCTCTTTCTTTTCGAAAATATGGGATTCTCAGTAATTATAAGGTTGGAACACGTACCTTGGCCTTTTTAAACAATTGGAATAGGAGTAGATATAAAAATTGGCAAACATAAAAGTATCGGAAGGTTTTTTTTTCATGACACCGCTTTTTAACTACCTTTACTACTTCAGGGATGTGGTGCAGTGGATATCTCCTTGGAACGACAAATCGGGGAGCCGAGTTCGAATTCCAGTTGAATTCTTTGCATTCACTTACGCACAAATACCCTCGGGAAAGGTATTAACCTGTCTCTTCCCTCCAGTTATAGGTTAAATAATAAAACAGACTGGATTCTATAGCCTTGGCTGGTAACTAGTTTACCGCAGAAAGCAATGGCAACCTACTGCGGGATAATCTTCTGCCCAGTCAGTCATGTCTCTTTCGTGGCATGGTCGCCCAAGCGTCTATCACGTTTGGCACTTAACTGACTGACTGAATATAATAGTTGAAAACATGATTAAGGCTTCTATTGGTTATAAAGTGGGAGATCGGTTTTATATCGTTATGAAGTAATAAACTGATCCCCCACTAATTACTACTTAATAGTATAATACATCTCTTTCCTCTCTAGCTATGAGTCAAATAATAGGACAGATTGGGTTCTGTAGCCTTGGCTGGCAACCAGTCTACCACAAAAAGCAATAGCAACCTTCTTTTTCTTCTTTTTCTGTGTTCCCTGTCCCTTCATGGATTTCCACGTTTTCCTGTCCCTGGTGGCTCTGAGCACGGCTTCCCCTGTTACACCATGCAATCCTCGTTCCGTTATCCACCTGATTAGGTCCTTCAAATATGTTATCTGTTGCTTTCCCTTGTCTATTTTCCCCTCTATCTGGCCTGTTAGTATCAAGTTTTCCAAGCCCTCCTTCCTCATCGCATGCCCCAGGAACTTCAGCTGTCTCTTCCTGATGCTCAGTATTAATTTCCTTTTTGTTTCCATCATTTCTAAGACCTCATCATTGCTCACATGCTCGATCCATGATATTTACAGCATCCTTCTGTAGAACCACATTTCCTTCATCTTCGATGATATTGTCCAACATTCACTGCCATATTGAAGAACTGGCATCACATAACAATCCAATTTTTTTTTTGATTCTAGCGGAATTGTCCTGTTTCTTAAAATTTTACTCAACTTCTGGAATGCTTCCTTCACCATGCCATTTCGCCTTCGGATCTCTGTGTCGCGCTTTCCATCTCCTGTTAGAACATTTCCCAGTTATTTAAATTTTTGTACGTGCTTGATTCTAGTATCCCCGATCTGTATTTGGCATATTGGGCTGCCTTTTTTTACTGATGACCAAGCATTCGGTTTTCTTGCAGTTTATTTGTAGTTCTTTCTTGTCACTCTCTTCAGCTACCTTCTGTAAGAGGTCATGTAGTTTCCTTATTCAAAAAACATGTGAATTAATGAATTGATTAATATATATCGTGTTTCATCCCCGGAGATAGTAGTGCTTAAATATCACATATTATGTTTTTTTTCTAAGGAATGACATAAAGTGATACAGAGTGATACGGATGATTATCTCCCATTAACACTAAATATTATTTACGTATTGGGGACAATCATCCATCATGGATTGAATAAAGTGTTTAATTCAAAAATTTAAATTTTACCGAAGAATAATTTAAAAAGCTGGAAATATATTTGAACAGACCGAAGCATCATGAGTATAACAGCCAAAATATGAATGCTGAGTCTAGAAGCAATAAGCATAATAATAAATACTTTATTCAATCCACAAGTGAGACTGTTCATATTCCGATACCTGAAGAATATCAGAGAGAACAATAGCCAAAACGTTGACAGTAAAATAAGATAAGTAAAATGTGCATGCTGGCTATAATAGAAAAGTATATAATTTTTAATTATAATTATAACTATTAATTATAATTATAACTATTAATTTAATTGATGCAAAAAGTAAACTAACAGAAAATCTATGTTCGTATTTTATGCGAACTGCGCAGAATCATTTTTTTTTTTCATTCAGGAGAAAAATTAAAGGAGTTAAAAATATTTAAAAAGTGGATTTAAATTCGATTATTGCATTCGATTGCTTTTTATGCAAATTAATAAAATGAAAATATTGATTTTTTTTTACCAAATGTGCGTTGTGGTGCAGTGGATATCGACTCGGAACGAGAAATCTGGGAGCCGAGTTTGAATTCCAATTGAATTCCTTGCATTCACTTACGCACAAATACCCTTGGGAAAGGTATTAATCCGTTTCTTCCCTCCAGCTATGAGTTAAATAATAGGACAGATTGGATTCTATAGCCTTGGCTGGTAACCAGTCTACCGCAGAAAGTAATGGCAACCTACTGTGGGATATTCTTCTGCCCAGTCAGTCTTTCAAGACATAATCACCCAAAGTGTATATCACGTATGGCACTGAAAATGTAAAATATATTTTTAATTGAACAAACCCAATAAGAAAATGTGTTTTTTTTTAAAATCTGAATGAGAAGGATAATCTGGAAATAAGGATATATAATAACAAAGGATACATAATAAGGATATAAATAATTCGAATCTTATAATAGGAATATAAAATAAGGATAAACTGGAAGTTTTTGAATAATGAACCTTTTAAAAATGTAATAATTGATTGAGAAACAATCAACTGAAATAATTAAAAATGAACAATATAATTATAAGCATTGTAATGTTGATTACCGTAAAGATAATACATATCCATAATATATGCTGATATGATATGCTAACGACCATATATATATACCAGGCTCTCGACAAGAATGGCGAAGCCCGAACCATTGCCTTGGATATCTCCAAAGCGTTCGAAAGAGTTTGGCATGCTGGCCTTCTATGCAAACTGCGGAGCTGTGGTATAACTGGACATTTGTTTGAACTAATCCAGTCTTTCCTAACTAAACGCACATTGAAGGTGGTATTAAACAGACATGCCTCCCAAAACTACCATACGAACGCGGGTGTCCCTCAAGGCTCTATCCTAGGTCCTACGCTCTTTCTGATCTACATTAATGATCTCCCTGATACCATAAGATCCCAAGTAGGCATGTACGCCGATGACACCACAGTTTACTCTCGCCTTGATAAAAAATCTGGTGACAAAGCTAACCTTGCAGCCGATCTTAAAAAGGACCTCCAATCCGTAGTGGACTGGGGTAAGAAATGGCTCGTAAACTTTAATGCTTCTAAAACGAAGCTGCTATCAATTAACCATCATAGACAATCGCTCCCACCTCCCATTAGCATGGACCAGGTTTGCCTTCCAGAGAATAAAATACTACGCCTCCTTGGTCTCACACTTTCAGCGGACCTCAAGTGGAATGACAATATCGAATCTATTGCTAAATCCGCTGCTATGAAAGTCGGTTCTCTGTGCAGGGCCCGGAAGTTTTTTTTCCGTCTGAATCTATCCTGCACATATATAAATCTACCATCCGCCCGTGCATTGAATACTGCTGCCACATCTGGTTGGGTGGCCTTGCTATTCTCCTCGGGCTTCTCGACAAAGTACAACGGAGAGTCTGTAATGTGATCGATACCGACTTGACAAACCGGCTGCAGTCTCTCTCTCACCGGCCCGGCGTAGCTTCCCTGTGTCTCTTCTATAAATACTTTCACGGCTTCTGCTCCGATGAACTTAGATCACTGGTGCCCCCTAGGTACGAATTTGCACGAGATACTAGATTAGCAACTAGATTCCACCATTTTACAGTGAAACCGATAAAATGCAACCACAATTTCTACTCCAACAGTTTCTTTTCTCGCACTTCCCGACTGTGGAATTCCCTTCCACATGATTGCTTCCCCGACGGCTACAATCTCCAGGAGTTTAAATGTAAGGTCAATAGACACCTCCTAACACACTAACCATCTTTCAAACACTCTTTTCATCTACCCAAACCCCAGCCTCGCTATCCTTACCAATCTATCACCCTCTTTCTGACATTTCCTATATCTAACCACTCTTTCTCTTCACCTTCCCCTTTGTAACCCCATGCGCAATAGTGGCAGTGGAATGCCTTGCTTAGGGCATTTGTTTTTAATCATTTCATGATTAAAAACAAATTTTAAAGCATTATGATAATTATTATAATGATAAAATATTAACATCAGTAATTATAATGATAACATGATTCTGATGGTAATTTTCTCACATAAAAGATATGATGTGAATCAAAATAATGATGTGACACAGGTAGTGAAAATGACACCTCAATCAAAACAAAATTAGAAATAGATATTTACCTGGTCAATATGATCCTAATAAGTGGTTCAAAAGTTTATTTTATTTATTAAGTTATCAAAGAAATATTCAATTTTACTTTATCCTAACGAAATATTAAGTATTTTCGAAAGTATTTTTTTAATTATGAGTAGTACTTGCTTGAATCAATCACTTGGTTTTATGGAAGAAACACCATCCCATACATCTAATATTATCTTTATGCAATATTCCGATTTTTTCTTTATAAATTCTCAATGACTGCTACCATTCATTGTGTTAATTGTGAGCAGTACTTGATCGAATCACTCATTCCAAACACCTATTATTCTGATATATTATTACGACTTTTCTTATTACTAAGTCATGATGCGTTTTATTGACTGCTACCGTTCATTGTTCCAATTGTGGGTAGAACTGTAGTTGTGGAGTAGTACTATACTATTTCTTATAAACATACTGATCACCTCTAATTTATGATTTTCACAATAAATTTGTTTCTGTGCTTACAAGTATGCATAGATTCCTACTATTTATTCAAAATTTGTTATCATCTATACTTACCGACTTTGCAAAGTTGCATGTTGCAACGTGAATATTTTGACTCCTCAATACTTAAGTTACATAAGTTTCTTAGGGTTACTTTATCTCTTCCTCTTTCACGCCTAACCAATAATGTGCCAATGTTGATGCAACGTTTTTATATCTCTTATTAATTAATCTCATTCTGTAGTTATAATTTCACTTTTTTCCCCTTCTTTCTGTGACTCTTGTATAATATCTAGCACCATTTTTATTCATTAAAGTAGACTCACAGAACACATTCTCGATTAAGCATTTACCATCTAGTGGGTATACTTCATTCACATGACATTTGTATTCATTTACTTGCCATTTTATCGTTAATACTGGCAAGCGTCATACTACTGTTTGTGACTGCTTATATTACTTTACTTTGTTTCTTGTGCATCTGTTTTAACCTTAATATCGTTTTTATTGACCAGTTTATTTATCAGAGGTTCACTGGTAAAAAGTTTATTCATAAATTTAAAAAATAATTTTGCTATTCATTCTTAGGACGCTGCTGTATGAGAGGATTTTAAAATTGATAAATAAAAAGTTGAACTGATATCTACTTATAGGTACAGAAACAAAATTATTGTGAAGAATATCTATTTGGTGCGATAGTATGTTTATAAGAAATACTACCACCTCAACTACAATTGTAACGTTAACACTTCATTAGTTCCACCCGTTCAGCCAAATATGATCGAGCATCATTTTTTTTTTTCGTAGATTGTTCCTCATTCCCGCTTAATGATTGCTAAATTGCAGAATACTGCCAGCAGCGGGAACAGCGGTGAGTGTCTAAAAGTTTGATTATATGTATAATTGTGTGTTTGGGCAGCATTCTCTCTTTTATACTAGTTTCATTAAAAGCGATTGACAAAGTAATGGTATTAAACCTTTCATTTAATTTTTCTTGTGTTCGTATAAGTATTTCTTTTATGGATATCAGTCAGTTAAGTGTCATACGTGATACACGCTTTGGGCGATCATGTCTCGAAAGTGACATGACTGACTGGGCAGAAGATTATTCCGCAGTAGGTTGCCATTGCTTTCTGCGGTAGAGTGGTTGCCAAACAAGGCTATAGGATCCAATCTGTCTTGTTATTTAACCCATAACTGGAGGAAAAAGATGGATTAATACCTTTTCCAAAGGTATTTGTGCGTAAGTGAACGCAAGGAATTCAACTAGAATTTGAACTCAGCACGCCAATTTGTCGTTCTGAGTCGATATCCACTGCGCCACAACGCACATCCATATACTTTTGGATATAAAGAGTGTAAAATTTGTCCAGATATGCTGCATGTCCGAGCACTTTTGGTTATTCTTTTATTCATTATCGAGGATGGTTTTTCTTTTCTTTTTTTTTTTTTAAGGGAATGTATGGATTTTGATGTATGTATTTAGAGTTATAGGAATGTTTTATTTCCAAAACAGGGTCAGTACACTGTGGCCGTGTTCATAGTTGATGTACTGAGTGTTGTTTTTTATTTTTTATTTTTTATTTTT
Source organism: Ascarosepion bandense (assembly GCA_037127315.1). Classification (NCBI taxonomy): domain Eukaryota; kingdom Metazoa; phylum Mollusca; class Cephalopoda; order Sepiida; family Sepiidae; genus Ascarosepion; species Ascarosepion bandense. Next base: position 1,034,069 of record JBBBDQ010000273.1, on the reverse strand, counting down.
TATCAGCGCTTCCATTACTTTTACTTTTCTTTTACATGTGAATGAAGCCATAATCTTTTTTTATTGTTTATAAGTATGTTATGGATGAAATTTGGTAGGATTCTGTGTGTTTTTAAATAGATCCTAACTGAGCTATTGTCAGAGTCTGCTTTTTCGCTGTATATATATATATATATATATATATATATATATGAAGGAATGATAGACTATATAAACAGTGCCTACTCACGCATTTACGCATCGTTTATTCAGTAATGAATTTGAACACTCTCGGCTACTGGCGTGTGTTTACATTGTATATTACACGCTAACGTCAAATCATAGCTGAGAAGTAGAATCGCCGAACGATGTCAATTCGGTCGGGTTTCAATCCTGGCTAGAAGCAATCGGATGTCTAACCGTACTGATGAGCTGTGATACAGCGAAACAGATTTGTCTACGGATGACTATATGTATATATATAGTTGAATATATGGTTTGGAATCCAACAAGATGAATAGAATAAGTCCAGAAGAAGTAGGAACAAAGTGTCTTTAATCTAACATGTTTCACTTTTAACAAGTTTCTTCAGAGATTTATTTAAGACAAATGATTTAAAAAATCCAAGAGACAGTATGTTGATTGTGGTATAGTTTCATTGGACAGATACGTGTCACGCGTGATAAAGCAATTAATGAATGTTAAATTTAGAAGAAAAACTTGTCTGTTTAAGTGTGTGTACCAACGTGTAATAAAAACATGAATGTAAGTATCAATCAATTGAGTGTCATACGTGATACACGCTTGGGTGATCATGTCTCGAAAGTATACGCAAGCGAAAAATAATGTGTTAAGCGCATTCAAACCATATATATATATATATATATATATATATATATATATATATATATATATATTGTGTATTTGGGAAACAATCTCTCTTTTACGAAGGTTTTATTGAAAATGTCAGACAAGGTATTATCGTTAAGTTTTTCATATATAAAAGCGTCCTTATTTTATATAAGAATTGTCCGAAAGTTTTTTTTTCATTTTCGAGCGCTTTTGGCTATATCTTTAGCTATTGTTATATATCGACAAACAACAAACACGCATATATATAAAAATATAAAGTTATATTCTTATTAATGACGATGAACCGTGTAGAATAGGGAACAGAGAATTGAGAGAGCGCGCTTCTAATGGGTTGACGGGAGTGTAGTCTTATCTGTTGTGTCTCTCTTCACCGGCCGATCTCTGTTGCTCCTCTACTGGCGAATCCGTGTGCCGAGGTCTTTTTATAATCTTCCAGAACCGGGACTTTTTCTTCCGGTTTTGCCTCGCCCACGCACGCCCACGTAATTCTCAGAGACGCCTGTTCTGTTTGCCTCTGTAGTTATTTCCGCTGCTGCCGGAAATAAGGTCAAACGACATCCGTTCCTTCCAACGACCGGAAACACCCTCGCTTGCATCAGCCTTCCTCGGGTGGGGCCAGATTGTTATATTACACTATTATCAAGAATTAATTTTGTTTTATTTGTTAATAAATATGTGTAAAGTGTATATCACTATTACTTTTAATCCTCTTTTGCATGTGGATGATGCTGTTATGTATGTACTGTTAATAAGTACGCCACAAATCATGGTTTTCCATCTCATTGTCTGTTGTTGTTACTTGACGTAAAACAAGTTTTTTTATTTTCGGAACGTTATAATTATATGTTATATTGTGGCGGCGCGGCGCGGCTCGGATTGTGGCTTTAGATATTTCGAAGGCATTCGACGGGGTTTAGAATGATGGTCATCTTTAAATATTGAAGGAGGTTGGTGTCTCTGGTCGAATATTCAACTCGATTCATTCGTTTAATTAAGTCGTAATGGCTATCCCTATAGAGTCTTTTACATTAATGCACTCTCACCTTCCAGGCTATATCCTTGGACCCCTATTGTTTCTTATCTTCATTAACGACCTTCTCAATGACAACTCTGTATTTACGCTGATGACACAACTATTTATTCTTGTTTTAACCGTCTCTTATAGATCCGATAAAGTAAAACTGACAGCTCATCTTGAAAATGACTTTCAGTAAGTTGTTAACTGGGGCAAGATATGGCTTGTAAATGTTAACGCCTACAAAACGAAAGTTTTAAGGTCAGTTTTGGAGATTTATTCCTGACAATCAACTCTCATTTGCTTTGATCATTATCATATATAACCCGTTCTATATACTTGTTTTGACGTATTAAAGGAACCATTAGTTAAAATGATATATTCGCCATTTCAAGTGCTTCACTAAAGCAGAAATTACTCATAACGCAAATTAATATAAGATAATACGGCTTTTCCAAATTCAGTTTATATGATTCCAAAGAAATATATTCCGTTTTTTATGTATATGTGCCATCGAGTATCCATCCAAATAATGGTCCCATGGGTACCATTTCTGATTTTATTAAATTTTAGTATATAATAATATATGGTATTTAGTAACCACGTACAGGAAATTTAAAATGCACAAAATTTTAACTTCTTAAAGCTTAGTATAGCTTTAGCATAACTCTTAGTTTTGTAGTTAAGGCCAATTTTAATTTATTAATTTTACTGATTTTAAAATAGTTGTATTTTGTTGATTTCATTCAAAATTTACCAAATTTTGCACTTCATAATCAAAAATATCAAATTTATAATTAATAGTGCTATAGTCTAATACATTCGTTTTTTATTTTATTTCTATTTTCGATATTTGTATTCAAGGTAACCAAGAAGTTCTTGTTGCTTTCATTTATTTGAAAAGAAAGTATGCAGCAAATTTTACATACCTTTAGTCCTTAAGATAATCGCTATCTGGAACTTTTTTTACCAATATACCTCCAGATTCACAATGCCCTTGCAGTAAAAATGATATATTTCGGACGCAAAGAAGTCTATAAGTGCCCTCTGCATATCGAATCATTTGCAAAAGATTATCCTCGAAAGTTGTTGTCCAAGAGATAGAAGAGGTGGTAATCTGATTGCGCAAGATCAGCAAAGTCCAAGGAGTAAGTTGAGTGGCATAGTGTCTCCCAACCAATTCGCCGTATGGTATCCCTTGCCACCTGTGCCACATGAGGCCTGGTATTGTCATGGAGGAACAGTGCACCTTTGCGATAAACCAACGCTTGATCATTCTGCTTCAGTACCTGTTGCACACGTTCCAACTGTTGTGAGTACAGGCCCGCAATGATGCTTTGGTTCATTGTTAGCAGTTCATAGTGCACCACTTGTCGACTAGGCACCAAATACAGATCAAGACTTTTTGTTCTGTGAATCACAGAGTATTATTGTGACAGCCAACATCTGGCACTCTTGGGTGTGTCATATAGAACCCACTTTTCGTCACTCGTGAGCACTCGATGAGATATGGTTACGTGGCAGTGCCGAGAATGTAATAAGAGGCCGTCACACGTTGTTACTTGTTAGCTTCCGAATGTGTGTGGGGTACTCACTTGCTCAACTTATACACCTTCACGTGCAGATGAAGTTTGTCTCTTTTGCAACAAACCTGTAAGCGTTCGACAAGATCCCACTGTTTTCTTCCTCTATGGCTACCTTGAGTGTCTCATCATCCAGGACCTGTGGATGGCTACTGCGGGGTTCATAATAAAGAAAGAGATCTCCCGATATGAATTTCTAGAACCGATGCCTGATGGTCCGTTCAATCCCTGTATGATCCCCAAATACGCTTGACGTATTCGGTGACTTGATGCGGCTATTTACAAGCTCACCATAAAGTCACAAAGAAAAACTCGAACGAGCTGCCATGTTGTCTCGCCGCTGCTCGAGCTATAACTGATGTGCGTGCCCGACGCTGCATTCATTTATGCGCAAATACCCCTGGGAAACTTTTTAATCCATCTCTTTTTCCTGTAGCTATGGATTGAATAGCAGAACAAACTGGGTTCTCTAACCTTGGTTGGCAACGGTCTACCACAGAAAAAATGGCAACCTACTGTGGGAATATCTTCTGCCTTGTCCATCATGGATCAAAAGAGACATGATCACCTAAGCGTGGATCCCATAATGTACTTAAAAGAATTGAATAGCAGGACAGATTGGGTTCTATAGCCTTGGTTGGCAGCCAGCCTACCGCAGAAAAATGGCAACTTGCTCTGGGTATATCTTCTGCTTAGTCCGTCATGGATCGAAAAAGACATGATCGTCCAAGCGTGTATAACATAAGGCACTTAAAAGAATTGATTAGCAGGACAAATTTGGTTCTTTAACCTTGGTTGGCAGCCGGTCTACAACAGAAAGAATGGCAACCTACTGTGGGGATATCTTCTGCCGAGTTTGTCATGGATCGAAAGAGACATGATTGCTCAAGCGTATATCACGTATGACAACTGACCGAATAGTCTGGCTGCTAAAAATAGTTTATTTGGGTGTTTTTGCCTCCATTAGAAGCCAAACTATTAGCAATAAAATAAAAACATAAACTTGATTATAATCATCTGATAGTTTGCCTTATGAAAAATGTTAAAATATTGTTTTTTTCCAAGAATTTCATAATTTCTTGTTAACAAAAGTTTTCTACCACCGCACAGAAAAATCTTGCACATTTCGAAAGCTTTTCAAGTAACTTAATCAGTTAAATGTATAATTAAAATATTGGCGGGTTAAAAATCCATCCCATATCATTCACACAAAAACTTTTAAAAATCGTTTTTCAATATTGTCTTAGTAAGCTTTTCATAGAAAATGATAGACCCATAGAATGATTATTTTAGATAAATTTAAACTGGGTACATACATTTCAATCTTAGCAACTGTTTTAAAGAATTTAATATGTTTTTTTTTTTCGAATATTGAGTCTCAGTCAGGGTTCTACTTGTCTGGTTAACATTTGAAATGGCAAGATATAACCGTAAGTTCTATGCTTACAGTTTCTTCTCTTGTACTTCTCACTTATAGAAAATCTCTTCCGGATTTTTTCTTTCTTGTTAACTTTGATATTGAAACATTTAAGTATATTATCAATTGTTATCCTCTGTTTTTTTTTTTAAATTTTTAATTGTATCACCCCGAGCAAGGCGGTAATGCCACTGATGTGCAGGGGGCTACGTAATAGTGAGAAGATTGGAAAAGAGAACGCCGGAAACCACATCCTAAACAGGGAACAAGGGATGAGCCTCTTAATCTGTTCAATAGACATGGGTGGAGTGTGAACCGGACGATAGTTTAGTCTATCTACTCCACCCGTTCTTTTATTGTTCTTTCTCCTTGATAATGTTTTCCTTTCTCATACTTTCTCATACTCAGTATCCCCTTACGTCTAAGGGGCTTTATTGACTTGCTTGGGGATAAAATGATTTTTTTTTTAAATTGTAATTACTCTCGTGGAAATGAGTGTCGAATTACTGATTAAACCGGCTCAGTGACAGCCAATCTATAAAGTATTATCGAGTTAAGTGAAAGTAATTCTAGTAGATAGCACCTAGGTAAAAACGTTCTCGTTAACACATATAAGACAACGGGTATATTTTAGTATTCAAACTTTAGATTAGAACAGTGTGGCTCGAGTTGTGGCTTTAGATATTTCAAATGCATTTAACCAACCTTCTGGAATGTTAAACATCAGAGAAAGATTATTTTTTTAAATTACAACTGTGTTGCGTTGTGGTGCGGTGGATATCGTCTTGAAACGAGAAATCGGGGAGCCGAGTTCGAATTAAGTTGAATTCGTTGCATTCACTTACGCGCAAATACCCTTGGAAAGGTATTAATCTGTCTCTTCCCTCTAGTTATGGGTTAAATAATAGGACAGATTATGTTCTTTAACCATGGCTGGCAACCGGTCTACTATAGAAAGTAATAGCAATCTACTCTGGGATAAACTTCTGCCCAGTCAGTCATGTCTATTTTCGAGACATGATCGCCGAAGTGTATCTCACGTATAACACTTAACTGACTGACTGACATGCATTTCACTCTTAGGATGTTTGCTATACTGAATTTAATATGTTCTTAGAATATTGTATCTCGGTCAGGTTTTTACTTGTTTGATTAATTTACTCCGGCTGCTACCCTAATCCGAAAATTGTGTAAAGGTCATTTAAATCTCGTTGAAACACCAGTTCTCATCCGATCACCGAAGTTAAGCAACGTCGAGCCTGGACGGTACCTAGATTAATGGCCGTTTGGTAATACAAGGTGGTGCAAGTTTAAATATGTGGGTAAGGTCATGAGTAATGGCACGGAGTTGTTAATTAGACGTTCAAACACCCGTTCCCGTACGATTACCGAAGTTAAGCAATGTCGAGTCTGGCCAGTACCTAGTAGCCGCTTGGGAATACCAGGTACTGTAAGTTTAGATGCGTGGGTGAGGTAATGAATAATGGGTCAGAGTTGTTAATTAGACGTTCAAACACCCGTTCCCGTACGATTACCGAAGTTAAGCAATGTCGAGTCTGGCCAGTACCTAGTAACCGCTTGGGAATACTAGGTACTGAAAGTTAGATGTGTGGGTAAGGTAATGAATAATGGGTCAGAGTTGTTAATTAGACGTTCAAACACCCGTTCCCGTACGATTACCGAAGTTAAGCAATGTCGAGTCTAGCCAGTACCTAGTAACCGCTGGGAGATACTAGGTACTGAAAGTTTAGATGTGTGGGTGAGGTAATGAATATGGGGCAGAGTTGTTAATTAGACGTTCAAACACCGTTCCCAGTACGATTACCGAGTTAAGCAATGTCGAGTCTGGCCAAGTACCTAGTAGCCGCTTGGGGAATACTAGGTACTGAAAGTTTAGATGTGTGGGTAAGGTAATGAATAATGGGGCAGAGTTGTTAATTAGACGTTCAAACACGTTCCCGTACGATTCCGAAGTTAAGCAATGTCGAGTCTGGCCAGTACCCTGGTAACCGCTTAGAATACTAGGTACTGAAAGTTTAGATGTGTGGGTGAGGTAATGAATAATGGGCAGAGTTGTTAATTAGACGTTCAAACACCGTTCCCGTACGATTACCGAGTTAAGCAATGTCGAGTCTGGCCAGTACCTGGTAGCCGCTTGGGAATACTAGGTACTGAAAGTTTAGATGTGTGGGTAAGGTAATGAATAATAGAACAGAAGTTGTTAATTAGACGTTCCAAACACCGTTCGTACGATTACCGAAGTTAAGCAATGTCGAGTCTGGCCAGTACCTAGTAGCCGCTTGGGAATACTAGGTACTGAAAGTTTAGATGTGTGGGTAAGGTAATGAACAAGCGTTGAGAGTTGTTAATTAGACGTTCAAACACCCGTTCCCGTACGATTACCGAAGTTAAGCAATGTCGAGTCTGGCCAGTACCTAGTGTCAGCAGATACTAGGTACTGAAAGTTTAGATGTGGGTAAGGTAATGAATAATGGGGCAGAGTTGTTAATTAGACGTTCAAACACCCGTTCCCGTACGATTACCGAAGTTAAGCAATGTCGAGTCTGCTTCAGTACCTAGTAGCCGCCCAGAATACTAGGTACTGAAAGTTTAGATGTGTGGGTAAGGTAATGAATAATGAGGCAGAGTTGTTAATTAGACGTTCAAACACCCGTTCCCGTACGATTACCGAAGTTAAGCAATGTCGAGTCTAGCCCAGTACCTAGTAACCGCTTGGGAATACTAGGTACTGAAAGTTTAGATGTGTGGGTGAGGTAATGAATAATGGGTCAGAGTTGTTAATTAGTGGTTCAAACACCCGTTCCGTACGATTACCGAGATTAAGCAATGTCGAGTCTGGCGGTACCTAGTAGCCGATTGGGAATACTAGGTACTGAAAGTTTAGATGTGTGGGTAAGGTAATGAATAATGGGTCGAAGTTGTTAATTAGACGTTCAAACACCCGTTCCCGTACGATTACCGAAGTTAAGCAATGTCGAGTCTGGCCAGTACCTAGTAGCCGCTTGGGAATACTAGGTACTGAAAGTTTAGATGTGTGGGTAAGGTAATGAATAATGGGGCAGAGTTGTTAATTAGACATTCAAACACCGTTCCCGTAGAATTACCGAAGTTAAGCGTATCGAGTCTAGCCCGGTACCTAGCTTCGCTTGGGAATACTAGGTACTGAAAGTTTAGATGTGTGGGTAAGGTAATGAATAATGGGGCAAGTTGTTAATTAGACGTTCAAACACCCGTTCCGTACGATTACCGAAAAGTTAAGCAATGTCGAGTCTGGCCAGTACTGGACAACATGAGATATGGGTACCAAAAGGTTAGATGTGTGGGTAAGGTAATGAATAATGGGGCAGAGTTGTTAATTAGACGTTCAAGCACCGTTCCCGTACGATTACCGAAGTTAAGCAATGTCGGAGGTCTGGCCAGTACCTAGTAGCCGCTTAGGAATACTAGGTACTGAAAGTTTAGATGTGTGGGTGAGGTAATGAATAATGGGGCAAGAGTTGTTAATTAGACGTTTTCAAACACCCCGTTTCATGCGATTGCCGAAGTTAAGCAATGTCGAGGTCTGGCCAGTACCTAGTAGCCGCTTGGGAATACTGGGTACTGAAAGTTTTGCAGGTAATGTGGGTAAGGTAATGAATAATGGGGCAGGTTGTTAATTAGACGTTCAAACACCCGTTCCCGTACGATTACCGAAGTTAAGCAATGTCGAGTCTGGCCAATGCCTAGTAGCCGCTTGGGAATACTAGGTACTGAAAGTTTAGATATTAATGAGTAAGGTAATGAATAATGGGTCAGAGTTGTTAATTAGACGTTCAAACACCCGTTCCCGTACGATTACCGAAGTTAAGCAATGTCGAGTCTGGCCAGTACCTAGTAGCCGCTTGGGAATACTAGGTACTGAAAGTTTAGATGTGTGGGTAAGGTAATGAATAATGGGGCAGAGTTGTTAATTAGACGTTCAAACACCCGTTCCCGTACGATTACCGAAGTTAAGCAATGTCGAGTCTGGCCAGTACCTAGTAGCCGCTTGGGAATACTAGGTACTGAAAGTTTAGATGTGTGGGTAAGGTAATGAATAATGGCATGGAGTTGTTAATTAGACGTTTCAACATCAGTTCCCATACGATTACCGAAGTTAAGCAATGTCGAGTCTGGCCAGTACCTAGTAGCCGCTTGGGAATACCAGGTGCTGTAAGTTTAGATGGGTGGGTGAGGTAATGAATAATGGGGCAGAGTTGTTAATTAGACGTTCAAACACCCGTTCCCGTCTAATAGCCGAAGTTAAGCAACGTCGAGTCTGGTCACTACCTAGTGGCCGCTTGGGAATGCTAGGCGCTGTAAGTTTAGATGCGTGGGTGAGGTAATGAATAATCAGTCGGAATTGTTAATTAGACGTTCAAACACCCGTTCCCGTATAATAGCCGAAGTTAAGCAACGTCGAGTCTGGCCAGTACCTAGTAGCAGCTTGGGAATACCAGGTACTAAAAGTTTAGATGCGCGGGTGAGGTAATGTATAATGGGTCGGAGTTGTTAATTAGACGTTCAAACACCTGTTCCCGTAAAATAACCAAAGTTAAGCAACGTCGAGTCTGGCCAATACCTAGTAGCCGCTTGGGAATACCAGGGGCTACAAGTTTAGATGTGTGGCTGAGCTAATGAATAATGGCTCGGATTTGTTAATTAGACGTTCAAACACCAGTTCCCATACGATCACCGAAGTTAAGCAACGTCAAGTCTGGCCAATACGTAGTGGCCGCTTGGGAATACCAGGTGCTGTAAGTTTAGATGCGTGGGTGAGGTAATGAATAATGGGTCGTAGTTGTTAATTAGACGTTCAAACACCCGTTCCGATACGGTCACCGAAGTTAAGCAATCCTTAATTATAACTCTAAATTAAGAATCATATTTCCTGACAAATATTTGCTTAAGATATTATTGTATCTTTTCTCTTGCACACGTGTACATTAATGCAGAGGTTAACAAGTGCGCATTTATAATGATGAAGAATGCATATGAAAGATGGAAATATATAATATGTATATGTAAGTAAATGTACTTTATTTATTCGTATGTTATTTGTACGTTAACGCATTTGTTGTTGAAATGTGTGTGTACATAATTTTTTATACACCTGTTTTTTGCGTTAGAACTTCGACGTGGCATAAGGTTCAACATGCTCGTCTCGTTAGATCATCCACAAAAGAGTAGTAAGTCCGATCCTCAGTTCGCTTGACCTTGTAACACATCTAAGTTATACTTACTAAATCACTATTTTACATACTTGCGGTCTTTAGCTGGGAGGTATTGTTAAAGAAGATAAACAACAATTGGTTGTAAGTATAATAAATAGGATATTTATTTGACCAAATGCCGTGTGCGACTGGTCTCTAACAGAATATAATCCAGAATGCCCCTCATGGCCTTCTGCTCTTCCTCCCGTTCCCCTGGCGGCCCCTCTCAGGTTCATGGGGTGACAATCGGTTTTCCAGACTTGTGGGATAAACTGTGTTAGATGTTAACAGGCATGATCATCTAAGAGAAGATATGACAAGCTTCGACCAACTAAGACAAGGTTAGTACACAGTTACCGGCTAGGAAAACGTGGTATCGGTCGAATGTTGACGCCAGCATGATAGTGGTCGTTGGGACTTGGTATATTTTTTCATGGACTATATGCATATGTAAACGAATGAACTCCCTACATAAAAAGATTTTGTTTCACATATTGCCTCAGTTTGAAGGTCAGATAAATAACGTTTCTTGGCCATCGGGCAGATACCAAACCGTAATATCAGTCCGCATTTTAGATAGGAGAAACCGCTTGGTCCCGAGGATTCAAATCCTGGGGTAGCATCTGGGTTCGGTGTAATGGCGACTTCAATGCGACAGTGAACGCAAGGAATGGATAATCTTTTGTCTTTCGGCCATATGTTTATGTAAGCATATAAGCTTCCTGTTCTGAGACAAGTAATGATGAAGGAGGACTTGGAGTATATGATACCCACAGGGTGGATTGAAGCAAAGAAATGGAAAGGTTTGGGAGAATCAATAAGACAAAATATATTGAGAGCTTTGAGAGATAGAAAAATGTGGAGGGTCGTGTTCTCCTATATCCTGAAGGAACATGGTACAAGAAAGACGAAGATACTTAACATAATAAAAAGACACGTGAGAAGGAAAGAGGACTTGGAGTATATAATATTCACAGGGCGGATAGAAGGAAAAAAATGGCAGGACCGGGCTTGGGAGAAATAACAAGACAAAATATATTGAGAGCTACAAGGGACAGGGAGATGTGAAGGGCCGTGTTCGCCTACGTCATGAATAGACACGGAACATGAAAGTCGAAAATACTTAACATCAGAAAGAGACAGTTGAAGTTTCTGGGACACGTATGGAGGAAGGAGGACTTGGAGAATATGATATTCACAGGGCGGATGGAAGGAAAGAGATGGCAGTGTTTGGGAGAAATAACAAGAAAAATATATTCACTCCTACAAGGGACAGAAAGATGTGGAGAGCCATGATCGTCTGTGTCCAGAATGGACACGGAACATGAAAGACGAATATACTTAGAATCAGAAAAAGACAGTTAAAGTTTCTGGGACACGTAAGAGGGAGGAGGACTTGCAGAATACGATGCTCACGGAGTGGATAGAGGAAAATTGAAATAGGGGTAAACAGCGCGTGACATACTTGATAGGCTTAAGCAAATGGAATTGCAGAGCAGGATTGGAGAGAAATAACAAGACAAAATATATTAAGAATTAGAATTGAGATGAAGAATTGGACGGCTTGAAGAGATACGGCATATAAAAAAAGATATTAAAAATATTAAAAAAAACATATAAAAAACATATAAAAAAAGATATTGCTTCACATCTTGCTTTAATCGGGAGGTCATATGAATAAAATCGGTTTTTGCTATGTGTGTTCGTGTGTGTGTGTTTCTTCGTGTAGGTGTGTGTGTGTGTGTGTTTGCGTGCATGTGAGTGTGTGTGCGTGTGTGAGTGTGTATGTGTGAGTGTTGTGCAAACAACTTAAAACATTAATAAATATATATCACATAAGTGTTCCATCATCACCAAGCGCACCCTAAATTTCCTCTTATCGCGATGAACGGATGTTCCCTCAGGGTGTCCCCTATACCTAGAGCGCTTATTGGGGCTTAAACTCAACCCAGACATCAAATAGAACTCATACGTACGAAGATACTGGAAAAACGGTCTGTTCCCTGTACTAGTGCTGCCGTATATGAGCAGAAGCTGCTCAGTCTTCCAGTATTTCAGTTTCGACAGAATTCAAAAGCGTTTCCGCGTCCTTTTGAATGATAAATTGTTTTCCACCCTACAACCCCTTTCTCACAAACGAAACATCGCAAGCGTCTCAATCCTCTATAACTATTTCCATGACTTTCCATAGTTCTACTAGTTTTTACTTTCACGGCTAAGACAAGCCATGCCACGCACATTGGAGCGAACTTCTACTTCGAGTAGTCTTTTTGGTCTTGTAGAGGATTAATATTATTGTAAAAATTAACCAAAAAACAAACAATAAAAAATAAACAGGAGATAAAATTTAGGAATCGTTATCTTTTTAAAAGGCAAATGAAAGGAACAAAACATCAAAATCATTAATACACGCATGTCTACACATACAAACATCACGATGAAATTTGAAACAAGAAAAAATCAATTAAATAAATAATTGCATTACTTAAGAAAATTCAAATGAAAAAATCAGAATCAACAACGACAAAACTAGATAATTAAAGAGAACAAGTGATAATTAATTTTCTTTGAGAGAATAAAAAAAAAGACTTAAATTCATTTTTCATATCGTTTTTATTTGTTTATAATCAATTTTCCTCCATTAAAAGTAGCATTTCCTCTGGGAAATCGCAAAAAAAATAAAAATAAAAAAATAAAAAAATAAAATACTGTAAAAGACTAAAGAAAAATAATATCAAGTATGGAGAGTAGGGAGCAAAAAAGAAAATGAAAAAAGAAAGCGAAAAAGCTTTCAGGAGACGCTGTGTGTTTAGAGATATTCAAAACAAGCTGGAGTCGTCTTATTGTCTAGTGGACCTATTAGTGATTTCTACTGATTACAATCCTGAAGGCCTGTTCCAGGATAATAGAAACCGTATTACCCCTCAAATATCCGCTTCTACTGAATATAAAAGAATTGCCGTTAATTTGCCAGGTATTTCTTCATTTGTATATCTATTTGGGTTTTTTTTTTGTTTTTTTTGTTTTTTTGTTGTTATGTCACTTCAGGATGTAGGCGATCATGTTTTAGTTCTCTGTCTGTCTGTCTGTCTGTCTGTCTGTCTGTCTGTCTGTCTCTCTCTCTCTCTCTTTCTCTCTCCCTCTTTGATTCCTCTTCATTATCTGTGAACTGGGGAAAGCTTCTTTTATTTATTTTAACCAATTCACCCCAAGCAAGATGATAACGTCACAAAAAGCAAGGGACTTTTGTAAGTAAAAGACTTGCAAAGAAACCGGAAACCCAATCCTAAATAAAAATACAAGGGATATATTTGTTCAGATTAACGGGGGGGGGGGGGGTGTTAACCGGACGATGGAGTGGTTTCTCCCATTGTCTTCGTGACTATTTAAAATTTCGTTTTCCTTCTCTTAGACTGGTTGCTATTAAAGGATCAAGAGTTCACTTTTACCCTTCTATTTAACCTTTTTCCCCGTTGTGGATGTGTATATACGTTTTTACCGAATGTACTTTTCAAACACGGACAAATAAATATAATAGCGTTAAAAAACCAGCTACAGGACGTGTTTATACGTCGATCTTGATTCTGTTTATGCCTTTCGGAGCTTGAAACGAGTCCAATTGTTAACTCATACGTTTGGTACAGATGTTAGTTACCACTCGTGTACTTCAAAGGTGTCCGAGTTTCTTAGTTACTATATTTTAAAAAAATCTTTCTTTTTTTGGTATATGTTCGTTTTAGGTGCCGACGGCTTTTCCCACTTTAAATTTCTCCAAAATAGCATTATTTCTGTGCAAATGTATATGCTGAACTCAAATGAACAATTAGTTATTGAAGAAATTTACCTTTTTTGCTTTGAAAGTCCATAAACGTAGGCAGAATTTTCTGTCAAATTTTGGTTGATTTTTTTTCTTTACTGAAACTTACGGCGATGTAGTTCCGGTAATGAAAGTAATAAGCGTAGAAATACAATAGCGCATTATTTTCATTACCGGAAGTACATCGCCGGAAGTATCAGTAAATGAAGAAAATTCGACCCAAAATCTGCCAAAATTCGTTGCATTACGTCATTCTGCTGTTAATTACATGACTTCGTAAGAGTTACGGGTGATAAAAAGTGCAAGTTATAGTTCGTTTTATTATGGACATTCAGATAAAAAAAAAGGGTAGGTTTCTTCAAGAACTAACAGTTGGTTTGAGTTCAGCATATACATTTGCACAGAGATAATGCTATTTTGGATAAATTTGAAGGGAAAAAGCGTCGGGACTTACAACGAAAATTTATCCTTTTTTTTTTTAATGAAACCTTCCCAAAATAATTGGCTGGGAAGTGGTTAACCAATTCACTCTGAATAAAATGTTATCACTCTTCAGGACTTTGGTTCTACACAAATTCCTTTTTTAATCTGTGAATTTATATACCATCTTGGAAAGAAATTGGAGTGGTTTCCTGCTGCCTTCTCCATAGCCTGGAATTCAAAGTAATCCTTCTCCTAGACTGGCTACTACTTCAGGTTAAAGAGTTTAGTCTACCGTACTGTTTAACAAATGGCTTTGTATAACGACGTCTTTTCAAGATACAGGAAATTATAACTCCCCATAGAATCAGTTTCTTTATGATAAGTGAATTGGCATGTTTTATGTGAAAGATAATGAAATGGTTTCTTCTTGTTTTCTCTGCAGTTTGGAATTCAGATTAGTCTTTTTCTTACACAGACTGCCACCCAAAATTAAAGGACCTTTCTACCCTACTAGATACGAAATAGAGATGCAGAATTTTGCCTTTTCCAGGAGTATCTGTGTGGAAGTTAATGCAAAAGAGTAGGCTGGCATTTGAACTAGGTTGCTGATTCTTATACACATATACTCATGCAAAAAAAGACACAGATATTTCAATAAATATTATTTCTTAAATCCGTTTTTGTTTCATTTGAACTTAACCGTCAGCATAATGATTGGCGTGAGCGTATCAAATGATAAACTCATCTCTGAGAAGGAATTTTTGAAAAACGAAGCAAATACAAAGACCTAGAGATGGAAATAAAAACATGAGAATGTAACTTTTGTGACTGGAGCTTTGGTCTAATAAAAGAGGGACTTAAGAATCAACGAAATCCATAGTGCTTCATTTCTTCAAAAAATTCAGTTTGAGTTTTGTTTAACGGCATATCAACCTTTGTGGGTTATTTAATACCAAATAGGTGGGGTTTTAAGGTATGTTTATAATGTTCGGTTATAGAGAAAAGGTTGACTTAGTCAGGTTTTAATGAAAATTTTGTTTTTATTTTATATTTTAGAAAACTGAAAATGTCTTCTAGTTATGTATTCAAAAATGTTTTGCTGAGAATAATTTTTTTCCTTCAAAAATGTTATGGTAGTTTTTTCTTTAAAAATGTATTAGTGGTATTATTTTTCCTTTAAAAACGTATATTTTCTATAAAAGTCGATTCTTATGTATATATTTCTATAAAAGTGTCTTTTTATACTTTCATAGTGTTTTGACCCCAGTTTAGGGGTTAACTATTTGTCTATAGATGGGACCCTAACAGGTGCTACCACTCCGGGTCAGAGTGGACTTTGGAACAACAGCAATTGAGAGGTGGTTCCATGCTCCTCATAACCTTTCATTTAGAGGCCTTGCTGCCGGATGCAGTTTACCGTCATACCCAGGACCATCAAGAAATTCAAAAAAATAGTTATTAAAAATAGAGCCTGTATCATTTAAAGAGCTTTGTCCATTTATTTATTTTTTGTTAATAGCTGTCATTTGTTTAAGTAAGTGGAAAATGTGACATTCAAAAGCTAAAACTGTTCCTGTTGTGGTTGGAGCTTTGGGTCTGATGAAGAAAGGAACTCAACAACAAATCAAGAAAATCTCTGGTGCACCATCTCTCCAAGAAATACCAAAACTAATTCTAACATGCACAGCCCATCTTATGTAAAGAGCTTGGTCCATTTAATGTTTTAATATATGTTTTTGTTTAATCAAGTGGAAGCATAAAAAAATAACATCCTTTGCCTGCCTCAGGTCTTTGGTTGACCTGATATATAATTATACTAAAATACTGACCAAATAGAAATAGAAATAATGTGGCACTCCAAACCTAAAACTGTTCTTGTTGTGGCTGGAGCTTTGGGTCTGATGAAGAAAGGAACTCAATAACAAATCAACAAATTGTTTTCTCACAAGGAAACCCCAAAATTGATTCTAACAAGCACAGCTCATCTTATGTAAAGAGCTTTATCCATTTAATGTTTTAATAGGTATTTTTTGCTTAATCAAGTGGAAACAGCAAAAATTCACATCCTTTGCCTGCCTCAGGTCATTGGTTGACCTGTCATATAATTATAGAAAATGCTGATCTAATAGAAATATAAATAATGTGGTACTCCAAACCTAAAACTGTTCCTGTTGTGGATGGAGCTTTGGGTCTGATGAAAAGCGAAACTCAACAACAAATCAACAAAATCCCTGATGCACCATCTCTCTAATAAATACAATGATTAATTCTAACAAGCACAAAACATACCATTTGAAAAGCTTAATTCATTTAATGTTTTTAATAAGGGAAATTTGTTTGTTCAAGTGGAAACAATAAATGGTCATTGGTTATGACCCGATACTATAATGAGTTGAAGGTTATCCTCAATACTGTAAGTGTTTAAGTGACAACATAGGTATAGATTTCGGATTAGATAAATGTACAAAAGTAACATTCAAGAAAGGAAGAAACACAGAAACACACTCAATAGGTCTAGAACAATAGAACTGGAACAAGAAGATGTCTGTAAAATTTGCTAAGGAGATGGAATACAGTATAAGTAAATAAAGAAGTCAGGAATAAGACTTCAGGAGTGTAGAGCTGGTATTAAATACCATGTTGAATACACTAAACAGAATATCAACTAAAAAAATCTTAGCTGTAACTGTGATGCAATATCCTTAGCTAGACCAACGTTGACATTAAGCGAATGGACACCAAAACAAGAAAGTATCTCACTTTCGATCGCATGCAGCAACCCTAGGCTGATGTTGATGTGTCCAGAACCGAAGAATTTATAGGATTAGTTCAACTAGAATTGTTTTACAAGATTATCACACTCGGTCTCCAAAGATACATGAAAACTACAGAAGACTGAATGACTATCTGGTGTCAAAGAACATGAAAGGAATAAGAAATTGTAGCCAGTAATAAAAGATGCCAACAAGTTCAAAAAGGAATTACAAATAAGTGAAGAAATGCAAATAAACCATAATACACCTACTGCAGAGAGAAAAAGAATAAAAATGACAGCAAAGCAAATGCAATGACACAAATGCAGAAACAATGTCAAGATAAGCCTCTTCATGGTCAATACTCAGTCCGTACTACGCAAGATGATATAGACAAACACCGTACCTATCAGTGGTTAGGTCATCCAGTTAAGTGTAACACGTGATACACGCTTTAAGCGATTATGTCTCGAAAGAGACATGACTTACTGGCAGAAGATTATCTCACAGTAGGTTGTCATTGCTTTTGCGGTAGACTCGTTGCCAGGCAATGCTACAGAACCCATTCTGTCCTATTATTTAACCCATAACTGGAGGGAAGAGGCAGATTAATACCTTTCCCAAGAGTATTTGCGCGTAAGTGAATACAAGGAATTCGACTGGAATTCGAACTCGGCTCCCTGATTTGTCGTTCCGAGTCGATATACACTGCCCAGCAACGCACATCCACGTGTTTGGGTAGTGCAGGGTTAAAAGCTGAAACTGAAAGTTTTATTCTTGGTTTGCAGGACTAATGCTCGCTAACTGGAAATTAACAAGATAATATGTTGAAAAACTGTTGGCCCAAAGTATAGATTCTGTTATAAATATCAATTGACCATCTTGTGTCAGGTTGCACGGTATTGACACCCAATGAATATGAAACCCGGGATGAAAGAGTGGGACAATATTTGCTTTGAAAAATCTGCATCTTTTACGGAAATGACACTCAAGAAATTGGTATAAATTTGGAGTTCACAGATTGATTGGAAAACGCTTGTAACCAAGAAAAGTATGAATATATAAATGAAAGTATATGGAATTATACATTTAAAATGCGTGGGAGAACACATATGAAAAGCTATGAAAGTAAAAATAGATTTGTGTAAACGTTCACCTAGCATAGACAGACAGATAGATAGATAGATAGATAGATAGATAGATAGATAGATAGATAGATATGAACAGACATAGATAGATAGATAGATAGATAGATAGATAGATAGATAGATAGATAGATAGATAGATAGATATGAACAGACTCGCAACCTGTGTGAAGTAAATAACCACTGCTAGTCAATAAGAACACATCAATCTCTCAATAAAGTCCAAAGTATTATTTAAAGATTGGGACATACCCATTACTCTCCATAGGTACGTAGATAGATAGATAGATAGATAGATAGATAGATAGATAGATAGATAGATAGATAGATACGAACAAGCTGAGATAGATACATAGATAGAGATGAACAGACTGAAATCGATAGATATATAGCTAGCTAGCTAGCTAGATAGTAAGTATCTCACTTTTAATATTTATATATTACAAATCATGTTAATTTGGTGGCTGTTTTTTAGGATGTTTCTTCGTTTTAATTTTAAACTAACTTGCTTTCACGGCCGGATTTTGGCCTTTTTGAACAATCCCGTCCTTCAAAAATAATCTTTATAAATTTGCTCATTCCAGTACGATATCATTAATGTATAGGCAATTAGTATTTTGGATTTTTACTACTCAGAAAAACCGACAATTTTTCAACACTTTTTTAATTAAAATTTACGTCATTTTTCAATAAAATATGAAGTTTTCTACAGTATACTAAATTAGTTTTAATTCTCATCCTACAAAATGGGCTTGCAATCATATCAGGTTGAAATACTGCTTCTCGCATGATCACCGAAGTTAAGCAACTTAAAGTTTGCTAAGTGCATAGATGGGTGGCCACTTGAAAATATCAAGGGCGCAAATATCCTTACGAAAGACATGAATCTACCTCTCCTTCTCCCCCCCCCGCTATGGATTATTTACTAGGATTTATTAGTCGGATTATCAATAATTTTTTATTATAAAAAAAGAATCTTACAATACTTTCTTGTTTTAAATAACCTGCAATTGTTGATAGGCAGTAAAAAGCAAATCAATTTTATTAAATAAAAATTATATAAAAATTTGCTTTCCTGAAATTAAAAAATGTCATTAAACGTTTTTAACTATTGCATATGAATAATACATAAGAATGTTTTTAGATTGATATATTAATTATTTACCGTTTGTTTCAATTTTGATTTTGGGATAAATCTATAAACATAATTTTAAACTACACAGATTTTAATGCACCAAACACTTATAAGATTAAACCATTTATTCAACAATAAAAGAAAGAAAAATGCTAGGTGTCACCTTCATGCGTGGTTCTATAAATCTATCTGCTATGGATAAGCAGAAAAGAATTCAACATGACTGTCAAAATAACTGGTTGATGGGAGAAAGCGGTTTTATGTTTTAACAAGCCATTGATGTGAAATAAGACTAAAGACAAGACACGAATATAAGAAATATATTGTCCTCAATGGCAAATAGCAAGAACAATGAAACAGTATACATTCATGTAGAGCATGTTTAAACAATTCTTTCTTTTTCTTTCTTTCTTTCTTTCTTTCTTTCTTTCTTTCTTTCTTTCTTTCTATCTATCTATCTATCTATCTATCTATCTATCTATCTATCTATCTATCTATCTATCAAGACCAGTTCATATCTATCTATCTATCTATCTATCTATCTATCTATCTATCTATCTATCTATCTGTCTGTCTGTCTGTCTGTCTGTCTATCTATCTATCTATCTATCTATCTATCTATCTATCTATCTATTATTACTATCTGTCTAGCTTAGTCAGTTCATATCTCTCACGCTATCTGTTTATTTATCTACGTATATTTATATATACATCGATCTATCTCAGTAGGTTCCTATCTATCTATCTATCTATCTATCTATCTATCTATCTATCTATCTATCTATCTATCTATGTCTGTTCATTATCTATCTATCTATCTATCTATCTATCTATCTATCTATCTATCTATCTATGCATCTGTCGTTCTATCAGTCGATTAATATCTATCTTGCTATCTCAGTCTGTTCGTATGTATCTAACTGTCGCAATCTGTTCGTAAGTATGTACGTATCTATTTATCTTTTTTTTTATCATTTCACCCCAGGCAAGGCATTCCACTGCCACTATTGCGCAGATACCGAGAATGAGGGTTGGGTAGATGGGAAGAGTGTTTGAGAGAATGGATGCGAGTTAGTGTGTTAGGAGGAAACAAGTATGTGGAAGGAAATTCCACAGGCGGGAAGTGCGAGAAAAGAAACTATTGGAGTAGAAATTGCGGTTACATTTTATCGGTTTCACTGTAAATGGGTGGGACGTAGTTGCTAATCTAGTATCTCGTGCAAATTCGTACCTAGGAGGCACCAGTGCTCTAAGTCGTGAAAGTATTTATAGAAAAAGCACAGGGAAGCCACGTCACGCCGCTGAGAGAGTGACTGCAGCCGGTTTGCCAAGTCGGTATCGATCACATTACAGATACTCCGTTGTATTTTGTCAAGAACCCCGAGGAGAATAGCAGGGGCACCCAACCAGATATAGCAGCAGTATTCAATACATGGGTGGATGGTAGATTTATATATCTGCAGGATAGATTCAGACGGGAAAAACTTCCGGGCCCTGCACAGAGAACCGACTTTCATAGCAGCGGATTTAGCAATAGATTCGATATTGTCATTCCACTTGAGGTCTGCTGAGAGTGTGAGGCCAAGAAGGCGTAGTGCTTTACTCTCTGGGAGGCAAGCCTAGTCCATGCTAATGAGAGGTAGGTGCGGTTGTTTAAGATGGTTAATTGAGAGCAGCTTTTGCTTTGGAAGCATTAAAATTTACGAGCCATTTCTTTCCCCAGTCCACTACGGATTGAAGGTCCTTTTGAAGCTCGGCAGCGAAGTTTCTATTGTCGCCCAC
The DNA here is from genome assembly GCA_037127315.1 of Ascarosepion bandense. Classification (NCBI taxonomy): domain Eukaryota; kingdom Metazoa; phylum Mollusca; class Cephalopoda; order Sepiida; family Sepiidae; genus Ascarosepion; species Ascarosepion bandense. The sequence continues at coordinate 1,012,895 of JBBBDQ010000273.1, read as the reverse complement.
ACCAGATCTTTGATCGAGGTGAGAATAAACTGCAGTATCATCGGCGTACATGCCTACTTGGGATTTTATGGCATCGCGGAGATCATTAATGTAGATCAGAAAGAGCGTAGGACCTAGGATAGAGCTTTGAGGGACACCCGTTTTCGTATGGTAGTTCTGGGAGGCATGTCCGTTTAATACCACCTTCAATGTGTGCTTAGAGAAAAAAGACTGGATTAGGTCAAACAAATGTCCAGTTATACCAGAGCTCCGCAGTTTGCGCAGGAATCCCGCATGCCAGACTCTGTCGAAAGCTTTGGAGATATCCAAGGCAATGGTTCGGGCTTCGCCATTCTTGTCGAGAGCCTGGTATATATACTCGGTGATGGTCGTTAGCATATCAGCAGTAGACTTGGTGAAGCAGAAACCATACTGTTTGTCCGAGAGGATCCTGTGGCTGTGAGATGCTGAACCACCTCGGAAGAAAGTTGATAGGGCGGTAATTTGCGGGGTCCGAGAGTTCTCCAGTGTTCTTAAATATAGGAACTACAGAGGAAGACTTCCAACAGGCAGGAAAGCAAGAAAGACAGAAGTTGTAGAGATTAGAAAAGACAGAGGAGAGTTTAGGGGCACATTTTTTCAAGACTATGATTGGGATTCCGTCCTCTCTGCTCTTTGTGAGGGTCAAGTTTTGAGATTATGTTAGCGATGGTGTAATGTGGACGTCATTCAGTTCAGCCTTAGTTCTAGGTGGGAAGTCGAGTGTAGAAACTCCAGACAAATCCAGTCTCAAATTGGTCGAGAATCTGCGAGCAAAGCATTTAGCCTTCTCCTCTGAGGAGGTGAGGACCTCAAATTCATTGATTGGAGGGGGTATTGAGAACTTACTCTTGTTAAGCACGCTTTTACAGAGTCGCCAGTAGTCTTTGGTGCCGAAATTACAGGATGCTATACGTTGCTTCATTCTGGAAGCAAACAATATCTTAGCTTTGTCAAGTAACTTTTGACACTTATTACGAGCTGAGGCGAAAAGGCGCCTGATTTGGTCCGACGGGTAGCTACTATAGAGCCGGAAGAAATGATTCTGGTGGGCAATGGTGGCCGAGCAAGCGGGCGAGAACCGGGGAGACGAATGAGATTTAAGCTGAAATTTCAAGGCAGGGATGAAAGCATTGATGCCAGTTTTAACCCAGGAGGAGACCTCGGATGCACAGTCTTCGACGGGAAGACTAAAAACATTGTTCCAAGGGACGTTACAGAGGAGGTCTCGGAACGAATCCCAGTTTGCTCTTTGGTAGCAGTAGGATATTCTGCTGGTCTGGGTTTCTTGGGTAGGTTGGGAGTGGAATGAGATATTGACGGAAACTTCGGCGTGGTCAGAGTTTCTGAGAGGGCAGAGCTGCCTGGTTATGCAAGAGTCAGGGATGGAAGTGAAGCAGAGGTTTAGTAGTGAGTCCCTTCTGTTAGGGTTACTGGAGAAACGCGTGGGGAAGTCCACCACTTGCGTAAGGGATTGGGTGATTGAAAAATTCTTGGTGAGGACACCAGCAAGGTCGGTGACAGATATTTCCAGCCACTTGGTGCGGTGGGCGTTAAAGTCACGTCTATTGAATTCTGTTCATATCTATCTATCTATCTATCTATCTATCTATCTATCTATCTATCTATCTATTTCAGCCAAGTCATATCTATCTATCTATCTATCTATCTATCTATCTATCTATCTATCTATCTATCTGTCTGTCTGTACATCTCTTGAGTATATTTTCTTTGTAACTGTATAGATATGATTGTAATAACGTTTATCGTTGCTAAATGTAAAATTCCGGCCGATTCTGTTGCGTTGTCTTTCGCACATATGCTTTTAGTAACGTTATGAATATATCTTTTACTTCTAGCAATGGCTGGACCTAGCTCTCCAGACGATGGCCTGGGGAAGGGATGGGCGTAGCCAGTCTAAACATAAAAGAAAAAGAAAAATTCTAAAAGTTAGAGCAGGGAGCGGAAAACTAATCCACTATATTTCTCAAGAATGCATAGTTATTCACAGTTAAGAAAGAAAAGGAAGGAATCTGTCGAGAGCCATGATCGATTAAATTTTGAAAAGACATTACATTAAAACATCAGGTTTACATATACACACTCTCTCTTCCTCTTCCACTCACACTCTCTCTTTTTCTCTCTTTCCCCCTAACCCACTGTAAAATATTTAACTACAGCATACACTTATCTGTCAATGTTGAAGAACATATATCACAAAATATATTGTACAGAGTATAATGTTGAGTTGTGATAATGTTTAGCATCAAGGTTGTTTTTTCAGTAGTTTTACTGATAAGAGTTATTTTGGCAAGCATGTTTTTTTTTTATCGTAAAGTGCTCGATATTGGGGTAGTGATAAAGCGTTGATAATTTTAGTGCAAAGAATTTGTCACTTTAACCGAGCAAGTTCATGCCGACTTCGAAGTTAGACATCGTTATGATCCCTTCACTCACCGAGGCTGGGTTTCTTGCTGTCGGATCTCAGTATTTTTAATTTATTTGTAAAGATCTCGTGTGATTTGATATTTTGTGGGATTGGAATTGTTTGTGAGTGTTTTTTTTTCTTTTTATTGTACAAGTGTTTGACTTCAAGCAATAAAAAGAAATAAAAAAAAACGGGACTTATCAGCAAGAGACCCAGCCCAGATGAGTGAAGGCTTTATAACTGTGTCCTGACGAAATCTCGAAGTGCTGAATTAAAGTGACAAATTATTTGCATTAAAACAGTTACAAAATATATACGTATATATATATATATATATATATATACATATATATTCAAATGAAATTCGAACTCGGCACCCCGATCTGTCGTTCCGAGTCAATATCCACTGCACCAAAACGCTTTGCATAAAAGTCACTATCTTTTCAAAATATGCTACAAACGGCCTTCGCAGCTTTGGAGGTAAAATTGCAAACGTCGTACAAAATTGTCAATTACTCGGACACATTCCTCTTTGGGGATTTCACTGATTTAACTGTAATTGTTGCCTTCAGTTCACCAATCGTTTGAGGGTTGTTCTGGTAAACATTATCCTGGAGATAGCCTACAAATAAAAATCGGGGGGGGGGGGAGTCCGATGAGTTCGGTGTTCAGTAAAAGTCTCACTTCCTGCTGATCAGTCTCTCCGGAAATTGCTATCTCAACCAGGCTAGTCATTTGACGTGTGAGGTGGCACCGTCTTGTTGGAATCACTGCTCATCTTGATCTGTTCCTCTGTCTCGTCCAGTGATTAACAGTTTTATTAAAAAAATTCTAGGTTCTGTTTTGTGGGGGTTACCCTGTATGATGTACATTCCAGAAGTTTTGAAACCTTTTTTTAAGAGAGGGCCTTGCGACGGATTTGCGTTGTAGTGCAGTGGATATTGGCTCAGTACGAGAAACCGGGGAGCCAAGTTCGAATTCCAGTTTGATTCCTTGCATTCACATAAGAGCAATATTATTATTATCATTATTTCATTTGATATCCTCTCTGGCTCATAGATATTTAAGCCGGGTGTCTATGATCATATCTCAACTTGAGCCGTAGCCTAGAGACACGACACTTTCACCAACACATGAGCTGTTCAAGCCGTCCAGAGATTTAACATATTCCTCACTACGTGAGACGTTGCAAGTAGTGCTGCCACCAGCTCATTCGCAATCATGCCAGGTATTTCCAAGGCGTCTAGAGATGCAAAAGGATTCCTGGAAATATATCCAAGTATGTCAACCACGAAAGAAACGACTTGAGTTGTTGATAATGGGTAGATTTATTTGATTTAGCCCACAATATCTTAATGCCACTAAATTTTTGATTGCTCTGCCATCACAATGTTCCAATACTAAGGTACTGAAACGTTTATCAATATCCATTTATTTCTACTCTTGTGCACTAGTGTGATATCTTCACTTGCAGATTCTCGCTTAATGACTGTGATGAGTATTTGCAGTCCTTTTTCTGCGCCTTTCTGTAACACTACATACATAATTCCCAACGTATTCTGAGGACTATTTTGTGATGATGTTATCTGTACTTTTTTTGTGTCTGCTCATTGCAGCCTCTTACAATGTTTTGCACACTTTAATTAGTTTTTCTCTGTTATATCAACAGAATCCTTGATAGAGTCTGATCTTAAAGTCAGCTTTTATGTTACAAATATATTATTATTATTATTTATTCATTTTAATTTTTATATTGTTTCTTATTCATCAATATATTTTCTATCCTTTATTTCTATACGTTCTACAATTAATAATGAATATATTAATAATTAATAATGAATACAATAGAATAATAATGAATACAATTAATAATGAATATATGTCTGTGTTTCTGAGATGGAGTATTGTAATTTATTACATTGTTCGGATTATTCTCATTTTTGTTGTCATATTCGCGACGTTTCGGTTGTTGTACATTCCGACCTTCTTCAGATGATTGAAATTTTGAACTGAACCCTTCATTTCAATCACTGGAGTAGATTTCACTTCCAGTTGTCTTAGTTATCTCCCTTTAACTCAACTCTAAGTTTTAGTCACTGCTGCCGTAGACGAGCAATGAACTCACAACAAGTCAAGTTACTGTATTAACCAATGATTTTATTCACTGGTCTATGTGTTCATATGTACAAAGGTCGAAACGTCGAGGATATGGCAAGATGAGGATAACAGCCTGGAAAATGTAATTAATTAATAATGCATATTAGTTACTTTTAAGACGTCTTCAATATCTTTAACAACTTAAATACTTTTTTTTTAAGATTAAGATTGTTGATCATATTAATGCCACTACAGTACTCACATAATTACATTTCTATACCGGCTTTTTTAGGCGTCCCTAACACGTTACTTACACAACAGACTGCCTCTTATGCTGACAACCAAGAATTTTAGAGTAAATAGTTTTTTCTTCTTTTATCTGTTAAACACCTGATGAAAAGTGTGAAAAGAAAATCATATTCAGTTGTTTGTTTACCTAGAATATTTTGTATTCATTCTTTATCTTGTTATCATTTTAATATTATAAGCATTGAGTCTGCCATATTTTGGAAGTATTAACAGCTATTGCTAGCATTATCTATAACATGAAAAGGATATAGACATTCAGTTTGCCATTTATTTTATCAAATTTTATAGCACGCTCTTAATATTACAAAATCACTCACAATGTATTTAAATTCGGTTATTTTTCATTTTAATCTCCGAAAGTAAAGTAAAATATGTTATTTTTATCTATCTATATTTCTGGGATCAGATATTGTAAATATTTACATTATCTTCATTGTTCGAACTGTTGCCATATTCACGACGTTTCGGCCGTTGTGCACTCCGGCCTTCTTCAGATGATTGGAATTTCAAATTGAAAACCTTCAAGTGTTGAGATAAAGAAAAATATCTGATACTGAGATATCAGAAAGAGGCACGGTATGTAGAACTAGAACAATGTACCTCGGCAGTCAAAATAAATGGTTCAGTCAAAAAGGTCAGAGTGTACAACGGCCGAAATGTCGTAAATATGACAACAAAGATGAGGACAACAGTCCGAACAATGTAAATAGCGTAAATATTATTTTTATCTATGCATTCTAACTAAACGTATGGGGTGACGAATTTTCAACACGATCCCCTTATCAAAATGTGTTAAGATAATTAAATCTCATATTTTTGTTGGATGCGCTTTTTGGTGAGGGTGCTTAAGGCCATGTCGTGTTCAAACATCGGTTCTCGTCCGATCAAAGAAGTTAAACAATGTTGAGCCTGTTCAGTATCTAGATGGGATAAACGGTTTGCTGTAAGCTATCCAACAAGCCTAGCTTATATGATAATTATATGATTATTTACATCCTTCCTCATTTGTACTGCTCTTTCGGAGAGCATCCTAATCATGAATATGGCGTTCCTTGTTCCAGTGTCTTTGACGAACCCGCACTGTTCTTGTCCTATCTCTGACCTGGTTCTGCTTTTCGCTCTATTCATCAGGATTCGGACGATCAGTTTTGTAAAGGCATTCGACAAACTACGCCACAAAGATGGAGATGCTCAGCAGCCTCGATCTATTTGGGAAAGGCATAAGAGTAATCAAGAATCTCTACTGGCAGCAAACTGCCTGCATACGGACAGGTAACGAATTCAGCAGATATACGAAGGTAGAAAGGGGTGTAAGACAGGGATGTGTCTTTTCACGAGACCTATTCAACTTGTACATTCTGAAGATCCTAGATGTTATGCCAGGAGTCGTCATCAGAGGCCACAGTTTGAACAACATAGGGTACGAAGGTGATACAGTGCTGATAGCAGACACGGAAAGACAACTACAAGACCTCCTAAAAAGGTAGCTGATAAGAGTGTCAAGAAAGGACTAGAAATAAACTACAAGAAAACGGAATGCATGGTCATCAGCAAAAAGGGCAACCCGAAATGCCAAATACAGGTGCAAAATTTTAAATACCTAGGAAGTGTTCTAACAGAAGACGGAATGTGCGACACAGAGATCCGAAGGCGAACTGGCATGGTGAAGGAAGCGTTCCAGAAGTTAAGTAAAGTTTTAAGAAACAGGACAATTTCGCTAGAAACAATGAGAGTACTGGATTGCTATGTGATGTCAGTTCTTCAATATGGCAATGAATGCTGGACAATATCATCAAAGATGAAGGAACTGAAATGTGGTTCTACAGAAGGATGCTGCGAATATCATGGATCGAGCATGTGAGCAATGAGGAGGTCTTGGAAAAGATGGAAACATAAAAGGAAATTAATTCTGAGCATCAGGACGAGACAGCTGAAGTTCCTGGGACATGCAATGAGGCAGGAGAGCTTGGAGAACCTGATACCAACAGGCCAGATAGAGGGGGGAAAAAGAGACAGAGGAAAGCAGCGGATAACATATTTGAAGGGCTTGAGTAGGTGGATGGCAGAACAGAGGTTGCCAGGAGCAACAGGAGAAAGCGTGCTAAAAGACACCAGGATGTAGACAATCATGGCTTTCCACGTCTCTCTATTCCCTGGAAGAATAATGATTATGATTTAAGAATTATTTTATTCAAGTATCCATATAATAAGCTAAATACTAATTATGTTAAATGCTAATCGGAAACATTTATCGATCTTTTTTATCATTATATTTTTTATACTATTAAGGCTGTTATTTTTTTACTGTTAACAATTCTCATCAGTATTATGAACAACGAAATCTATACTTGTTAGTAATCCATACTACGATGTGGTTTCCGGCTTTCTCTTTTCAAATCTTCTCACTTTGTTTTTTTTTTTTCAATTGGAGTAGATAGACTAAACTATCGCCCGGTTCACACTCCAACCACGTCTATGGAACAGGTGAAGAGGCTCATTCCTTGTTTCCTGTTTAGGATGTGGTTTCCGGCTTTCTCTTTTCAAATCTTTTCACTTTGTTTTTGTTTTTTCAATTAGAGTAGATAGACTAAATTATCGCCCGGTTCACATTCCACCCATGTCTATTGAACAGGTTAAGAGGCTCATCACTTGTTCCCTGTTTAGGGTGTGGTTTCCGGCTTTCTCTTTTCAAATCTTCTCACTTTGTTTTTGTTTTTTTTTCAATTGGTGTAGATAGACTAAACTATCGCCCGGTTCCCACTCCAACCACGTCTATTGAACAGGTTAAGAGGCTCATACCTTGTTCCCTGTTTAGGATGTGGTTTCCGGTTTTCTCTTTTCAAATCTTCTCACTTTGTTTTTTTTTTCAATTGGAGTAGATAGATCTATCTATCGCCCGGTTCACACTCCACCCATGTTTATTGAACAGGCTTGTTCCCTGTTTAGGATGTGGTTTCCGGCTTCCTCTTTTCCAATCTTTTCACTGTTACGTAGCCCCCTGCACATCAGTGGAGTTACCGCCTTGCTCGGGGTGATATGATTAAAAAAAAAGATAAATAAAAAAATACTTGTTAGTGTATATATATATATATATATATATATATATAGTATAAGATATAGCATATATAAATATATAGTATATATATATATATATAGTATATATATTGGTCATATAAATTAGTATATAGTGAAACTGCAGGCACTATGAATACAGTTCTCGTTTCTAAGATACTTTTTAAGAGTTTCTTCAACTTCTCTTAAATTTTTCAAACATATATTTTAAATTATTTAATGTTAATGGCTCAACTAAAGTTGGCATGGTCTTCATATTTTTTTTTTTTCACGAAGGCTTTCATCTTTGTTGCCATGGTCTTCATATTTTTTTTTCGCTAAGGCTTTCATCTTTATTTATCACGATGACCTTCATCTTTATTTCTTGCTAAGGTCTTCATCTTTATTTGTTACTAAGGCCTTCATCTTTTCTTTTTTTTTTTGCTAAAGTCTTCATCTTTATTTGTTACTAAGATCTTCGTCTTTACTTATCACTAAGGTATACTTCTTTATACGTTGCTAAGGCCTTCATCTTTATATATCGCTAAGGTTTTCTTCTTTATTTGTTGCTAAGGCCTTCATCTTTATTCATAGCTAGGTCCTCCATCTTTATATGTTGCTAAGGCTTTCACCGTTATTTGTTACTAGGGTCTTCATCGTTATTTGTTACTAAGGTCTGCATCTTTTTTTATCGCTAAGGTATTCTTTGTCTGTTGCTAAGACTTCCACTTTTAGTTGTTGCTAACGCATTCGTCTTTATTTGTTGATAAGACCTTCACTTTTATTTGTTGCTAAGGCATTGTCTATTTGTTGACAGTGCCTCCATCTTTATTTGTTACTAAGGTCTTATCTTTATTTATTGCTAAGATCTTTATCATTATTTGTCGCTAAGGTGTTCATCTCTATTGGTGATATCGTAACGTATTGGCCGTTGTGCTTTCACACTTCTTCAGATTTATTACACAATACTATGCAGGATGTACGTTGTGATACAGTGGATATCGGCTCGGAACGAGAAACCGGGGAGCCGAGTTCGAATTCCAGTTGAATCCATTGTATTCACTTACGCGCAAATACCATTGGGAAAGGTATTAATCCGTCTCTTCCTTCCAGTTATGGGTTAAATAACAGGACAGACTGGGTTCAGTAGCCTTGGTCGGCAACCAGTCTACCGCAGAAAGCAATGACAACCTAATGCGGGATAATCTTCTGCTCAGTCAGTCATGTCTCTTTCGAGACATGATCGCCCAAGCGTGTATCACGTATGGCACTTAACTGACTGACTATGCTAATGCTATAAAAATGCTATTGTTAAACTACTTTAAAAAATAAATAAATTAGTTGATGTCTATTATAACATTAACATAATAGCTGTAAAAACAACATGATTACATGATAAGTGGTTTTGTACGTTCTGCATAGGATCGACAAGTCGCTACTCAGGTCCTTATATAAATGCACGCGTGTGCATGTGTGTGTGTGTGTGTTTTACTCACTGCAAAAGCTAAAAAAGTAAAAACATAAACCACTGAGGGATTAAGTTGGGTTAGTCATATTATGCAAGGATCAATCTTAATCCCGCCGTCCATAGGTAGAAAATTTGGATAAGATATCCTATTTCACTTTTCAGGGTATAAACTCGACCGATGTTTACCCTTTTGACTAGTGTTTATGTGACCATTTTGAGCGCCATGTTTTTTTTTTTCTAATGTAAAACGAATAGATGTATGTTTAATTTTGCAATTCTCGTGTAAAATTGAGCTAGAATGTTTTTTTTTTGTTTATTCTCTGGTAAAGCAGATCCCTACTTATCTTTTGTATTATATCGATCTTTATAACCAATCCGATGTTTACTTTTGACTCAAATATAAACTGGACCTGTGACCTGTGACCTGTGGCCTATTTATTAATTCATTGTAATTTTCCCCCTATAAGATGTGAATTCGACGTTAAATAAACAATCAGGCTTCATATGTTATTTAATTAACCTAAGCTAATCTAATTAATCTAATTGCCAAGAAATAAGTTATAGGATCACATTTCCTTCTTCTGGAAGAAAATTACCATCAATCTTCAGTTTGTAAGTTTTTAGAAGAAATAAGTTCAAAAACTGATTTTCATATTACTAAACAAAATGCTATACCAATAACTTAGTTAACTATTTTTTCTAATATTTGCATTATGTTGTAATAAACACCATGATGACCCACCAAAAAACATAAAAAATTAGATTTACTAGATGAAAAAAAAAAAATAATAATAACTAACATTAAAAAAATTAACTTTTTAGTTTGATCACAACATCGAACATTTGTGTTTTTGTTCTGTTTCAAGCTGTTAGATTTCTATCCTTTATCAGTTAAGTGCCATACGTGATACACGCTTTGGGCGATCATGTCCCGAAGGAGACATGACTGGGCAGAAGATTATCCCGCAGTAGGTTGCCATTGCTTTCTGTGTTAGATTGGCTGCCAGCCAAGGCTATAGAACCC
>JBBBDQ010000273.1:990000-997500 GCA_037127315.1 Ascarosepion bandense | reverse complement strand
CTTTCAATCCCTTATGGCGCTTAATAGATTTTGATCTCTTTCGATAAGGCTTTCGGAACACAAACACACATTCGGCCATCCAGTTACACGTTAGTCATGAAAGTGGATCACTGACCTCACCTTTTACACTCAACATGCCCCGTGAGGATCAAGCTTTATATGCTTTCTTACTTTATTACCTTCAACATGCTCAGTGAGGGTCATGCGTTATATGCCTTCGTTCTTCATTACCCTCAACATTCCCTGTGATGGCCAAGCGTTATATGCCTTCGTTCTTCATTACACACAACCTGCCGGGCAAGTGTCAAGCATTATATGCCTTCGTTCTTCATTACACTCAATATGCCCAGTGAGGGTCAAGCGTTACATGCCTTCGTTCTTCATTACCCTCAATATGCCCAGTGAGGGTCAAGCGTTACATGCCTTCGTTCTTCATTACCCTCAATATGCCCAGTGAGGGTCAAGCGTTACATGCCTTCGTTCTTCATTACCCTCAATATGCCCAGTGAGGGTCAAGCGTTACATGCCTTCGTTCTTCATTACCCTCAATATGCCCAGTGAGGGTCAAGCGTTACATGCCTTCGTTCTTCATTACCCTCAACATGCCCAGTGAGGGTTAAGCGTTATATACCTTCTTTCTTCATTATGTGCCCAAGGAATTTCAATTTTGTCTTGATTTTTAATAGAAGAGTTGTTTTTGCTGCCATTCCCTCTAAGTCTTCCTAGTTAGTTACTCGCTTCAACCATTGTATTCTTAGTAGTCTTTCCTATAACCACATTCTGTTGCTTCTAGTTTTCTCTACATCCATGGGGAGTTTATCAAACATTCACCACCATGTCAAAAGATGGATATCACATTGCAATCCAGCACTCTTTTTTTTATTTTTATTAAAGAAAATTTCCGTTTCTCATCACCTTTCTCACCTATTGGAATGCTTCTTTTGCTAGTCCAATGCATACATTGGGATTTGGTGTCGCATTTTTCATACGCTGTTAAAACAGTTCCCGGATATGTAAACTCCGGCATCTGCTTGAAAGTTATACCGCCAATCGATGCATGATAACAATGATTTTGTATCTAAAATTTTAGTAAAAATGTTATTTTTTCAGTTTTCCATGAATACCAGTCATATCTATAATTATGCATTTTTTAGTCATTCAAATAGACATACACGGATACTCATAAGCTCATATACAAGCAAATATTCCGACTCACAAGTCTATCAATGAGATGTGCGTTCTGGTGTAATGTATATATTGCCCGGAATAAGAAACTCCAGTCGGATTCATTACAATCATCCTTAGCGTAAATACCATTGGGAAAGAAATGAACCTGTTTCTACTCACCCCCACAACTGTGAATTGACTAGAAAGAATTGTCAGACTGGGTTCTATAGCCTTGATTGGAAACCAGTCTCATACATAAAGAAAAGAGACATGATCTCCCAATTGTGTATCACATATAGCACTTAACTGACTGAGTATATCAATAAATACAGATAGATAAATATATATACACGTAAATTACCTTATTCTCATGTCTATCATCCAACACCTACTGCACACACACATACGCACACACACACGCACACACACATACACACATACACACACACAGATATATGTGTGTGTGTGTGTGTGTGTGTGCATACACGTTGGATAGTATATATATATGTGTGTGTGTGTGTGTGTGTGTGTGTGTGTGTGCATACACGTTGGATAGTATATATATGTGTGTGTGTGTGTGTGTGTGTGTGTGTGTGTGTGTGTGTGTGTGTGTGCTCAGTTCTAGGGTCCGTCTCGTCCGTTTTATTAAAAGGATAATAGATAGGCTTAATACGTGGCACCTAAAATAATGAAATGCTAAAAGAGCACGTGCAGTTTTATCTCTAGTTCTATGTACACACGATACTTTCCCTTTAACCTCATCTTTGTGCCATATTTCGTTATATCGCGTGCATGGGTAAGTATCACATCTTTATTTGTGATTCTGAGGTCAAGAAATTAACAGTCAAGTTTTAGTTGGTTATAACCTAGGAGATATCTCAGACTAATAAGTGGCGTTTTACGCAACCCTAAAAAGCTACCTTTTGACAATATTTACTCAAGTGACTCTCACGTACACATAGAAACATTAGCAGTAGATTATATGATTAATTGGCGTTTATACGGCTTATCAACCTTTTGCAGGTTACTTAAAGCCAAAAGCATATTTTTGGATTGTAAGGACTTTTTTACGATAATAACGATTTACTGAAACAAGTTTTACTATTTAACCCATAGTTTGATGATTAAACATCGATCTATACCTTTCCGCGGGATATTTCCATGTAAATCAACATGATGAAGAAAGCCGGAATTGCAACTGGATTCCCCGACTTTCAATTCCGAGCCGTTATCATTTATACCACCTGCAAATTCAAGCTTACAGCACGAAATATTTCCAAGCAGTAACCCATCTAGATACTGACCAGGCCCGACGTTACTTAACTTCTGTGATCGGACGAGAACCATTGTTTCACAACCATTGCTAGAGTGACCAACAATAACTATTATAACTTTTAGAAGTGCCTTCATGTTTAAACACAGGGACACACACAGTTTCGTATATAAATTATGTTAATCATGAGTGCGTGCGGGTGATTGTGTGTGTGTGTGTGTGTGAGAGAGAGAGAGAGAGAAAGAAAGAAAGAGAGAGAGAGAGAGAGAGAGAAAGAAAGAAAGGGAAATAACAGACACAAACATTTGCGTAAAAGTATGTACATGCTTAAGTACACAGATATATACTTCTCTCTCTTTCTCTTTCTCTCTCTCTATCTTTCTCTGTCTCTCTGTCTCTGTCTCTGTCTCTGTCTCTCTCTCTGTGTGTTTGTGTGTGTGTGATAAGGTAAAGAAAAAAGAACGAAAAATAAGAAAAAGATCAAAGGTCATACGATTATTCTACTGACAGGCCGTCTTTACATGTTGATATACGATAAAAATTAATCAACTCAGTGGGTACAAAAGACAATATTGTTACTCCGTTAGCACTAAGCAAAATATATAAACAACGTATATATGTTTGTCTCTTTATGCAATGAATATAGATAAATGTAAATCCATTGTCTTTATGCAATGCATACGATGACGTGTTTATTAGCTGTTACATACAACTCACATTATTATTTCTATTGACTTACATTCAATTAAATGCTAAGAAAACCATACACACCTGCTCAATTTTGAGAGTGTAGATCTTTTGTGCGTTGAGGTGCAGTGGATATCGGCTCGGAACGAGAAATCGGGAAGCCGAGTTCGAATTCTAGTTGAATTCACTTACGCGCAAATACCCTTGGGAAAAGGTATTAATCCGCCTCTTTCCTCCAGTTATGGGTTAAATAACAAGACAGATTGGGTTCTTTAGCTTTGGTCGGTAACCAGTCTAGTAATGGCAACCTACTGCGGGAAAATTTTCTACCCAGTCAGTAATGTCTCGAGAGGGACATGATTACACAAAGCGTGTATCACGTACGGCACTTAACAGACTGACAGAGATCATTTAGACACATAAACAGTTACGTAAAACGAATGTTTTTTTTTTGGTGGTGGTGGGGTCTGAGAGAGTTATTGAGCGAGTTTCACAATGAGAAAGTTTTCTGCCATGAACGAAACATATGAGCAATGATGAAGTTTTATAGAAAATGGAAACAAGAAAACTTATACTTAACATCAGTAAAAGACTAGGAAATGTCTAGGACACATAATGAGGAAAGGAGGCATGAAAGATCTGATACTCACAGGACAAATTGAAAGCAGGAGAGACAGAGAAAAAGGCGTATAATTTACTTAACAAGGTTGAGTAAATAGATGGTGGAGCAAGGTTTAGAAGAAATAAAAAGACAAAATTTTTTAAGAATTACAAAAGACAGAAAAGTCTAGAGAGCCATGATCATTAATGTCCTGATAGGGACACACTCCATAGGAGAAGAAAAATGAACAAAATCGTGCGTATTTCAAATAAAGCGGAGTTCTGTAAATAAGATTATTTTAATAATTCCTAGTGAATAAGATTATTTTAATCATTTATAGTGAATACGATTATTATTAGAATAGAAGATAAGTTTATTATTTTGTTTCGTTTCAGTGTAAGAATTATAGGTACATTAAGTTAACTGTCCAGTCACAACAAGGACCACAGACAGACACCACCTTCTTCAAAATAAGCTAAGACCCAAAGTGCCGATTTGTCTATTTAAGTTCTATTTGTCTTTATTATTATATCATTTTTCATTATAATTCGATTTCTGCTATGGTTGCACTACCTACCAAGTCTGCAGGAAGACCTAAGGCAGGTTGTGGTGTGTTGTTAAGGCTCCATTTCATGTTTTTATATCTCTAACATCCCTAGCATTACATAAACACAGTTCTCCTTAGTGTGTGGGCTATACTTAACAAGGGAATTTATTGTATATCTCTTAAGCTGGGGTTTCCAGGGATTCTTTCAATGTGTTCTTTTGTTCCATTTTTTATCATTCCAAGTGCACCTACTATCACTGGCACGATTTTTGTTTTCAATTTCCACATTTTTTCTATTACAAATTCCAGGTCTTTGTATTTTGACAGTTCTTCGAATTCTTTGCTTGCTATGTTACAATCCGCTGGACAAGCCATATTAATTAAGAAGCAAGTTTTTTTTCTGGTTTTTAATAATAATGTCTGGTCTATTTCCTTCAATTTTTCTCTCTGTGTAAATGGTCTAATTCCATAGAATGGTGATATTTTCTATTTTTGTAACCGGTGCTGGGTGATGTTCATACCAATGTTTGTTTACAGATTTTCCATAGTGTTTGAACATTGTCCAGTGTAAATATTGCCCCACTCTATCGTGACGATTTTTATATTCATTTCGGGCAAGTACAAAACATCCTGAGATTAGATAGTCTATTGTTTTTTTATGTTTATCGCAGAACCTGAATTTTGGATCCACATTATTATGTATAATATTTGCCTGAAAGTTTCTAGTGAAAAGACTTTGGTCTTGTGCTGTAAGAATAAAGCCTTCAGTCTCAGACTTTAATCCAGATTCACGTAACCATCGATGAGTATTAACTTTATCAACATTGGATTTAATGGCGCGTTCTGAATATTGGCTATGCAAAGCTTTGTCTTGCCAGCGTTGTTTCATCTGTTCAAGAGCTTTATCATTGGCTTTCATTTTCATATTTTTTGACGCAATAGTTGGTTCTTGGCTTCTGTTTTGCTTTTCTACAGCATCTACTAAATGTAAATCTTGTTTGTATTTACTGCCTTCTTTTATTATTGAATATTTTTTCTTTCTTTCTTCATATTGTTTGACTAATTGTATCATCCAGTCCTTTGTTGTTTCTGTGTATGTTAGTAAGCCAATAGTTGTTGTCTTGTATGACAATTCTAACTGAATAAGACCTCTTCGCCCTTTTTACGGGGTATGTATAGACGGTCTACATCAGCCATTAGATGATGCATTTTATGCTTAGAAAGAAGCTTTCTTGTTTTAGAATCCATTCGCCTGATGTCGTTTAGAGTCCAGTTTAAGATGTTGAAACTATATTGGACAACTGGGATTGCAATGGCCATAATTCTGTTTTGAGAATTCAATTCAGTTTTTAATATCATTCATAGCCTTCTATAGTACTCTTTACGCAATATTTCCTTCATTTTTATGGTGAATTTTTCACTTTCATTTACACCTAGGTATTTATAAGCTTCTACTGGTTTTAATTCTTTTATTGTTACAGTAGGGTCTAAGCTAATTGAGGATGTTTCTTGTAACGATCCACTTAAAATTGTAGCTTTAGCACATTTATTCAAACTGAATTTCATTCCAATGTCTTCGCTGAAGCATTTTACATTTTGCAGAAGACCTTCCAGGTCGTTATCATTCTTAGCATACAACTTTGAGTCATCCATGTAAAATCTATGGCTTATTTTCTTTTGGGCTATTTTATAACCACATTCTGTCTTATTAAGTTGACTGGTTAGTGCTATTAATGATATGCAGAATAGTAAGGGAGATAAAGAATCACCTTGAAATATACCTCTTTTGATGTTTATTTCTCCAGACTTATAGATCCCATTTATATGATTGAGGTAAAGGGTTGTTTTCCAAATCGACATGAATTGTTTGATGAAATTGATGATGACGGGTGATATCTTGTATATATTTAAAGTCTTCAAGATCCAAGAATGTAGTACACTATCGAATTTCTTTGCATTGTAGCAGTTTTCCAGGATCACTCTGTTAATAAGCAATTGGTCTTTACATTCGTAACAGCCACGTTTGCACCCTTTTTGTTTAAGCGGTAATGTGTCATTTTTTTCCAAGAAGAAATATGTCTGTTTTGTTAAAATAGATGTTAATAATTTGTATGCTGTCGGAAGGCATGTAAAACATTCATTCTTTCGAAAGCACGTATTTAGACGTACTGATCTACATTTGCATAAATATATATAAATCAATTCAATCTAGCAAATTTATATTTGTATATAACGAAAGGAAAACCTTGTCTTTCGTCGTTTTATGAAATTGCGATAACATTGTTTACTTTAATATTGTCTCGGCTGATTCTTTTATCCTCATGGCTGTTTCTTTAATATTGTTATCTTTATATTGCTCATGGCTGTAGCATGAATAAGTCCAAAAGAATATTGTGTAGAGCAAAGTAAGTTAGCACCATTTCGACAAAAATTGAAAACGCATGTGCAAAAACCCCACTAGACACTTTGATCAAATTTACCAAAGCAGTAATTCGACATACTAATAAATGTATGAAATATAAAGGCAACCATTTTTACCATCTCTTGCCTGTGATTTAGTATTACAATATCTATACAAATCTATCCCTTTCGGAAGTGTGAAAAAGATTTTGGGGAAGACATTGTATATATATATATATATATATATATATATATATATCCTCCCCCATTTATTTCATATATATATATATATGTGTGTGTGTGTGTGTGTGTGTGTGTGCTAAACTGACCGAACAGTAAAATTCGACACAACTCGTTAAAAATAACAATTATTCCTTAAAATATTTCAACTATATCTATCTATCTGTTTGCCTGTTTGGTTTGTCTGTCTGTCTTTATATATATATATGCTCTACAATATTACTTGCATTGACCACTTTTATAACACAAAGTTTATGCCGGAGAACTTAAAATTGTAAAAACTGTAAGTTCCTTTCACCTGGATTTACATTTATGTGTGTGTGTGTGTGTGTGTGTGTGTGTGTGTGTGTGTGTGTGTGTGTGTGTGTGTGTGTGTATAATTACTTAAGCATTATTATAGGCGATGTTCTTATTTGAAATAGATTCACCATTTTTAAAAATTTTCTGTATTTTACATCTATCAGCCTGTACATTCGGGAAATTTTAATAAAGAAGAAAATGTTACCGGTGGGGACGGGTTGTTTGTAGGGAAAAAACCACCATTTGTTCCAGCGTTATTTATCGCTCGGCTACGGAGAACATCGC
>JBBBDQ010000273.1:882500-987500 GCA_037127315.1 Ascarosepion bandense | reverse complement strand
ATATTTTGAAAACAACAGAAATCATGCAAAAAGGAAAAAAAATATATTATCCAAAAATCTGTTCGTATGTATCTATCGTCTTTGTAGCTTGGCGCCGTACGTCTTATAGCTTTTGCCATTATCATTTCTTGAATATTATTTTCTTCTTTTTTGTTGGAAGACTACTAAGCCAAGGTAATTTGAATTTTTGTGGTTTGGATGAAAAATCCTATTGTATAAAGTTTCTCATATGAAAAGACACACCAGAAAGTCAAAGTATTTATTTTACTATTCATCTACATTATAGATTCCAGGTTCGATCTACTGATAAAATAGTCATTCAAAGATGTAGTTTTGAATTTAAGACTAAACTTAATTCTTATAAGTTTACACATAAAAACACACACATACACACTCTCACATACACAAACACACACACACGTATATATATACGTATATAGACACACACACATATATATAAATATATATGTGTGTGTGCGCGTGTGTGTGCGTGTGTGTGTGTATCTGAAAAGAACCGATAGTTTTAGAATTCCGAGTTCAATTCACAACAATGAGCTAACATTGTCTGATGACAAGGTAAAATTTTGAAACAGAAATTTCCGTGTCACAATGTAAACTTCGATTCTCACTGGGTACTCTTGTTTTCGGCCTTGTGCCACATCCAAGCGGCGCTTAGAAAATCAACTTTGTTAATTTTAAATAAATAACAAATTCAATTATATATATATATATATATAGATAGATAGATAGATAGATAGATAGATAGATAGATAGATAGATAGATACGCGCGCGCTTGTGTGTGTGATTGTATTTCGACTAAAAAGGAAACAACCGACCAATGTATTTCTGGAAAATAACGTTTTTATGGAAAACAATCTTTGCAATTATAGTGCTCAGTATCAAGAGATAGAGCATTAATAATGCTGAATAAAATTGAATGTTTACTTATCTGCTTCGTACTGTGAGTGTCTCAGCAATCACAACCACTCATCAGAAGACTTGATTGCAATATAGAAAGTAAGAAGGTGTGTTATTTGATAGTGCTCGTGCACGTATAAACGTATAAAAGTATTTGCTTCTATCTTTCGTTGATGGTACAAATATCTAGAAACATTATCTTTTGTTCTGTACATGTATATTTCATATGCAAAAGTGTAGATATGTTATCAATTTCAGGCTAATAAATAAGTAAAAAGATGATCAGCTCTCAAAAAATAGTTTACGATGTGTGAAATTTTGATGCCATACAGTTTTATTACCACATTTCAAACTAACCGAATTTTTTATGTCGTCATATTTCTACTATAATGTCAACAGAATGGGTGACCATAAATTTCATACACGATATTATTATAATATAATTATATAACAATCTTACGTTATTGTTATGTGTTAATATATTCATATTATCATAGCGGCAATTAGTCATATTTTTTATATATTAATATTTTAGTGATATCATTATTTGAATTATTAGCAAAATCCATTCTACCATTTTTGCTCATTATTCAAATTTATACTACTACTGTCATGATTATTATTATTTATTCTAATATTTTCATTATAATTTATACTATTTTTTCAATATTGTAATATATGGTATAACTTCCATGATTATCATTTTTACTAATTTTATTATTGTATACTTTAACTTCCATTGTTATAGTACTATCTTCATTATTTTAATTTATACTTTTTTTATTATTAAAATGCGTACTTCTACTTTCATTATTATAATTCATATTATGATATTACTTTAATTTACAATACTGTTTTAATTATTGAATGTATACTTCTGTTTTTATAATAATAATTTATACTATTATTTTCATTATTAGAATCTATTCATACTTCCTTCATTATTATATATTACTTTCATTATCATTAACAGAGTTAATCAAAAATTTAAAACTGAAATTGTTGTTCTTATTGTTGTTGTTATTTAAACTTCATCAGTTTCTTATTCACTGATTTTTTATATTATTAACATGATAAAATTCATAATCATTTATCCTATTATATTCATCTTTGTTATGTGCTTATCTCTCATCATCTACATCTCTCTTCTCCTTTTCGTTCCCCTACCCCCGCCTAGGTACACACCCACAACCGACCACTAGAATGATTTCCTTGGTATTAAGATTTTTGGAAGTGGAGCCAAAGTAAACCGCCAATCCCGAAGATCCATGTCAAGACGGTATTTCCTGGTTTTGTGGAAAGAGGGGAGGAGAGGGAGTTGAGTTGAGTAGTGGGGACTGGGTTGGAGAAAATCTATGGAATCGTTTCAGTTCGGCCAATTGCCGCCATAATGGCCTGGTTGCATGTTTGTGCCAACTTCTGTAAATTGCGAATTAGGAAGGTTCGATCTAACTCCAATCAAGACCAATTGGCATTGAGTTAATATGTTGACAGCAATAGAGAAAAAATCAGCGTGGGCGGCGCGTTAGGTTCATTTAAATATAATTTGCCGAACATGTTTAGAGCGTGAGCGTATACATGGAAATAAATGACGAAGCATAAATACATGCAAAGACACACTTGTCGTATACATGGAACTGAAGGGTACATTTATTGAGAAAACGAAATGAGCACTGAGGTCGGAATACACATACTCAAACACATCTATGTATAAAAATGCAAGTAAATACATTCATAGATAAAGACATAAAGACTGGAATAGATCCAAACAGATATATTTTTGACGTGCCACACACACACACACACACACACACACACACACTTACACACACACATTCACACATGCACACACAAACACGCCACACACACACACACATTCACACATGCATACACACACAAGCACACTCACACACAAGTTATGAAAATAGAAGTTTGTTGAAATAGAAATCTAAAAAGATGTAGCATATGAGGACATCGATAATTCTAGTTGTAGTTGGAGCCCTCGGATTGATTGGAAAAGGTTCCAATAGACTCATTGAAGGGATTCCTGATAGCTCATGCCTTAAAGAAATACAAGTTGCACAAAATACAACAAGTTATCAAAATCCAAGGCTGTTGAAGTAGAAATCTAAAATGATGTAGCATATGAGGACATCGATAATTCTAGTTGTAGTTGGAGCCCTCGGATTGATTGGAAAAGGTTCCGATAGACACATTGAAGGGATTCCTGATAGCCCATGCCTTAATGAAATACAAGTTGCACAAATTACAACAAGTTATCAAAATACAAGGCTGTTGAAGTAGAAATCTAAAATGATGCAGCACATGTGGATATCGATAATTCTAGTTGTAGTTGGAGCCCTCGGATTGATTGGAAAAGGTTCCAGTAAGTTCATACAAGAGATTCCTGATAGCCCATGCCTTGAAGAAATACAACAATAGGAAACAAAATACAACAAATTATCAAAATCCAAACCTATGGAAATAGAATTCTAAAAGGATGATGCACATAAAGTCATCAATAATTCTAGTTGTATTTAGAGCCCACGAATTGATTGGAAAAGGTTCCGATAGACTCATTGAAAGGATTCCTGATTGCTCATGTCTTTAAGAAATATAGCAAGTTGAAACAAAATACAACAAATTATCAAAATCCAAACCTATGGAAGTAGAATTCTAAAAGGATGTTGCACATAATGTCATCAATAATTCTAGTTGTATTTAGAGCCCACGAATTGATTGGAAAAGGTTCCGATAGACTCATTGAAGGGGTTTCTTTTAGAAATACAACAGGTTGCACAAAATACAACAAGACATCAAATTACAAGCTTGTTGATGATGTGTAAAATATTGTCATTATAACAGAGCAGGTTCATGCTGATTTGGAAGGTTAGTGAGAACACCATTATGATACCCTCACTCATCGGGGCTGGTTAAAATCAGCCTTTGAAGTCGGCATGAACCTGCTCAATTAATGCGATGAATTCTTGTGTTTACACCTGAACGTTTGTGTATGTACTCACGTGCAGAATAATGTGGTAATTTTTCATTATATGAATAAGTTGTATAAGTTCTTGCAGTTTTCCAACAGATGGCGTTCCAGAAGTACGTGCGTGTTGTTTCAGATGGTAATGCATCTATAAGGAAGTACAAGAAACAATCTTGAAATCGAATGTATGTCATTTCGCCGAAGAGTAAACAACTTTGTTTTACACAGCGTTAAACATGTTAGGTTTCGTGTAAAAAAATGTATTTGTGGGCAATTTTACTGTACTAATTTATTCAAAAGAAATTTGCACACAGAATTCTTGTTGAGACTTAGGCCGACTATGCTCTGTTGGAAACAACATGCAGAGATTGGTTTAGATGCTTCAAAAATATTGATTTTGAAGTTGAAGTAGTAATTTTTGTAAATTAAACATTACTTTTCATGAAATCAGTGAGAACTTATTCAATGACTTAATATATATATATATATATATATATATATATATATATATATATATATTTTCTAGAGATATACTGTTATATATTGTTAAATATTAGAGACAATGAATGTCTATTACGTTTAATCATGAACCGTTCTAAACGTCGTATTTTGGCTTTAATTTCAGTTGAACATAAAAATAAAAATTCTCCAATATTTGGATAATTTTCTATTAAGTTGGTTCTAAGCTTTCGGCTCACATGAGTCATCTTCAGATAACATAAAAACATCCACCACCAGCAACGATTTTTATCTTGTGATGACATAAAACTTTGCTAGACAACAATAACAGTTACCAAAAATAGCAAACGCAGTTCGTAAATTTGTAATGCGGGTCTATGACATCACACATGGTGAGAAACCGAAATGATAACAGAACCATATATTTAAATGCAATGTAATGTGTTATGACCAGATTTAAGCATGATTTTATTAAGTGTGGGTTGTTTGGATTTAATGTAGATGGCCTCCAATATCTGAAGGTTCTTTTTACTGTGTATATGAGTGAGGATTATTGTGTTACTGACTAAAATCTGTCTGATATTAACTACATTGCTATGTTTTTTTTAAGAAATGCTGTTTAATTGTACTCTGATCAAAAAGGTGACATGTAATATATATATATATTCTCTGTTTATAAGGGGTCGAACAATGCATGCCTTAAAATGACATGTTGAAAAATGGCTATTTCCCCACTAAATTTTATCTGAATTTAAAGATATATATATATATATATATATATATATATATATATATATATATATATATGGTCATTGAAAGACAATAATCTAAACCCCATAATTAAATTTATTAAGTTGGTTCTAAGCTTTCAGCTCACATGAGCCATCTTCAGAGAGGTTACAAGGAGGTTAACATAAAAACATCCACTATCAGCGACGATTTTATCTTGTGTTGACATAAAACTTTGCTAGGTAACGATAAGAGTTACCAAAAATAGCAAACGCAGTTCGTAAATTTGTAATGCGGGTCTATGACATCACACATGGTGAGAAACCGAAATGATAACAGAACCATATATTTAAATGCAATGTAATGTGTTATGACCAGATTTAAGCATGATTTTATTAAGTGTGGGTTGTTTGGATTTAATGTAGATGGCCTCCAATATCTGAAGGTTCTTTTTACTGTGTATATGAGTGAGGATTATTGTGTTACTGACTAAAATCTGTCTGATATTAACTACATTGCTATGTTTTTCTGAGAAATGTTTTTAATTATATATATATTAGTCATCCACATACAAACCTGTTTTGCTGTATCACAGCTCATCTGTGTGGCTAGACACATCCATTTGCTTCTGACCGGGATCGAAACTCGATCGATTTGCTACCCCACTAAACCATAGGTGAATGGAATCAGAGATGGGAAATTTTAACGTGTTGTATATAAGCAGTGTATACACAGTGTATACACACACGACAGTCACCGAAAGAACTCAATTCATTTCTGAGGAGTGATGCATATATCGCAGAAGTGGAAACTCTTTTAAAAATTTTCTTCTCTAGAAAGCTGACAGCAGAATATATTAGTCATCACCATACAAGCCTGTTTCGCTGTATCACAGCTCATCACGGTGGCTAAACATCCACTTGCTTCTGGTCGGAATGGAAACTCGACCGATTTTGTGTCAGTAGGAGTCCCTAACACCTGAGCCATAGACTCATGGAATTTAATGAGAGGAAATTTTAGCATGTTATAAATAAGCGGTATGTACAGTCACCGGAAGAACTCAGTTCATTGCTGAAGACTATGCATAAATCGCAGAAGTGGTAACTGCTTTTATTTAAATTGTCCTCTCTAGAGAGCTCAGTCGTAATGAGAGTATAATATATTCGCCATCCACATACAAGCCTGTTTCGCTGTATCACAGCTCATCAGTGATATATATATATATAGAGAGAGAGACAGACAGAGATAGATAGATAGATAGATAGATAGATATGAACAGACTGAAATAGATAGATAGATAGATAGATAGATAGATAGATAGATAGATAGATAGATAAACTGTAAGTAGTTTATCACATTTTAAGAAAACTATATCAGTGATATATATATATATATGTGCGTGTGTGTGTGTATGTGTGTGTGTGTGTGTGTGTGTGAAAAGTGTATGTATATAATTATAAATATCAATATATATATATAAATATGCAATTTGTTATATATATTATATTGTTTACATATTATATATGCGTGGTACTTATTTAAAAGCGTTCAATATCAGTGATAGAGCAGACATATTCATATAGATAAATGTGAGTTTGTAACCCTGGGTTTCACGCTTTTGCGATCGTCAGACAAACTGCTCGCAAAAGCGTGAAAGCCAGGGTTACAAACTCACACCTATCTATCTATCTATCTATCTATCTATCTCTCTCTCTCTCTCTCTCTCTCTCTCTATATATATATATATATATATATATATATATATATAATGTATATCTGGAAAGCAATCTTTTTTAAGCATATTTCGTCAAATATGACGGACAAGGAAAATGTTAAAATGTTATCCATTTTTTATTTAATTTTTCCAGCGTCCTTACATTTTTACGTTTGATCGAAATGACCGAGTACATAAACTGTCCATGTAGTCGATTGTCCCAAGCGCTTTCGTTCACTTTCGCTATATTAAATGTGTAGAGGCGTTGTTAGTATATCTTTATATTTTCTATCTATAAGATGTATTTTTCGTTAACTATGATACTAGCGTATTATCAATCGTAGGTTTGCATGGATAGAATTGATTGAAATTTTCTTTGTTCGCCATATTTAAAGAAATCATCATAGAATTTCGGACAGAATCATTTATTCAATCAACTGTGAAAGAGATCGTCCTTATTCTGTTGTCCACATTATGGAGGTATCATGATTAATTAACTATTTGCGTTTGTGTCCATTGAACCATTTTTTACATCTGTTGTACGAAATCGAATGCAGTATACCTTTGGTTCAGCATATTTACTCCATTTCACTTGGAACACCTGTTATCAAGTTTATTTAATCCTTCAAAGAAACATCTGATTTTGGATTTGAAGATGATTATGATTTTTTCGTGTTAATAATATAAAATTGTAAATTGATAGATCCCGACATAGCAGCTCGGATACGGTCACTTTCTCACCGGCGCAATGTGGCTGCCCTGTGTCTCTTCTACAAATACTTTCACGGCTTTTGCTTCGATAACTTAGCTCAATGGCGCCCCATACACATATAAATTTACTCGAGCCACTACTTCGTTTTATGCTATAAGTAATACTTGTTTAAAATCACTAATTTAACTTTAAAATTTACTAATTTACCTCAACCAACCCAACAGGTCACAGATGTAAAGTTTATTTTTGCAAGATTTAAAAAAAAAATCAACTTGTTTACAATATTGTCAAAAAAACTTATGTTTAAACACACTCAAAAAGTTGAGAATACAAATCAATATATTTTCTATTTGAAATTGCTATGTGTTTTACTTACTGGAAATAGTAAATTTAATCATTTAACTTTCAATTAAAGCTAAAATTAAACCTTTATTTTTTTTTAATTCATTTTAAAACCTAGGTACTTTGAGAACGCTAGATGTTTTGCGAGGATTTGTCATCTGAGGCCACAATTTGAACAACATAAGATACACAGATGAAATAGTGCTGATTGCAGACACGGGAAGGAAACTCCTAGAAACTCCTACAGAATGTAGCTGAAGAGAGTAACAAGAAAGGACTACAGATAAACTACAAGAATACCAAATGCATGGTCGTCAGCAAAAAGAGCAACCCAAAATGCTTAATACAGGTGGGGGATACTAAAATCCAGCAGGTAAAAACTTTAAATACCTGGGAAGTGTTCTAACAGAAGACGGAAAGTGCTACACAGAGATCTGAAGGCGAATTGGCATGCCGAAAGACGCATTCCAGAAGCTGAGTAAAGTATTAAGACACAGAAAACTTTCACTAGAAACAAAGAAGAGAGTACTAGATTGCTATGAGATTTCAGTTCTTCAATATAGCAGTGAGTCTTAGACAATATCATCAAAGATTATGGGAAAAGCTGAAGCAACTGAAATATGGTTCTACAGAAGGATGCTGCGGGTATCATGGACCGAGCATGTGAGCAATGATGAGGTGTTGGAAAGAATGGAAACGAAAAGAAAATTAATAATGAGCATCAGGAAAAAACAATTGAAACAGTTTCTGGGACATGCACTGAGGAAGGAGAGCTTAGAGAACCTGATACTAACAGGCCAGATAGAGGGAAAGAGAGACAGAGGAAATCAGCGTATAACATATTTGAAGAGCCTGAGTAGGTGGATGACAGATCATGGGTTGCGAAAAGGTGATAGAAGAAAGCGTGTCAAGAGCCACCAGGGATAGGGAGATGTGAAAGGCCATGATCACCTATGTCCTGAAAGGACAAGGCACATAGAAGAAGACTGAAAATTAGTGAAAGCATAGATTATACAAGAGTCGGATTGAGCCTAAAATATAATACAGTTGTCATATTTAAGCAGGAGCTGCCTAGTTCTCACTGCCCAGTCCAACTTGGCAGCTCAGATACTTTCTCACCAGTGCAATGTGGCTTTCCTGTGTCTCTTCTACAAATACTTTAACGGTTTCTGCTCTAATGAACTAAGCTCCTTGGTGCTCCGTAAATATAAATTTACTTGAGCCACAAGATTAGCAGCCAGGTTCCACCCTTTTACTGTGAAACCAATAAATACCCTACTCCATCAGCTTCTTTTCTTGCACTTCCCGCCTGTGGAATTCCCTTCCGTTTACTTACTTCCCCGACAGCTACAATCTCCAAAAATTTAAATGTAAAGTCAATTGTCATCTCCTATCTCACTAACCTGCATCCGCTCTCTTATGCTCCTTTCTCCGCAAACTCCACTCTCATCAGTTATCTCATCCTTCTCTTACCCACTTAATGATACCCTCTATAACCTGTCACTCTTTCTCATAACTTTCCTCCTATGTAGCCCCCTGCAAAACAGTGGCAGTAAAATGCCTTGCTTGGGGCGATATGATTATAAAAAAAATATTTCTATACTATAATAATGTAGGTATAAAGTGGGGGATCGATTCTACATTACAATCAATATATAAACTGATCCCTCACTTTATGGCCACATCCATCCTTCTCTCATGCTCCTTTCTCCTTCCGCTCTACTATCATCAGTATTCTCATCCTTCTCTTACCCACTTCCTGACGCCCCCTATAACCTGTCACTCTTTCTCATAACTTTCCTCCTATGTAACCCCCTTCAAAACAGTGGCAGTAAAATGCCTTGCTTGGGGTGATATGATTATAAAAAATTAAAAAATAAAAACAATCTATGAATAAGAAACCGATGAAGATAAAATTCAAACATGTTAAATTTTTGATTAACTCAAACAATATTTGAACACAAAATGTACAGATCTACTGCTATCATCTTGGAATTATTGAAACTTTTTTTTACATGTATATACATATGAAAAACCAGATTCTAAGAATTACAGAAAACACCATATATATGTCTGTGTGTGTGTGTGTGTTTGTGTGTGTGTGTGTGAGAGAGAGAGAGAGAGAGAGAGAGAGAGAGAGAGAGAAAGAAAGAAAGAAAGTGTGAAAAGCCGTGAATGTTTTGTTTAAGTTAGAAATTTATTCGCCTGAAGAGAGTCAACTTTGAACTCGAAACACGTCTAGTGACACAAATACCATTATGGATACTTAATGTATTTTACAAAAGATAAATAATACTAAGAATAACAATAAAATCTACACTTTAAACAAAACGTTCACCGCTTCTCACACATTTTCACGCATAAAAATTTTTGTCAGTGGAACAACCCCTATTTCTGTTTCCATTATATATATATATATTAGTCTTCCACATACAGGCCTCTATGTTTCACAGGTCATCAGTGTGGCTAGACATCAACTTGCTTCCAGCCGGGATTAAAACTCGACTGATTTGTGCCTACTCCCTAAGCTACTGGTGCATGGCATGAGAAAGGAGAAAACTTTTGCGTGTTATATATGTGTTGTATACACACACCAGTCACCGGGAGAACTCAGTTCATTACCGAAGAGTAATGCATAAATCGCAGAAGTGATACATGTTTTTAAAAGAGCTCAATCATAATCAGAGCATAATTTATTAGTCATCCACATATAAGTCGGTTTCGCTGTATCACAGCTCATCAGTGTGGTTATATGTATATATATATTGAATTGAATTTTAGTAAAAAGTACGAGCGAGATAGATAGATAGAGAGAGAGAGAGAGAGAGAGAGAGAGAGAGAGAGTGCAATCGCTTGATGCTGATCCCAGTGACCCTCCGATATCTACATAAACTTTATTTCCGACATAGAGCACTTTTATTTATAAATATAGCATAGCTCAAAACTATATTTTCATTATATATATAGTGATGATCCACGTATACTGTCTTAATATGTATAGGAAAGAATATTAATAAAAAGTTTCGAATTTAAAAATGTACTTTTTTGGGACAGTATTTGTTTATTATTATTATTATTATTATTATTATTATTATTATTATTATAAAAATAAACAAATACTGTCCAAAAAAAGTACATTTTTAAATTCAAAACATTTTATTAATATTCTTTCCTATATATATATATATATATATATATATATATATCTGATTACGGTGTATTGAGCACATCTTATAAAAAGTAACTATTAAATTGGTTATATATCCATTATATATATCCATTAGTTTAATTAGTTTTATATATATATGTAAAAGATACTTTTTCGTAAAAAGCAGCAGCAAGATCAATAAAAGGCCCTAAAGTTAAGAAAAACAATTTTTTCTTTATAATGTTTATGTTATTAAAAGGAAAAACCAGATTGTATTTAATATTATTTTCTATTTTTTAATACTATCTAACACGTTTGAAATTTTCGTCAAAAATATTGCTTTTTTTGTGTCAGCGTCGAACCAGAGTTCATTATGGGAATTTTATTCAGGGGAAAACACTTTATTTGAAAATTCATACAAAAATCGAATAACTGTAGTATTTTAATGACACTTTTAGTACTTATTTACGAATGAATGAATTATGAATTAATTTGATTTTTTTAATTATTATCTTTGGAAAATCTTGATAAAACTCTTTTTTAACATCTGTTACTTCCCACTAACTTTATGAAATTTCAGGAATTTAATTCTATCCGTAAACTTAATAGTTAAACGCAAGAATAGAGAATGTAAATCTTCCGTTTTTTTTTGGGGCGGGGGGGTGTTGTAATTTTTTTTTAAACAGTTGCCACTTTCCCAAAAATCTGATTTGAATATTAAAAAAAAAAATGGTATAAATCTATGACATTATTTTATTAGACAAATTTAATTGCTTTTAAAAATAATTTTTATTAAGGATATTATAATCTGTAGAAAAAAATTCGATGAAACATGAAATTTTAGAAAAATTGTTTTCTTTCTTTAATTATAATAATTTATAAATTTCAAATATCGTTTAAGAAAGTTCCAAAACTTTGTCTGCTTTAGTTTTTTAAGTCATAAAGTTAAGATAATATTTACTAATTAATAATTAAAAAATTTAATATAAATCATCACTTACCTCGATTTTAAAATAAGTAGTTTTTTCATGTATACAAAATATGGATTGCGTTGTGGCGCATTGGATATCGGCTCGGAACTAGGAGCCGAGTTCGAATTCCAGTTGAATTCCTTGCATTCACTTACGCGCAAATACCCTTGGGAAAGGTATTAATCCGTCCCTTCCCTCCAGTTATGGGTTAGATAATAGAACAGATTGGGTTCTATGGCCTTGGCTGGCAACCAGTCTACCGCAGAAAGTAATGGCAACCTACTGCAGGATAATCTTCTGCCCAGTCAGTTATGTCTCTTTCGAAACATGATCGCCCAAGCGTGTATCACGTATGGCACTTAACTGACTGACTGATACAAAATATGCTTATTTTGGATGTACGAATGAGCATACACTCCATTATAAGAAAATAATGACTGTAGTAAATTTAAATTCAACGTTCCTAAAATTAAATAAAATCCAAACGTTTCGTCGTTCTGCCTATGTAGTTGATTGCACAACTACATTTTAAATAATAAATAACAGAGTTGATATGGTGGAGGAGGGAGTAGAACGTCTTTACGCATAGATGGAAAGAAAGATCTAATTTTAAACAAAACACGTACATTGGCATCATAATAATTTGGATGTTAGGATTAAACAACGTACACCTGCTAAAATACTAGTGATACCATTCGAAATACAACCGGGTGTTCCATAGTGGATCATCTGATAAATGATCCGTGTTGCGCTGCGGATTTTAGTGTGAACTGGTTCTCCGTTTTGGCAAGATCACACTTGTTATTCCATCTGAAGGTGTTAGAGACGCTGTTTATAGGGTCCAGGCAGCCCTCACTTTGTAAACAAAGAGAGTGCTTGGGTTTGCTCTGCTGGGTCTCTAGCATCTTCAGATGTAATAACTTTCATCAGTTTTCCCCCTTCCGTTCATTCATTTCACTCATAACAGATTTTCTTTTTTTATAATTTTTTCCCTGTTTTACACTTCTGATGAGAGGGGGCGAAACCGGTCGACTAGTGTTTTCATTTTAAAATTTAGCAGGATCTATTATATTAAAAATATTTTTGTCTTTAACCATTAAAAATATATATTTTTTTTATATATGTACGATTTTGTCTTCTCAATAAATATATTTGGAAATCCTGCCGACATTTGGATGGAGAACAATCAATGATTTAGTATAAATTTTAAAATGACAGCAACATTCCTACAAACTGGTGCTTTACAATATAGATTAACAATCTTTCCAGATTTCAAGTAACAAAATAATACTCGGCTAGAGTGAAGAAAAAACGGTCAGATTTAAGGAGTTTATTTAGGCACGTATTTTTTGTAGCACCATTCAGTAAAAGTGCAAAACAAACACAAAATAAATCCACATTATATGAGTATATGTTTTTGTTTAGAGAGAAAAATTAAAAAGAATTATAAGTGAGATTATTATGCAATCACTGGAAATTGCATTTGCCCTCACCTTATGAACGAAGATTTACAAATTTTTCAGCCTAAATGCTGGCTAGTACTATCTATAAAAAACTTGCACACACGCACGCACGCGCCCCCCCCCCCCCCCCATATATATATATATATATATATATATATATATATATATATATATATGACAAGAGTCGAAATTTTTGTTCAGGCAAATATTTTACAGAAACTTATATATATATATATATATATATATATATATATAGCCGTCTGACGCCAGTTCGGTCGGGTTTCGAGCCTGGGTTAGCGAGCAATCGGAGTCTAACCGTACTGATGAGCTGTAATACAGCGAAACAGATCTGTCTGCAGATGACAATATATATATATATATATATATATATACACACTACCGCCAATAATTATTAGGCCACCCAGGTTTTTAAAAAGAATTTCATACTATTTTTAGTATTTATTGCCAAGTGGATAATTCTAAATTAAAATAAAATTGTTGTTTTTTTAATACAGCACAATAATATGTGCATCAAATGAACTGTTCTGGTGTCTAGTTTTTCTGCTTTCTTCCCCATGCTAGTCTCTTCTTTTTATTGACTGGCCGAAGCAAAGGCTTCCTGGCTGCTTTGTTAAATTTTGCAAAGTAATCATAACTCTCTCTCTCTCTCTCTCTCTCTCTCTCTCTCTCTCTCTCTCTCTCTCTCTCTCTCTATCTATCTAGATAGATAGATAGATAGATAGATAGATAGTTAGTTAGTTAGTTAGTTCCGTCCACCCATAAGTATGTTTTCAGCCACTTCCTAAAAGGTACCACATACTTGGTTCGCCTCCTCAGGCCGATGATATAAGAAAGTCATATTTCCAATCAATTGTCAAATTCGAAGCCGGGCCTTATGGTCATTAAGATTTAAATTCTCCAACTTTTTTTGTCAAACTTGTAACAGGGATTTTCAGAATTCACGACTGAAAGTTTAAAATATTTGAAATTTCAAAATAAGGGAGGAGTTTTCCAAGAACTTTAAATCCATTCATCCGGGTTTGTATGATCCTAAAATATATATTTTTTATATGTTTACATCCAGACACTACTGCTGATCTTTCGTTAAATAAACTTTCTCCTTCTGAAAATAATATTATAGCTAAGTTTTCTTCTTGGCACAATCTACAGACATTACCGCCGTTGTAAAATTTTGTTTTTTTTTAATATGTTCCATTTCATATCAGGGTCGTTGCGGTTTTTTCTTTCAATTTCTACACGTGATTAGCCAATTTGGTCAGTCAGTTGAGTGCCATACATGAAACACGCTTGGGCGATCATGTCCCGAAAGTGACATGACTGACTGGGCAGAAGATTATCCCGCAGTAGGTTGCCATTGCTTTCTGCGGTAAACTGGTTGTCAGCCGAGGCTATAGAACCTAGTCTGTCCTGTTATTTAACCCATAACTGGAAGGAAGAGACGGATTAATACCTTTCTCAAGGGTATTTGCGCGTAAGTGAATGCAATGAATTCAACTTGGTACGACTCCTAAAACTTTCCAGCATGAATGTTAACCTGTGGTTATACCAGTGTTATTTAAAAATTCTTTAGTATATATACAAATCAACCATCCGTCCGTGCATAGAATACTGCTGTCATATATGGTCAGGCGCCCCTGCTATTTCTCACAGTGTTCTCGACAGGAGAATCTGTAATGTAACAGGCGCCGACTTAGCGACTCGACTCCAGTCACTTTCTCACCAACAGAATGTGGGTTCCCTCTGTCTGTTCTATAAATCTTTTCATGGCTTCTGCTCCGAAAAACATAAGTCACTGATGCCTCTGCCACGGGAGTTTCCTCGTGCAATCAGACTGGCAGCAGGGTCCCACCCATTCACAGATCAACCAAATGACAATTCTACTCCACCAGCTTCTTTTCTCGCGCTTCCCGCCAGTGGAACTCCCTTCCATATCCTTGTTTATCTGATGGCTACAACCTCCAGGAATTTAAATGCAATCTCAATACCCATATCTTATCCACTTGACTCCAGTCCTTTCTACATGACCCTGTATATCTTCTTTTTTTTCTCTCAACTTTTGCAACTGTCTTCACACCTGTGTTCCAATCCTTCTCATGCCCTTTCTCTGACACCCCTTGTAACTGGTTCGCCTTTCTCTTTACACTCCTTCTACTTAAACTTTTGCTCTTATGTAGCCCTCTGCGCATCAGTGGCGTTACCGCTCGCCTTGCTTGGGGTGAAACGATTATATATATATATATATATATATATATATATATGCAAATTAATAAGAACGAAGAAAATAATTACAACGTTCAAAACATTAATTTAAAACAGTGCTTAAGACAAAATGAATATTGAATATTTATTAATTAATTTAATTATTACGTTAGAACATTTGCAAACTACAAACTACTACAAAATTGTTCATTTTGTTTCGACATTGAAAGAACAATATCTCATCAGATAGTTAACAATGATGGTAATAAACGTTTTATTTTAAAAGCATTCTTTAGAGAACAACACTATTTTTGAATTTTTTTACCCGTACGAGGTAAAAAGCTATTAAAAAAGGGAAAGAATGAAGGAAGAAAATATAAGAAAACAAGATGAGAAACCAAGAGAGGAAAAGAAAGAAGAAAAGATACAGAAGAAACTGAAAGTGAAAAGGAAAATAAGTGAGAAAATGTAGAGAGGGAAGTGAATTGCAGACAGATATTGACATCGTTTACAGTGTTTGAGTTCATATCTTTTGACATATTTTATAAAAAGTATTTATAGTTTTATAAAGAAAAGAAAAAGAAAAAGGAAAAGAAAGAAAAAAGAAAGAGAAAAAGAGGAAAGGAAAGATACAGAAGAAATAGAAAGTGAAAAGGAAAATAAGAAGGAAAAAAGAGAGAAAATGTACAGAGTGAAAGAAGGGAAGAGCCAATGGAAACAGCTAAGAAAGAGAAATTTTTAAATGTGGCCAGAGGTAATTGCAGACAGATTTAGACATTGGTTACAATGTTTCAACTGAAATATTTTGGCATTTTTCTTTAAAAAATGATAAAAAACAGAAAATTTATTCATAAAATGGAAAATAAAGGATATTGAAAAAAAAACAAAAACAAATATAAGTTCATTAGACTTGGTATAACAAATTGGAAAGATAAAATAAAATAAATTAAAATTAAACTAAGAAAAAAGACAATCATATAAGTAAACATCAATAAATAAATAAATAAGCATAAAAGAAATAAAAATATTATAAAAAACTAATGATAAATATAAAATATATAATATATAACAAAATAATAACAAATAATAAATAAGAAAACAATAAGAAAATAATAAGAAAAATAAATAAAAGATTTTTAAAATTAAAAATAAAAATAATAATAATAATAATAATAAATAGCAAATAAATAACAAATGTAAATATAAATATAAGCTAGTACATGACTAAAACTACTAATAGTAATTTAAAAATAAAAATACTTAAGGCAAGAAATAGATCACAATTTGTAATAGAAAATAAAGATAAAATAAAATAAAAATAAAATGAAATAAAATAAAATAATATAATATAAATAAATAAAATACAATAAAATAAAAAATATATTATAAATAATAATAATAAATATAAAATATATAACAAAATAATAATAAAATGAACAATAAAAACAATAAAATAATAATAAATATATTAATAATAATAATAATGAATAATGATAAATAATAATAAATAGTAAATAATAACAATTAAATAAAAAATGTAAATACATATAAGCTAGTACATGACTAAAACTACTAATAGTTATTATTGAGGGCAATAGAAAATAGTTAATGCAATAAATAGATCACAATTTGTAATAGAAAATAAAGATAAAATAACATAAGAAAGATTATGTAGTTAGAGTAGATTATCAAGATAGTAAGGTTTATATTGTAAGAAGCTTACAATTTCTAAATTTCATACCTTAGATTTAGTAATACTAGCAGGATTGTAAGTTTAACTCTTTAATATATTTACAAGTTACTGAAGTTTCATGCCTTTGATATAGTAATATGTCATTTTCGTATACTTTATAATTTCCATTTTTTCTTGCAAAAAGAGGAAAAATGGTTCTTTTACCGATCTAACGATTCTAACATGTTTGTGAGTTTTCCATTTAACTTTTAGCTTTTTTTAACTTGAAAAAATATTTACAAAGTGAGGTCATATTTCGTTTGTCTTTATTAATAAAAAATGGGAGACGATTGTAAAAACTTTTTCTAAAATGGTTCATTGTATTACCAATATAAACTTTAATAACCCTCGGATTTTCTACTGATGAGATAGAGTAGATACAGACAAAAACTTGTTAGATGAAGGGTAATGGTCAGGATTTCTACAATTGCATAAGTTTTTACTATGGAGCAAATTAAGATGAATAGTAGAATTATTATTGTTATCGTTATATAATTTCAATATTGTTATTGTTATATAATTTCAATATTCTATATATATATATATATATATATATATATATTGCTATATATATATAAACAAAACACTCATTGGCATAAATGTCACTTAATTGATTGGTGTTACCATCAACATCCCGACTCCAGAGTTTCGTAGATAGGACTTCCGGGAATCACTTCGTTTTCT
Organism: Ascarosepion bandense; assembly: GCA_037127315.1. Classification (NCBI taxonomy): domain Eukaryota; kingdom Metazoa; phylum Mollusca; class Cephalopoda; order Sepiida; family Sepiidae; genus Ascarosepion; species Ascarosepion bandense. The sequence continues at coordinate 969,418 of JBBBDQ010000273.1, read as the reverse complement.
CGTCAGGGTTATCAGCAATTTCTTGATTATACTTCTCGATTTTTCTTTTTTATATTTACTTTTAACTGGCGCATTTTTTATTGTATGCCTGCGTGTACCCATGCTCCTGTTTGCATGTATGTGCGTATGTGTAGAATGCTGTGCTTATTTGTCTTTTTCGTCGTGTTATTTTATTTTTTTTCACTTTACTCTCACCCGTTTTTTTTCCTTTATCTTTTATCTCTTTTCTTCCTTTTCCAGCCATATACTTTTGTTGCTATTTCAATATAGACTGACCTATAGACGGCCTATGTCAAACCTTGTAGCACCCCTATCTTTGATATTAACCACTGTTAAAAATACATATTGTTGTACCTATTATCTCTAGTTGAATATTAAGTGTATATAAATGACAATATTAGCCGTATCCTTATATGGAAATATTTGTCTTTCGTTGACCAAGTAGTATGTATATCCCCAGCTACACTTTCCTTAACTCAGGGGTCATCTAGCTAGGATCAAAATGTTATGTCTGTTCTTTAATACTATGGTAATATTAACCATTTTCTTATTAGAAAACATTGATTGATTGATTAGCCAGTGCTAATCGAGTAGCTAGTGCTCCCTGGCCAACTCTCTGAGATCAAAGTGTAGTATCTGTACCCCTTATTTCTAAATTTAAAGGTAATATTAGCCATTTATTTATAATGAATCATTTGGCATTCATTGAGCAAACAAGTGGTATTCGTTCCACTTTTCTTCACTGTCTAGGCATTGGTCTTGGATCAAATTATTGTATCTGTTTACATCATGGTAAGTTTCCTAACTTTCTTGGTCTTCCTAATCCTGACGAAGGCTTCCATTTTAACTTTTTGTTCGAGGTAATGTAAAAAGCCAACATCTTGATTATATCATTATTTTCTCTTCGAGTTACATGTGCTATCCATTTTATTTTTTTGCTGCTGTTGAAAGTCCTCAGGTGATGTGATTTCTGCTATTTAGTACAATTCTTTGTTTGTGATTCTGTAGTGCAAGTCAAAGAAGAATTATTCTCGTTAATCCGTACATACTTCCTTCGATCACAAGAATTTCTCAGTAAAGAAGGAACCACTTGTGAAAAGTCAATCGCATCTACTCACTGCCAATCATATCTACACACAAAGAATCACATCTATACACTACCAATCAAATATACATACCAACAATCACATCTACACACATTTTAAACAATTCTGTTACTTAGTATATTAGTCTTACAAAAGTTATTATACGAGCACTTAAGCAAAAATCTAAACTTAAATACCAAAAAATTAGAACAAGCTGTACGCTTCATGAATTTTCTTTCTGTCTGTATTTAACCGGATGATTTTTCTGTGCTATAACAGGTAAAGATGTAGCGTAGTTTTTACAGCCAAGTGACATGGATAGAATTGCACATTATTTGACCACAAAATGATTTTTCGAGACAAAACGATGGTATACGTAATGTTGTTTCTTTATTCTTCATGTAAAAATAACAAGTAATAATAAAAAAAATGGTAACAATAAGAAGTAACAATTACAAGTTGTGGTGGTTGTACGGGACATCAGTTAAAATGGTATCTGTATTCACCGGTATAGTATACACGTTTTTGCAAACTATTTACACCCCTTTTTTTGGTCACCGCGCATTCAGGCGATGATGTTTTTATTTGTTTTTTTGTCTTTTCTTTTCTTTTCTTATAATGCACCTCCCCCCCCCAGTGTTTACGGATGGCATTAAAATGGTTCCAGATGCGTGCTGCTCCTTTCTGCACACTCACTTGTTTCACATTTACTTCCCAGAATTAAACCATATTGAACTTGTCATAGATTTCACAAGAATCCTTGCAGTCACATGCAATAAAGAAATATTAATTATGAACAGCCCCGGAATGTTCTTCGGTAGATATACCCATAAAATTACTTCAGAAACTGATAGAGTCCATACCATATAACGTATCCGCCGTGTTTCAGTTAACCCTCTAGGGCCATTCGTATCATATTTGATACAGTATTTCCCTATAAGGAAACATTTGGTATTTCCCTATAAGGAAACATTTGGTATTCATTGACTGAGCAGTCAGTACTGCTTTCATTTGAAATTTATAAAATATTTCTCTTAAAAAATTTTTCAGGAAAATATTTCTTTCAAGGCTTGTTTTCATACTGTATCAAATATGATACGAATGGACCTAGAGGGTTAAGGCTTCTACTGGGCATAAAGTGGGGGATCAGTTCTATATTGTTATGAAGTAATAAACAGATCCCCCACTAATTACTACTTAACCCTCTAGGGCCATTCGTATCATATTTGATACAGTATTTCCCTATAAGGAAACATTTGGTATTTCCCTATAAGAAAACATTTGGTATTCATTGACTGAGCAGTCAGTACAGCTTTCATTTGAAATTTATAAAATATTTCTCTTAAAAAATTTTTCAGGAAAATATTTCTTTCAAGGCTTGTTTTCATACTGTATCAAATATGATACGAATGGCCCTAGAGGGTTAAGAGAGAATATGCTTGTAGCTGTCTTTAATTTCTGCTACTAAAGTTTAAATTTAAACTACAAAATAAAGTTCTCTTTTTTAGTATAAATAAAAAGTTTGAAAAATTTTAAATTATTTATAATGAATATTTATTTTCAATACATATGGGCATTTCACTGTGGTGTTCAGGCCTCACTATGTGTTCCATACTTGTCAGTTAAGTGCTATATGTGATACACGCTTGGGCGATCACGTCTCGAAAGAGACATGACTGACTGGGCAGAAGATTATCCCGCAGTAGGTTGTCATTGCTTTCTGCGGTAGACTGGTTGCCAGCCAAGGCCATAGAACCCAATCTGTCCTATTATCTAGCCCATAACTGAAGGGAAGGGACGGATTAATACCTTTCCCAAGGGTATTTGCGCGTAAGTGAATGCAAGGAATTCTACTGGAATTCGAACTCTGCTCCCCGATTTGTCGTTCCAAGTCGATATCCATTGCACCACAACGCACATACTACTCTTAAATCGCTTAATAAATCACTCTAGTATATAAGTCTTTCTACTTCAGTGTGTTGCACTGATTAGAAAGCCTCTTTTACTAAACCAATAATGACTGTTTCGTGAATTTGATCCTCACTAGGTGATCTTTATTTTTAGCCTTGTCCCACATCTAGGATATACTTTTTTTTAAAAGTTGTGCTACATCTAAGCTGCTGCTTTTTGCAACAAATATTAATTCACAATATTGCATATAGATAAAAATCTGGTTTCCAAGATAAATTCTCAAATGTCTGTAAAATTCCATTAAACATTAACGAAGTGGTTCTAAAATTTTCTCGACCCGACTTTCTTCCCAAAAATGGACAAACAACACATATTTTTTTAAAAGTTGAGTGGAAGAACTTACTAGTAAATACGACCAAATTACGAAATATCGTATTTTTAAGTGCTTAGCGTTCAGGCTAAAAAAATTAACATCTAGCCTTCGTATAGTGACTGGGTATCAATGAATATCATTATTCGACGTCATATTTTAAAATATCTGCATAAAAATTCATTTATCAGCACTCATATCGGAATAGGTGATGTTACGAATGACTTTCTCAACTAGGAGAAAATCTTTGTAAATTCCACTTTTTCAAATCATTTTGAAGTGAAAAGATAATTAAAAAAACAGGTTTTAAGATGACAATTGATATTACATTTAATTTTTAATTTTGTATTTGACAGGAAAATAAGAAACTGGAAGAGAGTTCCTAATGCGAGAAATGAGATGCAATATTTCAACAATAAAATGATGTGACCTAACAGCCAATCTAGTACTACGCTTGAATTCATGAGGTTGAGGAGTCAAAGAGAGCCTCATCAGAACAACTGCCGTAAAAATATTTGTAGAAAAACTACTAGTAGATGGGCATTGTGGTGTAGTGGATATCGACTCGGAACGACAAATCGGGGTGCGGAGTTCGAATTCCAGTTGAATTGCTTGTATTCACTTACGCACAAATACCATTGGGAAAGGTATTAATCCGTCTCTTCCCTCCAGTTATGGGTTAAATAACAGGATAGATTGGGTTCTATAGCCTTGGCTAGCAACCAGTCTAACGCAGAAAGCAATGGCAACCTACTGCGGGATAATCTTCTGCCCAGTCAGTCATGTCTCTTTCGAGACATGATCACCCAAGCGTGTATCACGTATGGCACTTAAGGAAGATGGTGGAAAAGTGAGTGAGACTGATATGCCGATAATTCTACAGATTATTCTGGGGATATATCTCGACATATATAATAGGGACAACAGACAAGACGTAACAGTAATTTTCAATACACGTATGAATGACAGATTTATATACGTGCAAGATAGATTCTGGTAAGAAAAAAATATCTGGACAACGGAACGAACTTTTCTCGACACAGAATGATAAGAAGTTGCTCCATATAATTTGCACATAAAGTTGAACTTTGCTAACATTTGTTAAGATAAGGAATATTCTTTTTTGCAATGCGTCAAAAATATTGTTTTCTGTTATTTATTTGTTATCGTTTCATATTATTTAGAAGACCATAATTATACAGAATCATTATTCTCATGTGTATGCGAAGGCAAACACGCATGCACAAATGTGTGCACTTGCACACACGCACAACCCCACATACACACACACAACAAATGTGTGCACTTGCACACACGCACAACCCCACATACACACACACATATATATGTGTTTGTGTAATGTTGAAAAATTGTTATATTCATGAGGGAAAAGTGCTTATTATAGGGAAATAGATCATTTATAGATATAAACATTGTGGACATAAGAATCAATACTACATAATGACTATCGGTTTCACGCTTCAAACGATCTTCTAGAGAAAAACAGATAGACATCATGCACTGTTGGATCCTATGTCAACCTCTCTCTTCTCTCCCCCCTCTCTCTCTCTCATTCAGTAATGTATTAGAGCACTCTGGCTATTGGGCGTGTATAATTATAATATACACGCTAAAAAGTCTGCCCTCTTTTACCGAGCGCCCATACACCAGTGTTAGAATCGCCGACTGACGCCAATTCGGGTTTCAGCCCTGGGTTAAAAAGCAATCTGAGTCTAACCGTACTGATGAGCTGTGATACAGCGAAACAGATATGTCTGCGGATGACTATATATATATATATATATATATATATATATATATATATATATATAACCTAGAATATTTGGTATTTAAGTCAGGTAAATTCCAAAAGAGACGAACTCAAAAGAACTGAATGTTAAATTCATTTATTTAATTTAACAGAGTAATATAATTTGTAAAGGAGTTTCAATTATTACTATAGATAATACATATATCAAAGCGGTGAAGCATGTATTATCCATAGTTATAATCGAAAATCCTTTATATATATATATATATATATATATATATATATATATACGCTCTCACACACGGATTGAGCACGATGGAGGAATGGTAGACTTTGAAAAACAGTAGATACTCACGCATCTACGCATCGTTCATTCAGCAATGAATTTGAACACGCTCGGCTACTGGCGTGTATTTACATTGTATATAACACGTTAAATATGCGCCTTCCTCTACCGAGTGCCCATAACTCAGAAGTAGAATCGCCGACTGATGTCATTTCGGACGGGATTCAATCCTGGCTAAAAGCAATCGTACTGATGAGCTGTGATACAGCAACACAGATCTGTCTGCGGATTATTTTATATATATATATATATATAAACGTCTATATATATATATATATTTAAAAGTATATATACACACACACACACACACACACACACACATATATATATATATATATATATATATATATATATATATATATATTAATACAGGTTTCATTGAATAATATAGACAAGTTCTGTCTATTTATTTTGTGTAAGATCCGTTCGTATCATCTGATTAGCTTGATAGTGTTGTCATGGAAAGACGACAAGAAATAAATGCAGGGGTGGGCCGTGTACCCAGTCTGCGTCTTTATTCAAACAATAACTGAGGTAGAGACACAAGAAATGGATCCACGTCTTTCGCAGCGGCAACTTTACGAAAATGAATGAATACCACAGATAAGACCTGAATTTGAACTCAGCTCGCCTATTTTACTTTTGCGCGGGTAATTTTTCAGCTAGTCGTATATGTCTCGAGGCAAGCATACTGAAAGATAAACGCATACATGTCTAATTGTTATTATTATCTAAGCTTTGACACGTAATAGTTTAATAGTCTTCGTATACATCACATCATATATTCATGTAATGATGGACATACCTAAACACACACGCAAACACAAACACACACATACATACGCACACATATACACAGACATATACATATATATTGTTTTGGTAAATTAAACTGAAAATGGTCAGTTTGTTTCAGTTTTTAAGCATGTATTCAAAAAATGTTGTACATGTGAATCAAAATCTGTCCGAAGTTCATTTACACACACACACACACACACACACACACACACACACACACACACTCTCTCTCTCTCTCTCTCTCTCTCTCTCTCTCTCTCTCTCTCACTCTCTCTTTATATATATATATATATATATATAGTCATCCGCAGACAAATCTGTTTCGCTGTATCATAACTCATCTGGACGGTTAGACTCCGATTGCTTTTAACCCAGATATTAAAGATATATATATATATATATATATATATATATATATATATATATATATAATACTGATATAACATTTGCCATTTAACTGACTGATGTTATTTTCACAATACCGACACTGATTTCGTAGACGAACCTCCAGCAGTAGATCCCTCCACTCCTCAGAAGTTTATACAAGTTTAATTAAAGACGACTGACAAGCTTTAAAAGCCATAAAGCTTTTTATTAAATTTTTCTTGGTTTCCTGTCAGTATTCACTGTTCTGAATATAAAGTGTGTAAAAATCGCCGGAATGTTATTTATATATATATATTGATTTTAGTCAACAACAATAATATTCACTCATACACACAGTAAAAAGTACCTTCAAATATTGGAGGCCATCTACATTAAATCCAAACAACCCACACTTAATAAAATCACGTTTAAATCTGCTCATAACACATTACATTGCATTTAAATATATGGTTCTGTTATCATTTCAAGCTGTCACGCGGTGTGACGTCATAGAACCGCATTACAAATTTACGAACTGCGTCTTCTATTTGGTAACTGTTATCGTTGCTTAGCAAAGTTTTATGTCAACACAAGATAAAAACCTGTAACCTCTCTGAAGAAAGCTTAGAACCAACTTAATAAAAAAAATATTCAAGTGTTGGAGTATTTTGTCCTTGTTTTCACTTGAAATTAAAGCCAAAATGCGATGTTTAGAACGGCTCATGATTAAACATAATCGACATTCATTGTCTGTTATATTTAACAGCATATGTTTGTCTATATATATATATCCGACCGCTTTACACACACACACACACACACACACACACACACACACACACACACACACACACACACACACACACACACATATATATATATATATATGACCGCATTATTAATTATCTTTTTTTTTTTAATTCTTAACTGAATATATAGATTTTTATATATGTGTATCTATTGTGATGGGAATAATTTGTTATTTTCAAAACACGATCAGCATATTGTGGCCTTGTTTACAGTTGATGTTATTGAACGTTGACTTTTTTTTTCATACTATATACATTTATATATGAAATGATCTGATTGAATATTATATTTGATCGATACTCGTATTTAAGTAGATATTCTGTTTATAATCAAACAGTATTATATATTTATTTCTACCGGCCTGGTTATTTACGATAAATGTTTGTTACGTGGATAGGGGTCGCAGGTTCGAATCCTGCCGAATGAGACACATTTTCGTGACAAAAATTAATCGTAAATAATCAGGCCGGTAGAAATAAATATATAATACTGTTTGATTATATATAGAATATCTATTTAATACGAGTATCTATCAAATATAGTGTTTAAACAAATCATTTCAAATTGTCGGTTGTTTATACCCAGCTTTCTTCAATCTTCGTTAATTTCCGTAACATGTATATATATATATATATATATATATATATATATATATATATATATATATATATATATATACAAGCATATTCTTCATACCTACTTACATACGTACCCTTCTTGATGAGTTTTTTATTTAAATGCGTGTATTTTTCATTTTCATCATCTATATTAAAATAACCCATCATATATATATTTTTATTTTGTAAAAAATACGTACACTAGTTTATATATTCTCCCTAGTTAATATATTCTCCCTAGTTTATATATTCTCCCTAGTTTATATATTCTCCCTAGTTTATATATTCTCCCTAGTTTATATATTCCCATATATACACGCTCTTAGTTAATCATTCAGTTAATCTTTTTTGTCTTTATTTTTCCTCTTGTCTTAGATATACAGTTTTTCGTCTGGGTTTTATTGGCATTATCATAACTTCCTTTATTATCATGTTTCATCATTATCATCATTCTTATACATACATACATACATACATACATATATATATATATATATATATATATATATATATATATATATATATATATACTCGTATTTACATTCACGAAAATACACTCAGACATACATATATATATATATATATATACATGTACAAATACATACACGTGCTGTGGTTGGTGACATTATGCATCACCATCACCATCATTATTAACATTATCATTAACCTACCTCCTCCTCTTTCAGGAACAACTCTCACCCACCCCAGCCCAGGTGTCATCAGCAAAAATGTCCGCCCCTTTTAAAACCGACATCAAAACGCCTCCTTTCTTTCACATGCCAAAAAGGGCTTTGCACCGCTTCGGCAATTTCCGGCCGTTTCCGCCGCCGCCGCAGCTGGGGCCGACGGGGGAAATTATAGGGGGCTCGACCGTTTCCGGTTTTTGTCGGCCGTTTCCGTCGGCGCCGCAGCTGCCATCGACATTCTCTGGCGGTTGGTCGGCGGGTTTTTGCAGAAGAAAGCTCGGGGTGTTCCGGTACTTGTCGGTTCTTTCCGTTTGTTTGTTGGTTGTTTGGTTTGTTGGGTGGCGGGTAGAGATTTGAAGAAATGGAGTTGGGATGGAACATGTAAACTCAGATGGAAAAGAGAGAAGAATCGATAGTATTTTTTGGGTGATGGTTTTCAGTTCATGGGCATAAAAGATAGTTGGTGATGTTTGGTTAGGGTTGGGATTTTCAGATCTCTTTTGGTTGATCTTTTTCAGCTTCATGCTAGATGTCTTCAGAAAGCCTTGTCCATTTTAGAAGTGGTAATATATAGTGTGCCGATATCAATGAAGACAACAATAGAATAAATCTAAAAATAATTAATAGAAAAAAGAAAGCCTTTTATACCCAACAGAGTAATGACGACAAGAACAGTTGTACTGGACACAGAATATTTATATAATAACGATGCTTGTGAATATTAAAATCGCCATAGCACAAAGATTATAATATGATGAATCTTAAGAAGAAAAACAAGATTAACGAGAAAATCGTTATAAAAGATGGTTATAAAATATTTTCGAGGAAGTCAATAATAATAATTATAATAACAATGACGATCACGTACCATTGGCAGTAATTGAAAAAGGTAAACAAAATATAGTCTGGATCTATGACTTTCACACAGATCGAGGTATTGGACATCAAAGACCACATACAGTCGTTCTTAACACAAATTAAAATTAATGACAAATAACTCATGTAGTTATACCTGCTGATTTCAATATAAGAGCAAGACAAATAGAAAAGCAACTACTTTAACCTGAAGGTTGAAATCGCCAGATTGTGGAAAAGGCTGGAGAAAATTGTTATATTAATCCCGATAGTGAACAAGGCACTCAACTGAAATTTAATAAATAATGTCGACTGATTTGGTGTAAAATACACTTTGCAAACGCTATAAAAATCTGCCATATTGAATCCAGCAAAAATACTTTGTAAAGTACAGTCCTGCTGAGGGTATTTTTGTTTTGACAAGCAGTATTCCAGTGGTATTTAGTACATCTTTTGGAAAGGATGGAAACGAAAAGGAAATTAATGCTGAGCATCAGGAAGAGACAGATGAAGTTTCTGGGACATGCAATGAGGAAGGAGGGCCAGATAGAGGGGAAAAGAGACAGAGGAAAGCAGTGGATAATATATTGGAAAAACCTGATCAGGTGGATGACGGAACGAGGGTTCCGTGATGTAACAGGAGAAACCGTGCTAAGAGCCACCAGGGATAGGGAGACGCGTGGAAAGCCATGATCGCCTACGTCCTGAAAGAATAGGGCGCGTAAAAGAAAAAGACACAACAACAGTACCATGATACATTTAGATAATAATAATAATAATAATAATAATAATAATAATAATAATAATTTTTCTTTCTTTTTTCATGTTACTAATTGTATCATCAAATCCCTTGTTGTTTCTATGTATGTTAGTAAGCCAATAGTTGTTGTCTTGTATGACAATTCTAGCTGAATAAGACCTCTTCCACCTTCATTACGGGATAAGTATAGACGGTCTACATCAGCCTTTGGATGATGCACCTTATGCTTAGAAAGAAGCTTTCTTGTTTTAGAATCCATTCGCCTGATGTCGTTTAGAGTTCAATTTAAGATGTTGAAACTATATTGGACAACTGGAATTGCAAGGCTATTAATGGCCATAATTCTGTTCTGAGAATTCAATTCAGTTTTTAATATCATTTGTAGCCTTCTATAGTACTCTTTACGCACTATTTCTTTCATTTTTTTTTTATGGTGAATGTTTTCACTCTCATTTACAGCTACGTATTTATAAGCTTCTTTTGGTTTCAATTCTTTTATTGTTACATCACGGTCTAAGATAATTGAGGAGGTTTCTTGTATTGATCCACGTAAAACTTTAGCTTTAGCACATTTATTCAAATTGAATTTCATTCCAATGTCTTCGCTGAAGCATTTTACAGTTTGAAGAAGACCCAGCTCATTATCATTCTTAGCATATAACTTTAATTCATCCATGTAAAATAGATGTCTTATATTCTTTTGGCTTACTTTATAACCACATTCTGTCTTATTAAGTTGACTGGTTAGTGCTATTTGTAAGGGAGACTAAGAATCACCTTGAAATGTTCCTCTTTCGATGTTTATTTCATCAGACTTACAGGTTCCATTTATATGATTGAGGTAAAGGGTTGTTTTCCATATCGTCATGCACTATTTGATGAAATTGATGATGACGGGTGATATCTTGTATATATTTAAAGTCTTTAAAATCCAGGCATGTGGCACACTATCGAATGCCTTACAATAATCTATCCAGGCAGTACTAAGATTTTTCTTTGTACTGTAGCAGTTTTCCAGGATCATTTAGTTAATAAGCAATTGGTCTTTACATCCGTAACAGCCACGTTTGCACCCTTTTTGTTCAAGTGGTAACATGTCATTTCTTTCACTAATAAATATGTCTGTTTTGTTAAAATAGATGTTAATAGTTTATATGTTGTCGGAAAGCATGTATTTGGTCTGTAATTTTTCGGGTTGTTGTGTCACTATTCTTGGGTAGAAGAAATGTAATTCCTTTGGTCATCCATGCAGGAATTTTAGTGGGATCGTCAACCATTTCTTGAAGTTCTTTAGCTAGTTTAAAAAAATATTCAATAATAAAAGAAGACAATAAATACAAACAAGATTTACATTTAGTAGATTCTGTAGAAAAGCAAAACAGAAGCCAAGAACCAACTATTGCGGCAAAAATATATAAAATGAAAACCAAAGATAAAGCTCTTGAACAGATGAAACAACGCTGGCAAGACAAACCTCTGCATGGCCAATATTCAGAACGTGCCAATAAATCCAATGTTGATAAAGTTAATACTCATCGATGGTTACGTGCATCTGGATTAAAGTCTGAGACTGAAGGCTTTATTCTTGCAGAGCATGACCAAAGTCTTTTCACTAGAAACTTTCAGGCAAATATTATATACATAATATTATGGATCCAAAATGCAGGTTCTGTGATAAACACCAAGAAAAAATAGACCACCTAATCTCAGGCTGTTCTGTGCTTGCCCCAAATGAATATAAAAATCGCCACGATAGAGTTGGGCAATATTTACATTGGACAATGTGCAAACACTATGGACAATCTGTAAACAAACACTGCTTTGAACATCACCCAGCACCGGTTACAGAAATAGAAGATGTCACCATTCTATGGAATTACACCATCTATACAGACAGAAATATTGAAGCAAATAGGCCGGACTTTACTTTTAAAAACCAGAAAGAAAAAACTTGCCTATTAATTAATATGGCTTATCCAGTAGACTGTAATATAGCAATCAAGGAATTTAAAAAACTGTCAAAATATAAAGACCTGGAAATTGAAATAGAAAAAATGTGGAAATTGAAAACAAGAGTTGTGCCTGTGATAGTAGGTGCACTTGGAATGATAAAAAATGGAACAAAACAACACTTGAAAGAATCCCTGGAAACCCCAGCTTAAGAGATATACAAAAAAAATTCTTATTAAGTACAGCCCACACACTAAAGAAAAGTTTGTCTATGTAACGCTAGGGATGATAGGGAAGATAGAAAAAAACATGAAATGGAGCCATAACAACACGCCATAACCTGCCTTAGGTCTTCCCGCAGACTTGGTTGGTAGTGCGACCATAACAGAAATTGAAATATGATAAAAAAATGACATAATAGTAATAAAAAATAATAATAATAATAATGAAAGCTTTATTCTTGCAACGCAAAACCGAAGTCTTTTCACTAGAAACATTCAGGCAAATATACATAATAATGTGGATCCAAAATGCAGGTTCTGTGATAAATATCAAAAAACAATAGACCACCTAATCTCAGGCTGTTCTGTGCTTGCCCCAAATGAATATAAAAATCGCCACGATAGAGTTGGGCAATATTTACATTGGACAATGTGCAAACACTATGGACAATCTGTAAACAAACACTGCTTTGAACATCACCCAGCACCGGTTACAGAAATAGAAGATGTCACCATTCTATGGAATTACACCATCTATACAGACAGAAATATTGAAGCAAATAGGCCGGACATTACTTTTAAAAACCAGAAAGAAAAAACTTGCCTATTAATTAATATGGCTTATCCAGTAGACTGTAATATAGCAATCAAGGAATTTAAAAAACTGTCAAAATATAAAGACCTGGAAATTGAAATAGAAAAAATGTGGGAATTGAAAACAAGAATCGTGCCAGTGATAGTAGGCGCTCTTGGAATGATAAAAAATGGAACAAAACAACACATTGAAAGAATCCCTGGAAACCCCAGCTTAAGAGATATACAAAAAAATTTCTTATTAAGTACAACCCACACACTATGGAGAACTTTGTCTATGTAACGCTAGGGATGATAGGGAAGATAGAAAAACATGAAATGGAGCCATAGCAACACAACACGACCTGCCTTAGGTCTTCCCGCAGACTTGTTAGGTAGTGCGACCATAGCACAAATCGAAATATGATGAAAAATGACAACATATTAAATAAAGAAATAAAGAAATCTCAAAAGAAAAATTATTGAAGGGAATACTGCTAGATAATGCCTTAACGAAATACAACAAATTGTACTCACAAGTAAAGTGTACACCTTACGAATGGCTTTATCTATGTAAGATATGTGTGAGCTTGAGAGTTTGTTTTTTTTCAAAAATATTCAATGGATGATGTCATGATACCATTTCTGAACTTAGATCTCTGGTTGGGACCCGGAAGGAAATGAATATATAGCAGAAATAAAAAGAATAATAATAATAATAATAATAATAATAATAATTAAATAAAAAAATGTATAAAAATAAACTCATTGAAGTGATCCCTGCTAGACCATGCCTTAAAGAAATACATCAAATTGGGCTCACAAGTAAAGCGTATACCTTACGAAGGGCTTTATTTATGTAAAATGTGTGTGAGATCAGGTTGTTTTTTATGTTTAATTTTTTTACTTTACTATTTTGTATATACATAATAGCATTAACGAACGAACGTAACAGGACGCAATATGATTATAAGTTATCTCAAAATAAAATAAGCTATATATTTTACATGAATGAGTTAAATGTTGTATGCTAGGAATGACTGTAAGCTGTAAGAACTCCTGGAAACAGTAAAATGTTTCAGTGACGACATTGGAATGGAATTCAGTTTGGATAAATGAGATAAAGCCACAGTTTTACTGAGATCACGACAACAAATCTTCTCTATTAGCCAGAACCTGGGGGAAACAAGCAAAGACTTAGAGCAAGAAGAATAAAAGTATTACGGTTTAAATGATGGTGAAGGAATTCAACATAAAAATTGAAACGGATAGTGCGAAAGAGAACTATAGAAGGGTGTGACTGATATTAAGAATTGAATTCTCGGAACAGAATTATGGCAATTTTTCTTTTCTATTTTCGCTTTGTTTGACTAATTATATGATTCAGTCCTTTGTTGTTTCTACCTTAATAATCCAATAGTTGGTGTCTTGTATGACAATTCTAGCTGAATAAGACCGTTTTACCTTCTTTACAGGAGACCTTACAGCTTACTGCCATTAATAGCCTTGCCATTCTAGTGGCTCAATACAGTTTGATCATCTTGAACTGGACTCTAAATGTCATCAGACGAATGGATTTTGAGACCAGAAAGCTTCTTTTTAAGTATAACATGCACCATCCAAAGGCTAATACAAATCGTCTATACATATCCCGTAAAGAAGGTGAAAGAGAACAGACAGGAAGATTTATGCAAGTAGGCGTAATTGTCAAAAGTCGAAAAGAAAAAAACTTACCTACTAATTGATATGGTTTGCTCAGCGGCAATCAAGCAACCAAGGAATTTTTTAAAATTATCAAAATCTAAAGAGCTGGAAATCGAAATAGAAAAACTGTGGAAATTGAAAACAAGAATAATACAAGTCCTAGTAGGTGCACTTGGAATGATAAAAAAAGGAATACAACAACACATTGAATAATTCCCTGAAACTCCCAGCTAAGAGAAATACAAAAAAAAAAGTCTCGTTAAGTACAGTAACGCTATTGATTTTATGGGATATGGAAAAACAAATCATGAAATGGAGCCATAACAACACTTCATTACCTACCTTATATCTTCCTGCAGAATTGATAAATAGAGTGACCATAGCAGAACCCAGAATATGATGATAATAATAATAATAACAATGTGATGTTGTCGTTATTGATGTTGCTGATGTTAGTGATAGTGGTTTTAAATATGACTCTTTGGAAAACATCAGTGTTTATAATCTATCTATAGAAAAGGCAATCTGTGAGTCTGTGTGTGACTGTTCCCTATGCACGCCTACATTTTTTAAACTACGCAGTTCAAACTTTCTAGGGACACATATCTACAGGAAAGCCAGGTCGATACATAGTTTTTGAGTTTTAAGTTCAGCAATTTTTCCTTTCGTACTTTTTGGCCAATGGACGCGATTGTTTACATGTGCTCAGTAAAACATCTAAGATCTAAGATGGTTGCTGAATTACGTCACAGAAATCAAATCACACGCGTCAAACGAGAATAAAATATTTTTTATTAAAAAAAATGAGCCTTTATATTTAATTTTTTTCGACGTTTTAAAAATTCATTTGGTCAACAAAAAAATATAAATATTTTTCCCCGTAATTTTGAAACAAAAGAAATATTTTTTTATTTTCAAACAAAAACAAAATATGTAAAATAAAAAGTGGCATCTTCTCCTACTACTAAAATGTTCTGAGTTGCACGGGCAACGCCGGGCTATGATGCTGGTATGAACTATGATTAAACCTAAAAATAACATTGACAGTAATGATGAAGGTGAAGTCAGAGAACATAGCAATGATAACACCCATAATAGTTTCGTTAATTAGAAGATCGGTAATGGCAGTTTAGAGAAAAAAAAATGTTACGATGAAAGGAAAATAATGACGTTCATCTAATAATGATGAGAATTCTAAAGAAAAAGAAGAATTCGGAAGAAAAGAGAATTCTGAAGAATACAAAGAAAAGAAGATGAATTCTGAAGTAGAATTTTAAGAAAGATTTAAAGAATTTGAAAAAGAAGAATTTGAAGAAGAATTTAAAAAAAAGAAGAAGGATATGAAGGAGAAGAACTTGAAAATTATAAGAATTTTAAGAAAATTTTTAAGAAGATTATGAAGAAGAATAAAAACAAAAATTTGTAGTAGAAGAATTCGAGAAAAGAAGAATTTGAAGAAAATGAAGGAGAAGAATTTAAAGAAAAAAGAATTTGAAGAAAACGAAGAAGAATTTAAAGAAGAAGAATTCGAAGAAAATAATTTGAAGATAAAGAAGAATGAGAATAAGAGAATTTGAAGAAGAAGAAGAAGAAGAAACATTTGAAAAAGGAGAAGAAACATTTGAAGAAGAAAAAAAAGAAGATTTTGAAGAAGACTGAAAAAATGTATTTAAAATAATTTGAAGATGAAAAAGAAGAAGAAAAAGAAAAACATAAGGAAGAATTTGACGAAGAAAAAGAAACATTTGAAAAAGAAGAACAATATTTTAAAGAAGACTTTAAAAAAATAAAAAAGAAGAAGAAAATGAAGAGGAAGAAGATGAATTTGAAGAATTTAAAGAAAAATTTGAAAAAGAATTTCAAGTAGAAGAAAAGAAGATGTATTTGAAGAAGAAGAAAAAGGAGGGTTTGAATAAGTAAAAGAATTTGAAGACTTTGAAGAAGAAGAAATATTTGATAAAGAAGGAAAAGAATTTAAAGGAGAAAAAAGAAAATGAAAAAGAATTTGAAGAAGGATTTGAAGAAAAAGTAGAAATATAAGATGAAGAAAGAAAAGAATTTGAAGATGAAAGAGAATTTAAAGAAGATTTTGAAGGTGAATTTAAAGGAGGAGAAGAAGAATTTGAAGAAAAATTTGAAGAAAAAATTGAAGAAGAATAGCAAGAAAAAGAAGAAAAAAATTGATTAAGTTTTTCGTCGTTCCAACGGACATCTTTAGACTAAATAATGTTTTTATAGACATTTTCATTCATATATAGAGAGTGAGAGAGAGAGAGAGAGAGAAAGAGAGAGAGAGGAAAATAACATTTCTAACAAACAGACCTCGGTTTAGAGAAACGCTGGCGATGCAAGGGCGCCTAGCTTTAATTGTTTGCAGACCGATGTGTCTAGATTTGATACCTAACCAAGGTCATTCTGCTTTCTAAGGCTTTTTCTTTTGTTTATCACTTGTATTTAAAAAAAATATTCTAAGCAAGATCTCATCAGGTCTACCTCTGCACCTTGAGAAAAATTATTCTGAAATTTCCAAAATCTTCAGGTGGTGTTCAACTCGCCACTAAATATACTAAGACATATTTGATCAAACTAAAAACCATATGCTGTTTCAGTAATAAGCCATTTTAATATTTTCTGGTCTGATATATGACTCAAGCTCAAAAAACACATTATGTGCTTTATCGATGATATTTCAGAGGAAGGCTAGATTTGCTTCTAACAAAAATCAGTTCGAAATTTTCAAATTGTTATTGAAATGAAAATCCTAACATTAGGGTTTTCGCAAGATCACATCAAAACAAAACCCAAATTCAGGAAGTTTTTTAACAAGAATTATTTCGAATATCTTTACCTTCAGATGTGATTCAAATATATAAATATCATAAGATATGAATATAGCATAGATACAACTGGAGTAGATAGACTAAACTATCGTCCGGTTCACACTCCACCCATGTCTATTGAACAGGTGAAGAGGCTCATCCCTTGTTTCCTGTTTAGGATGTGGTTTCCGGCTTTCTCTTTTACAACCTTTTCACTCTTACGTAGCCCCCTGCACATCAGTGGCATTACCGCCTTGCTTGGGGTGATATGATTAAAATAAATAAATAAATAAATAAATTATTTTTGTTTCAGATATATGACTAAACTAATTACTTAATTTCCGCAAGTTAATATAATATCCTTTGTGGTGCAGTGGATATTGACTCAGAACAATAAATCGGGGTGCCGAGTTCGAATTCCAGTTGAATTCGATAGCGGCTCAGAATGAGAAATCTTGGAGCGGGGTTCGAATCCCAATTAAGTAGCTATATTAGCTTACAAATTTTAAAATTTATAAATTTCACTTCTCTCCCGCTATGGGTTAAATAGCATGACTGCTATGTGAAAATCCATTGTTATTCTAAAAAAAAATTGGTAATACAATACTCATTCGAAAAAAAATATCCATACAACCAAAAATGTTTCGGGTTAAAAAAAATCGACAAGATTTGTTAAGCTGTAAAAAACAAAAATATAAGACAAATCCGATTAAATTCGAAATAAAGAATATTTTATAAAAAATAATCTTCTGAGTGAATATATTCTTCTCATTTTTTACAGTTAAATCAACCAAATGCAAGCGACAATTTTTCCAACATGAATGTTGACCTGTGGTTATACCAGGGTTATTTAAAAATTCTTTAGTATATATACAAATCAACCATCCGTCCGTGCATAGAATACTGCTGTCATATATGGTCAGGCGCCCCTGCTATTCCTCACAGTGTTCTCGACAGGAGAATCTGTAATGTAACAGGCGCCGACTTAGCGACTCGACTCCAGTCACTTTCTCACCGACAGAATGTGGGTTCCCTCTGTCTGTTCTATAAATCTTTTCATGGCTTCTGCTCCGAAAAACATAAGTCACTGATGCCTCTACCACAGGAGTTTCCTCGTGCAATCAGACTGGCAACAGGGTCCCACCCATTCACAGTTAGATCAACCAAATGAAAATTATACTCCACCAGCTTCTTTTCTCGCGCTTCCCGCTTGTGGCACTCTCTTCCATATACTTGCTTTTCTGACGGCTACAACCTCCAGAAATTTAAATGCAATGTCAATTCCCATCTCTTATCCACTTAACTCCAACCCTTTCTACATTACCCCGTGTATCTTGTTCTTTTCCTTTCCTTCTACCTTTACAACATTCTTCACTCCTGTGTTCACATCCTTCTCTTGGCCCTTCTCTTTCACCTCCCGTAGCTGTTTCATTCTCCTCCTCCCTAAAACTTTAACTCTCCTATGTAGCCCCTGCACATCAGTGGTGGTACCGCCTTGCTTGGGTTGAAATGTTTTAAAAAATACAACACACTTAAAAGCCAAAATTACTGAAGCTGTATTGATTCCCGCGAAAATTAATCTGAACTTTACGTTCTTTTAAATGCTACTAGAATATGAATCTTTTGAATTAGTGTTGTTACAATGCTTTATCAAACTGATTCTTAGAATGGTAATGATATGGTAATGATGTTCGTCCCTCGCAGACAAGGAAGACCACAGATTCTAGGTAGAAGTCATGACTTGCGCTTTAATTGGAGTTAAATGAGGAAGAGTTGCGCATGGTCATCAGCCTCACCCTCTCTTCACATTCGAAACCTACCAGAGATAGTCAGGGATGCAGTGGATGGCCAACAGTGATATTATTGTTTTCATTGTGCCTTGAATGCGCTCCACAGCGCTTAGGTAGGTATTTTTTTAACATTATCCCACAATAGGTTGCCACTACCTGCTCTGGTAGACTGGTTGCTAGCCAAGGCTATAGAACGCAATCTATCCTGATATTTAACACATAACTGGAGGAAAGGGACGGATTAATACTTTTCTGAAGGGTATTTGCGCGTAAGTGATTGCAGGGCATTCAATCGGAATTAGAACTCGCCTCGCCGATTTCTTGTTCCGAGAAATCAACTGCGCGAAAACGTACATACATCAAGAACGCTTACAGCACCTGGCATTCCCAAGAGGTTACCCATCTAAGTACAGGCCAGGCTCAACGTTGCTCAACTTCGTTGATCGGAGGAGAACCAGTTTTATTCAACGTGATATGACCGTAATAATATGGAAATAATAACCGTTTCTTTATAGGGAAATATTTATGATTCACCGACGGAACAGCAAGTGTTCACTTTCGATTGAAAATGTAAATAAAAATGTTTTATAAATTCATAGAATTTTTTTATTAAAACTTTTTTCATGAAAATAGGTTTCTCAAGTCTAATAATTATTAATGCATTTACAATACTTATACGGTTTCCTTCCTATTCTTTGGTTTGAACACCGTGAAACGTCAACAACATGATTATGTCATTTTTTCTATTCGACATCTATGTGCTATCCATTTTAGAAGTTTCTGATGTTGAAAGTCTTCAAGTGATGATGTTTCTCTTATTTTATACAGTTTTGTTAGCAAATTGGAAAGCGCCAGTCAACAAGATTCGAAGAAGGGTGACCCTAAATCTCAGTAGTCAGTCAGTTAAGTGCCATACGTCATACACGCTTTGGGCGATCATGTCTCGAAAGAAACATGACTGACTAGGCAGAAGATTATCCTGCAGTAGGTTGTCATTGCTTTCTGCGGTAGACTGGTTGCCAGTCAAGGCTATAGAATCCAATCTGTTCTATTATTTAACCCATAACTGGAGGGAACAGACGGATTAATACCTTTCGAAAGGTTATTTGTGCGGAAGTGAATGCAAGGGATTCAACTGGAATTCGAACTCGGCTCCCCGATTTGTCGTTCCGAGCCTATATCAACAACACACATCCGGAAATCTCAGTAGTATGTAGCTGAAATTGTTCTGTAATTACTTGAAAAAGAGAATTTAAAAAAAAAACATGTTCTTTCTTACAATGCTCCATCAGAACAAATCGCAGGATCTGTTGAGATGCAAACGATAAATGGTAATGAAATAATCATTCTTTCAACTATTAACAGAAATGGAAATATCAGAATCTATCTTAGAATAATGCTATCTGAAACCCAGTCTCAGTACGCGTAGAGATTGTAGCGATTACGATTCTGAAAATGTCATTCTATCAAATGTACGAGTGTTCACACAATGCTTTATCACATACATTATTCTAGAAATATTTATTAAATTTGCTTTCTTAAGATGAGCCGAGAAAAAAAAAATCAAAGAAATTTTACATCTTAAAATTATCCATCAAACCAGATGGATGACTTTAAAATATTTTTCAATATATATCTTAAATGATATGCTAAGAAATAGATAATAATAATTAAAAATACTAATTTTTCTTTGATTATTTCAGCTAATTAAGACATAAGTGATTACAGAGAGTGAGAAAAAATGAAAAAAAATATTCTTAAAAAGAGAAAACATAAAAGGACAAGAATTAAGAAGAAAGATTACAAGGATTGACTGGAAAGCCAGAGACCCAAACAGAGTTCTACAAACGAGAGAAGAAACTGTTAGCATAGGACGTATAATAATATGAGAAAAAGGAAATCATTTTTAAGGAGAGAAAACATAAAAGAACAAGAATTAAGAAGAAAGGTTATAACAACTGAGATTGCATTTAAATTTCGGAAGATCAAATTTGACTGGAAAGCAAGAGACCAAAAGAGAGTTCTACAAGCGAGAGAAAAACCTGTTAGCATAGGACGTATAATAATATGAGAAAAAGGAAATCATTTTTAAGGAGAGAAAACATAAAAGAACAAGAATTAAGAATAAAGCTTATAACGATTGAGATTGCATTTAAATTTCGGAAGATCAAATTTGACTGGAAAGCCAGAGACCGAAAAAGAATTCTACTAACGAGAGAAGAAACTGTTAGCATAGGACGTATAATAATATGAGAAAAAGGAAATGACTTTTAAGGAGAGAAAACATAAAAGAACAAGAATTAAGAAGAAAGGTTATAATAACTGTGACTGCATTTAAATTTTGGAAGATCAAATTTGCGTGGAAAGCCAGAGGCCGAAAGGGAGTTCTTCAAACGAGATAAGAGACTGTTAGCATAGGACGTATAATAATATGAGAAAAAGGAAATCATTTTTAAGGAGAGAAAACATAAAAGAACAAGAATTAAGAAGAAAGGTTATCACGATTGAGATTTCATTTAAATTTTTAAAATAAAAAAATCTGCAGTTTATCCAGTTTTTGATTGAGACATACCACATCTTACTAAAATACTTATCTACCCTCCCCATATATATATATATATATCCAGCTAAAGAGGACCCAATTTTTTACGATTTTGAGTTCTCTGGCATTTACCTTTTTTTAGAAAAGTGCTCAATACAACGAATTAAATATTGTACAGTATGATATAATTATATAATTTAATTTGTTATACAATTAGAAATTAAAAATACATTGCGACTGGGAAATTTGAGTGTTTCGAGATTTGCCTGATGATGAGATAGAAATCTCGAAACATTGAAATTTCCGTGTCACAATGTATTTTTAATGTTTAATTGTATAATAAATTTATATATATATATATATATATATATATATATATATATATATATATACACGTGTGTGTCTTTGCTCTACTTTTGTATATTTTCTTTTGTACTTTGTATCGAGCACTTTTTCTTGTGTTTAGTTCCGTTTGGGTTTTTTTCTTTACTGCGGAGTATTGAATGTTTTGTTCTTGTTCCGCGGGTTTCTTTTTTTTCTCCCCATTTATCCGACGTCTTAGTGCACCGGATTGTAACGGATTTAGGTTCTGTTTGTTAATGGTTTTTTTGGAGGTTTATTTTAGTATAAATTTACAGCCTACATACTTACAGAGTCTATTTAGTTATTATTTATATCTATATATATATATATATATATATATATATATATATAGATATAGATATATACTGTAAAATATAAGAGACAATTAATGTCTATTATGTTTAATCATGAGCCGTTCTAAACGTCGTATTATGGCTTCAATTTCAGTTGAAAATAAAGACAAAACTTCTCAAACATTTGTGTTTTGGCCAGATTTAGTCGTGATGTTATTAAGTGTGGGTTGTTTGGATTTAATGTACATGGCCTCCAATATCTGAATGTTCTTTTTACTGTGTCTATGAGTAAGGATTATTGTATTATTAACTTAAATCTGTCTGATAATACCTACATGTTTATGTTTTTCTGAGAAATGTTGTTTAATTGTACTCTGATTAAATCTGTTTAAATCCGGACATAACACATTACATTTATTTGAATACATGGTTCTATTGTCATTTCGCGCTATCACGCGGTGTGACGTCATAGAACCGCATTGCAAATTTGCGAACTGCGTTTGTTATTTTTGGTAAATATTGCCGTTGCCTAGCGGAGTTTTATGTCAACACAATATAAAATCGTCGGTGATTGTGGATGTTATTGTGTTACCGTCTTTATAAACTCTCTGAAGATGGCTCATGTGAGCCGAAAGCTTAGAACCAAATTAATAAAAAAATATTCAAATGTTGGAGAATTTTTGTCTTTATTTTCAACTGAAATTAAAGCCAAAATACGACGTTTAGAACGGCACATGATTAAAGATAATAGACATTCATTGTCTCTTATATTTAACAGTATATATTTAGAAAATTATTTACTACCTCGATACACTATATATATATATATATATATATATATATATATATATATATATATAGCCGATGTTTTACAGTTTTTTCTGATCATTTACAAATAGAAAATTCATAAATCAATTCGAACCCATTTAAATCGATCAAACTCTGAATAGATAAATGTATACAAATAAAGATATCAATTTTAGCAAAGAATCTGTTTTTCTATGTTTGTAATGCAATAAATTAACTTTCATATAATGCTAAAGTGTGTATTTGAATAACAGATTTAATGACTTTAGTATTACAGAATTTTCTTATAAAAATTTTTCTTCATCTTTTCTTGTAAGATGCCACATATAGCTTTTTTATTATTTAATTCAGTAAAATTTTCATTTTTATTATATTGTAATATGTGTCGCATAGCCAAATGATTTAGAAATATTTGAGCATATTTTCGGTATTAATTCTACAGGTCTATATGAAAGAAATAGCAGCATTTTGAATATTTTGATTTGTGGTGCAATGAATATCGGCTCGGAACGAGAAATCGGGGAGCCGAGTTCGAATTCCAGTTGAATTCCTTGCATTCACTTACGCGCAAATATCCTTGGGAAAGGTATTAATCTGTCTTTTCTCTCCAGTTATGGGTTAAATAACAGGACAGATTGCGTTTTGCAGCCTTGATCGGCAAACAGTCTACCGCAGAAGGTAATGGCAACCTACTGCGGGATAATTTTCTGCCCAGTCAATCATGTCTCTTTAGAGACATGATCGCCCATGCGTGTCTCACGTATGGCACTTAACTGACTGACTGACCGTATGCGACCATGGCTTTTCACAACACCCTATCTCTGGTGGCTCTTAGCACGCTTTCTCCTGTTACACCATGCAATCCTCGTTCCGTCATCCACCTGATTAGGCCCTTCAAATATGTTATCCGTTGCTTTCCCCTGTCTCTTTTTCCCTCTATCTGGCCTGATAGTATCAGATTCTCCAAGCCCTCCTTCCTCATTGCGTGTATTCTGGGAAAATTTTTTTCGTCAGTCATGGATCGAAAGAGACATGATCGCCCAAGTGTATATCATGTATGTCACTTAACTGACTGACTAATTTGGCAGCTTGATCTCATCACTTTACGTTGCAATAGAACCGAAAGTTCTATGTTAGCAGTTTCTTCCCTTGTAAATTGACAACTTTGATTTTAAAAATTTAAATGCAATGTCTTTTGTTGTCATAATATTTGTTCTTTTACTGTTCACGCTCATTAATAACATAGTTTTCATTCTCACATTCCCTCACACCCAATAACCACTTGCGTCTTAGTGACCTTATTGCCTTGCTTGGGGCGAAATTATTTTTAAAAATATATCGTCGTTTTTTGTTATGAAATGTAAATATGCACCTTAAACGGAACAAAATATTTCTTCTGTTTCTGTAGAAGTTAATAATTCGTTAGAACAATTATTGTTTCCAATTTGAATAGATAATCCATGTTTCCCTTAAGTTTGCACACGAGCAAATATAATGTATACATGTGCTTTGCACTCAATGAAAATAAAACAGATAAATCTGAGGGTCAAACTATACATGCTTTAGAGCAGTAGTTCCCATATTTTTTCTATCATTTCCCCCTACACCCAGTTCAACCATCCAGATTTCCCCCTACACCCAGTTCAACCATCCAGATTTCCCCCTACACCTAGTTCAACCAACCAGATTTCCTCCTACACCCAGTTCAACCATCCAGATTTCCCCCTACACCCAGTTCAACCATCCAGATTTCCCCCTACACCCAGTTCAACCAACCAGATTTCCCCCTACACCCAGTTCAACCAACCAGATTTCCTCCTACACCCAGTTCAACCATCCAGATTTCCCCCTACACCCAGTTCAACCATCCAGATTTCCCCCTACACCCAGTTCAACCAACCAGATTTCCCCCTACACCCAGTTCAACCAACCAGATTTCCTCCTACACCCAGTTCAACCATCCAGATTTCCCCCTACACCCAGTTCAACCATCCAGATTTCCCCCTACACCCAGTTCAACCAACCAGATTTCCCCCTACACCCAGTTCAACCATCCAGATTTCCCCCTACACCCAGTTCAACCATCCAGATTTCCCCCTACACCTAGTTCAACCAACCAGATTTCCTCCTACACCCAGTTCAACCATCCAGATTTTCCCCTTCATGCGTATGAGAGAAAGAGCAGTTAAAGCACACTGAGACTATTTACTAATTTATTTTTCAAATGTACAAATATGCTGATAAACTTATAGTTACAGAGTAAAGTGGATAGAGAGCAGTTAATAACAACTAAGCATAGCCATAGAGAGCTGTTAGTTACAAATAAAAGAACTTTTGTTTGCTCTTCTACTTCAGAATAAAATTAGTGAGAAGGGTGATTCGTGCTTTGGGCTTGATTGTGAGTAAAGTAGAAAATCCTGACTCACAAAGGTAGGTTGTGGAAAACAGAATGAAGATTTTCAATGCGTTGTTGCTCAGTTGTGGGTATGCTCCACGCATATAAACCCAGAATTCTTCAAGAGATATATATATATAATTCAAACAATTCATTTCAAATTATCGGTTGCTTATAACCAAGTTTCGTTAAAATTCGTTGATTTCCGTAATATGTTTACATTTGTTGACATTACGATACATTTCAGAGCAGATATGTTTGTTTACGATGGATCGAAAATTGTGTTATATAGACTTGATAAGAACCTCGTTTAGACTGGCGGCTATTCGTGGTCGAGAGGTCTAAGACGTTACCACATCAAATGGTAGGTTCTCCTATATAGATAATAGTCGCAGGTTCGAATCCTGCCGAATGGCACACATTTTCGTAATAAAAATTTATCGTAAATAATCAGGCCGGTAGATATAAATATACTGGTTCATTAAAAACAGAATATCTACTTAAATACTAGTATCGATAAAAAAAAAAATGTGCAAACAATTCATTTCATATATATATATATATATGTGTGTGTGACATGAGATAGAATATCTACTTAAATACGAGTATCGACAAAAAAAAAATTTATGACAAACATTTCATATATATATATTTTTTCTAAACATATGCTATTAAATATAAGAGACAATGAATATCTATTATGTTTAATCATGAGCCGTTCTAAACGTCGTATTTTTGCTTTAATTTCAGTTGAAAATAAAGACAAAAATTCTCCAACATTTGGATAATTATTTATTGGTTTTCTTCTAAGCTTTCGGCTCACATGAGCCATCTTCAGAGAGGTAGTTTAAACTGAAATATTATAAAATCCACCATCATCGACGATTTTATTTTGTGTTGACATAAAACTCCACTTGGCAACGGCAATAGTTACCAAAAATAATAAACGCAGTTCTTAAGTTTGCGATGCGGTTTTATGACGTCACACTGCGGGATAGCGCGAAATGACAACAAAACCATGTAGTCAAATGCAATGTAATATGTTATTTCCTGTTTTAAAGTTGATTTTATTGAGTGTTGGTTATTTTGATTTGATGTACATGGCCTCCAATATCTGCAGGTTCTTCTTACTGTGTGTATGAGTAAGGATCACCGTGTTGTTGACCAAAATCTGTCTGATATTACCTACATGTTTATGTTTTTCAGAGAAATGTTGTTTAATAGTACTCTGATCAGAAAGATGACATGTAAGTCTACGGGAGAGCGTGGTTGTAGTAAAACCAATATATGTACTAGGTTTTTGATTAGTATCAGAGATGCAATCTCTGAATGGGCATGTAAATTGGTACACTACATTGTTTTTTTGTAAAGAATTTAGTTTAGTGCTTGTTGGGTTATTATAGACTATGAGGTCAATTGTTTTAAACTTTTTATAATATATAATGAGTTTAATTTGATTATTACTTTCGACTGGTTTAACATTTCTACATATTATGTTTTTGAGAGTTTTTTCATCTTGTTTATAATTATTATGTATTTGGTTGTAATAGTATAAGTTAATAGTGTTGTGTTTATTTTGATGTAAACCATTATTATTAATATTATCATTATTGTTAGAGCTATTGTTAATTTTGTTGAGATACATTTTAATTTGTTGATCAATAACGGAGTTAGGAAATCCATTATTGACTAGTGTTTGCTTAATGTTGTGTAATTCTTTATAAAATATAGATTTGGAAGAAGATATCATTTGTGTGCGTTGAAGTAAGTTTTTTATGACAGCTAACTTATATCGTTTGGGGCATTCACTATTATAATTAAGAAGACACGAATTTATGCTAGTTGATTTCCTATATAGAGAAGTAGTAAATTTATGTGTGCTAGAATCAATGAATACATCAAGGAATGGGATTTTGTTATTAATATTAAGTTCTAATGTAAATTTGAGGACGGAGTGACTTTCAAATTTGTTTTTAAGATATTTAATTTGATCGATATTCTTAGCTAAAACAAAGATGTCATCTATGTATCTTACATATATAGAGGGTTTATTGTTGTCATTAATTATTTTATTTTCTAGATTTGCCATATAACAATTAGAAAAGAGGGGACCTAAAGGAGATCCCATCGCAATGCCATCTATTTGTGTATAAATATTGCCTAAGGGATCGTGAAAGGGTACTTGTGTGGTGCATGCTAATAATAGTTTTTTTAATATAGTAGGTTTAATATTGATTGATGGGAGAGTAGCATGATTGTATACATCACGGATAATGATGTCAATTGTTTCATGGACGGGAACATTTCTGAATAAATTTTGGACATCCAAAGATGCAATCATTTGATTCTTAGGTTTTACGGAATGGAGAATTTGTAAAAAATCGTCCGTGGAATTAATACTATATTTACCAGGAAGATAGGGAGTAATTAGTTTGTTAAGTGTTTTGGAAAGGTTACATATTGGTGTGGGTATTTGAGAAATGATAGGTCGGAGGGGATGATCTTTTTTATGTATTTTTACATTTCCATAAAGGTAGCCTGGCTGATAATCACCTATAATCTTTTGAAGTTTATAGGATCCTATTTCAGCATTGTTTGCAGTAATAAGTTTATTAATATGTTTTTTAAGATGGCTCATGTGAGCCGCATGCTTAGAAGAAAACCAATAAATAATTATCCAAATGTTGGAGAATTTTTGTCTTTATTTTCAAATGAAATTAAAGCAAAAATACGACGTTTAGAACGGCTCATGATTAAACATAATAGACATTCATTGTCTCTTATATTTAATAGCATATGTTTAGAAAATTACTTGCTGCCTCGATATACTAAATATATATATATATATATATATATATATATATATATATATGACATGAGATAGAATATCTACTTAAATACGAGTATCGATAAACAAACTTAATGCTCAAACAATTCATTTCTTATATTTATATATATATATATATATATATATATATATATATATGACATGAGATAGAATATCTACTTAAATACGAGTATCGATAAAAAAAATGAATGTTCAAACAATTCATTTCATATATATATATATATATATATATATATATATATATATATATATATATATGACATGAGATAATTCATTTGAGATTTTTTTAATTATTAGGTAGTGTATTTCCCCCCTGGTAGCTTCAAACTTCCCTCCAGGGGTAAATTTCCCTCAGTTTTGCAATCGCTGCTTTAGAGAAATATATGAAACTCTAAAGAAATGTATAAATTACC
This sequence comes from Ascarosepion bandense, assembly GCA_037127315.1. Taxonomy (NCBI): domain Eukaryota; kingdom Metazoa; phylum Mollusca; class Cephalopoda; order Sepiida; family Sepiidae; genus Ascarosepion; species Ascarosepion bandense. The sequence goes on along the minus strand of JBBBDQ010000273.1, from coordinate 940,325 downwards.
TTACAAAGTCACCGTGTCATTCTTTTGTATATTTTACATTATTTTAATAATATTAAATATTTTATATAAAAGAACATTGTATGTTTTTTAAATAATTTTTTTTCTTAGAAATAATATCCAACATTTTTATCAAGTAATTTCGTTTTGAACATTTTCCTCATATAATTTATGGCTACTGCTCAAAATTAACATACTCTTATCATTGTGAAGGCGAAAATTGAATATAAATTACCTCTTATCACTACTAAAGCAAAAATTAAATATAAATTATATTATTCTCTTATTGCTAATAAGGCAAAAAATAAAATATAAACTAAATTATACTCGTATCAATAATAAGGCGAAATAAACTACCACACATCTTCATACAGTTTAAAGCCAATGCGTGAAATTAATTTATTCTCTTGTCACCAATAAGGCGGAATAAATAATATTTTTTTCCGTTAGAATTTAGTTAGCTATCACAATCTGAAAAAATGGTCGAAAATCCTTTGGTCTCGTGAGTCGTTGAACCACAAAAATAGTTTTAGATATAGTTTCTGATGTTTCACGTTCGAAAAGTGATTTCGACACTGTCATTAAGTTCTACAACAAAAATTGGTGTCTGGATAGGCCTACATTTGGACAATCGATAAAAAATCTCTGTAGGTACATTCACTGACATCTAATGAGCAATAGGAAAACAATTACAGTTGTTGATCTAAGAAATAATGCAAACCAAAAAACACGATGTGAAAATAGGTGCGATCACTATTAGAAAAAATGGCCAATAGTCGTTTGGTTTCGTGGGCTGTTTGAACCATAAAAATGATATACGTTTCCTTGAAAAATAGGAGATCAAGTTTCGAATCCGCAGGGAGGATAAAAACTGGAGCTCGGAAGAATGGTCTGCAATTATTATGAAATGACGGTTGAGAATTTAACATCTTTGGGATCGGATGCTCAAAGCAACGCCCAAACACGGAGAATGGGGTTCTATGACAGGGGTTCACCTATCTAGAAACGGTATTGTATAAACTTATAGATAGTAAGTTCTCCCTCGAAATTTTAAAGAAATTTGAGCAAACATATGAACAAAATCATAAATCGGCAAGTCATGAAGTTTATTATATGAATGAGGCAGGGTTGGATCTATCTCATTATCTGACCTGAATAACATTGATAACTTATAACAACGTTTCAAAATTAACCTCGAACACAATAAGCCGGTGTACGCAAATGAAGGCTGCAATAATATGATAAGAATCTCATTAGAAGTGGGGAAGAATTGAATCGCATTGTTACCTCAAAGACATAATTTTATATAAAAGAAATGTTGGTTACCTGCTAATTATTGATATTTGTCTTTTATTTCCTCTATTTAATTATGCACACTTTTTATTTATTAAAAACAGTCTACTAGGGATGAACATAATCTCTTTAAACGAAATACTTTTTAAGGAATTAACTTGTTTTGGTTATTTATAATGAAGTCTTAAAAAAAGGACACATGAATTTAGACAGAAACATGTTCTTTACTATGAGTATGGATTCTATTTGTGAAGCTGAAATAGTTTTCTTTCTTTATCAGCTATTAGTCCCAAATTATATGCGTTTGGTGTAATGGATATCGGCTCGGAATGGGAGAGCCGCGTTCGAATTCTATTTTAATTCATATCATTCTCTTAGGCACAGGTACCCTTGGGAAAGGTATGAATATCTTCTTTTTCTCGCTAAACAGCAGACAAATTGGGTTCTATAGTCTTTGTTGGCAACCAGTCTACCGCAGAAAGTAATGGCAAACAACTGCAGGAAAATCTTCTACCTAGTTAGTCATGACTCGAAAGAGACATGATTGCCCAAGCGTGTATCATGTATAGCACATAACCTTTTTTTTACCAATTTATTTATCAAAAAATAAAGTACAATTATATTTTTTTTTAATTATAATTTCACCATTATTTATCAAGCAGCTCTTTGATATGTTTTGAGTAAAATCTTGAAGGTTTTGATTTGAAATGTTTTTTCATGGATACTTGAATATGGTTTTCATTAAATAAAGTTTTTCTCGTCAAAACGTTTTGCTACGATCAAAAAAAAAATATTCGGTTCATAGAAGATCCGGTGAATATAATAACGCTTGGTGTAAAGCAAACCAATCAAGTTTCAAAGTTTTTGCCTTTGTTATTCTTGCTGTATGCGGTCTTTAAATGTGATAACGAACAACATTTTTCCTTAATCCACTGTGTACGCTGTCACTGTCGAAAAAAAAAAATGATTGTATACTTGTACATTCCAAATTTATTCTTAACTGCCAGGTATTATTAAGAGTCAGGATGATACAGTCGTCATTTCTATTGATTTTTAAAAAAGGAAATTATTTATGGCTTAATCCAATATATGCCTCTAAGAGTAAGGATTTTAATTTCATATCAATAGGCTAAAGGATGAAACATTCGCGATCTTCAGCCTGATTTGTGTTGTGTTCTATCAACTTCAGATTAAATCTGGAAGAATTTAAGAAACGTCATGGTGTCTATTATTTACATTATTTGTCGTCATTTTAGCTATATTCGCAACATTTCTTTTGTTATACGCGCCGACCATCTTCAGATGATTGGAATTTTGAACTAAACTTTTTTTCGATCAATGGAATAGATTGATCTTATTCCATGACTCATGTCATTTCAAGATATCTTAGTTATCTCCATTTAATTTTTTTGCTCGCCACTGATGTAGCAAGGTATTGAACTCACAACTCTTTGAGTCAAGTCACTCAATCAAGCCAACACTTTTATCCACTGAGTTATGTACCCTTGGAAACAATCTATCCTAGTGAATGAAATAAAGTGTTCAGTTCAAAATTCTAATCACCTGAAAAATGTAGAACAGCTGAAACGTTGTGAATGACAACAAAGATGAGGACAACAGTACGAATATTGTAAATACTTACAATACCTCATCTTACAAATGTAGACAAATTCTGGAGAAGTTCAGAGTGTACAAAGGTCGAAACGTTGTGAACATGACAACAAAGATGAGGACAACTGTACTAATATTGTAAATAATTACAATGCCTCATCTTACAAATGTAGACAAATTCCGGAGAAGTTCAGAGTGTACAAAGGTCCAAACATTGTGAACATGACAACAAAGATGAGGACAACAGTATGAATATTGTAAATAATTACAATATCTCATCTTACAAATATAGACAGATACTGGAGAAGTTCAGAGTGTACAAAGACCAAAATGTTGCGAATATGGCAACAAAAATGAGGAAAACAGTTCGGACAATGTAAATAATTACAGTACCTCATCTCAAAAATATAGACAAATATCAAAGCGTCTATTAAATCTATTCTTCCTCTTTTATTTTTGCAATGACATCCATTTGAAGGAAGAAATTAAGTTCCTCCTATTTGTGAAATCATAGAAAAGTATTTACCTCATCGTAACTACAATTTATATTTTCTATATTTCGCAAGAAGAAAATAAAATAAAACATCAACAATCAGAAGAAAGTAGCTTAATAAATGCCAGGGAAAAAATTCTGTTATAGTCTATTATATTTATTTATTTTTTTTACTTTGTCTGAATTGATAAGTTACATTGACAAATTATGTCATTAATAAGTTACATTGACAAATTATGCCATTAATAAGTTACATTGACAAATTATGCCATTAATAAGTTATATTGACCAATTATGCCATTAATAAGTTATATTGACAAATTATGTCATTAATAAGTTATATTGACAAATTATGCCATTAATAAGTTATATTGACAAATTATGCCATTAATAAGTTATATTGACAAATTATGCCATTAATAAGTGATATTGACAAATTATGCCATTAAGTTATATTGATAAATTATGTCATTAATAAGTTATATTGACCAATTATGTTATTAATAAGTTATATTGACAAATTATGCCATTAATAAGTTATATTGACAAATTATGCCATTAATAAGTTATATTGACAAATTATGCCATTAATAAGTTATATTGACAAATTATGTCATTCTCCGTACGACGTCAGTCTCTTTCTTTCTTTCTTTCTTTCTTTCTTTCTTTCTTTCATAGTATTCTAGTGACCTGGTCACACTGTCTTTGAATCCCTTCTCCCTGGGCCTAAAAGTTAAAATATTTTCTTCAACCACCAGCAGAACAATGGAATCATCTCTTAAAATATTGTTAATATTGTTAAAATGTAAACCATTTTTTCTTTTAACTTTTGCTTAAATTTAAAAGTGTTCATCCTTAATTGAAGGATTGATTTTGTTTTTCTAGCCAAAATTTCACTGCCTGGACTTTAAGTTAAAATTTAGCAAGTCACCATCATTTTCTTTCTATTGGAGTGGATGGACTGGGCTATCGGCTGGTTCAGACTCCACCCACGTCTATTGAACAGGTGAAGAGGCTTATCCCTTGTTTCCTGTTCAGGTTGTCGTTTCCGGATTCTCTCTTCTCCAATCTTCTCACTTTTTTTCAATTGGAGTAAATAGTCTAAACTATCGCCCGGTTCACACTCCACCCACGTCTATTGAACAGGTGAAGAGGCTCATCCCTTGTTTCCTGTTCAGGTTGTGGTTTCCGGTTTTTCTCTTCTCCAATCTTTTCACTTTTTTTAAATTTTTTTTTTTTTAATTGAAGTAGATAGTCTAAACTATTGCCCGGTTCACCCTCCACCCACATCTATTGAACAGGTGAAGAGGCTTATCCCTTGTTTCCTGTTCAGGTTATGGTTTCCGGTTTTTCTCTTATCCAATCTTTTCACTTTTTTTTTATTTTTTTATTTTTTTAATTGAAGTAGATAGTCTAAACTATCGCCCGGTTCACACTCCACCCACGTCTATTGAACAGGTGAAGAGGCTCATCCCTTGTTTCCTGTTTAGGTTGTGGTTTCCGTATTTTCTCTTTTCCAATCTTTTCACTCTTACGTTGCCCCCTGCGCATCAGTGGCGTTTTCGCCTTGCTTGGGGTGAGATGATTAAAAAAAAATATTGACAAATTATGCCATTAATAAGTTATAATGACCAATTATGTCATTAATAAGTTATATTGACAAATTATGCCATTAATAAGTTATATTGACAAATTATACCATTAATAAGTTATATTGACAAATTATGTCATTGATACGTTATATTGACAAATTATGTCATTAATAAGTTATATTGACAATTATACCATTAATAAGTTATATTGACAAATTATGCCATTGATACGTTATATTGACAAATTATGTCATTAATAAGTTACATTGACAAATTATGTCATTGATATTTTTACTCCACATTAAAATATGGAAATTTTATTTTTATCTTATGAAGGTAGAATTTAGTATTTATTGAGAAATAAAATTAAAAAAAAAGAAATAGATATTTCAATTTCTCCTGAGGTTCACCAGCTCCAAAAACATTCTATATTTATAGTCGCTCCAAAAACATTTGTTAAATATGACAGAGGAATCTATTTAGTGCCAATATGTTTGATAAAAAAGTTAATAGGAATATTTTAATGTCAAAATGTTTGATAAATAATCAACAAGAAACTTTTAATGGCAAAATATTACAGAAAAAGTATATATAAGGATAATAGCAGTTGATAATAATAATAATAATAATAATAATAATAATATACTTGAATATTTTTTATCATCTTCCGCCATTAATATATTACTGCTTTAGACGCACGCGCAGTGCCTAAAACAAACAAAAAAAAACAAAACAAAAAAAAACAAAACAAAAAAAAACACACTACTTACGGCCATTTTCTTTATTCGTTATCTACTTTGTTTTTGTCAATATAATTTCTCTACTTCCTTCTTGTCCTCATCCTTATTATTATTATTCTGTTGTTGTTGCTGTTGTGGTCGTTGTGCTATCTCCTCCTCCCTAAACTAGCCCTCTATACCTCTCCCTATTCCTTCTTCTCTGCTTGTCAATCCTTACTAAAAAGTGGCAAGTGTAAATATGACTCGCATAGTCCGGGTGTTGTTTGCAAGTCATAATGATAATAATTTCGATAACAAACTGCCGATAGAAAGAAGCAAGTGTTTTGCTTTTAATCAAAACCGTTTTCATGGCAATCGCTGGCGCGCCCTGGTGAAGATGGTGGGTCAGATGAAGGTTTACTGAAAAAGTCACCACCAATGAGAATCATGTCTCGTCACGACAATAACAACTAGGGAAGTAATACAAGAACGAATATGAAAACCCGTCACCCCATAAACATTACATTCACACATCTCCAGATAATATTATTATGACTTCTGCAAACGGTTTATTTCCATTTTTTTCTCTTCCTCTCACTTTCATTACTTCAATCGGTCAGTCAGTCAAGTGCCATACGTTATACACGCTTGGATGATCATGTCTCGAAAGAGACATGACTAACTGAGCAGAAGATTATCCCGCAGTAGGCTGCCATTACTTTCTGCGGTAGATTGGTTGCCAGTCAAGGCTATAGAACCCAATTTGTCCTGCCATTTAACTCATAGATAGAAGGAGAAGAGATAGATTATATTACATAATCATATTAAGTATAAGTAGTAGGGAATCAGTTTATTATTTCATACCAATAAAAAACCGATGCCCAGTAGAAGTTTTAATTATGTTTTCAAATATTATATACAGTCAGTTAAGAGACATAACGCAGTAGGTTGCCAATAATTTACGCTGTAGACTGGTTGCCAGTCAAGGCTATAGAACCCAATCTATCCTGTTATTTAACCCATGACTGGAGGGAAGATGCGAATTAATACTTTTTCCAAGGGTATTTGCGCGTAACTGACTAAAAGGAATTCAACTGGAATTCGGACTCGGCTCCCCTGTTTCTGGCTCCGAGCCGATATCCACTGCACCACAAGGCAAATCCACTTACACTCGCGAGAAAAGAAAATACTTTTAAAATGCTACGTCTTAAGGATTCCAGAGATCATGGTTCTCCGCAAATTCCTATTCGTTAATATTCATACATTGTCATGATTTAATGGTAAAAATAATTAAATGCTCTCTTGTTTTCTTCACGCTTTTGAATCCAGTGTATTCTTCCTCTTTGGCTTCACGTCTATGACGATTGGGAAAAGAGAAAAAGATAGATATATGCCTTTCAGTCATTTGTGTCATACGTGATAACACATCACTCAATAAATAACTGGCTGAACTAATAAAACAATATTTTTTAGGCAAAATTCGATTTTATTCGTCAACATAGTCTCCTTCTAGGGTGATACACTGATTCCAACGTTTCTTTAACAATTCGATGCCTTTTTTGTAGAACGATTTGTCTTTGGCCTCAAAATACGCCTCAGTTTCCGATATCACTTCTTTATTGGATCCAAATCTCTTTCCCTAGAGTATTCTTTTGAGGTCTGCAAACAGCCAGTAGTCGCTGAGAGTCAGATCTAGAGAAAAGGGTTGATGTGGAAGCGATTCGATGTGCAATTAATGTAGTTTTGCTATAGTTGCGATCGACTTGTAACACAGTACGTTGTCTTAGTGAAAGGTTACTTTTTCTTTTTTATTTGTGACTATTTTTTTAGCGATATCTTGCTTCAAATGCACCAATAATGCTCATAATATTTGTTATTGATGGTTCTTCCTTTCTCAAGGTAATAGATGAACAAAGTATCTTGCGCATCTCAAAATACGGAGGCCAAAATAATGCCTGCAGATGTTTGCGTCTTTGGTCACTTTAGATGGCTTTTACCTGCTGCTGTCCATTCAGCTGATTTCCGATTTAACTCCGAAGTGAAGTGGTGAGTGCATGTTTCCACTATTTTCACAAATTTACGCAAAAACTCCTTTTTCTTGCGTTGAAAGAGTTGCAAACAACACTGTAAATCGTAAACGCGTTGTTTTTGATCAACTGTAGAACACAGCTTTCTCACTGACAAATGTTCATGCAAAATAGTGAATACACTGATTTTTTATCTATTCAATTCCTCTGCTATCTGATGCACTTTTAATTTACGATCAGCCAAAACGAGTTTGTAGAGTTTTTGGTGTTTTCCGGAACAACTGTCGATTTGGGGTGACCTGAGCGTTTAGCATCATTATGTGACTGTACTACCGGGTTTAAAGTCAGCATACCACGTCTTAACCGTTGTTTCCGACAGAGCAAAATCCTAATAACACTTATTAAGCCATTGCTTTGCTTGAACAGTATTTTCCCATCAGAAAGCAATGTTTTATCAACACACGAAATTCAGATTTTTCGACTGTTATGAAAACTTGCAACGGTAGCTCCACTTAAATAACTGTAAGGTTGTGGAAATAACTCATTTTCAAATGAAAAATATTCAAAAGTTCTATAATATAAATGTATTTAGCACTTTTAAATACAACTGTGTAATGGTTTAATTTCATTATGACCAAAAACTAACTGATTATTTATATATATATATATATATATATATATATATATATATACGAAATGTGTATATATATCATATATAGATATATATATCATATATACGCGGTACTTATTTGAAAGCGCTCAATATAAGTGATAGAGCTTACATATTCAGTTAGATAGGTGTGAGTGTGTGACTCTGGGTTTCACACTTTTGCGATCGTCAGAGTGAAACCGAGAGTCACAAACTCATAACTATCTAACTGAATATATATATATATATATATATATATATATATATATATATATATATATATATATATATACATGTTCAAGGTTTATTTCAGTTTCGTGAATGCATTATTGCGATGTCTTCACTCTTCAGGGATTTTGTTTTTTCGGTAGCCCTGCTACATCCGGCAGCAATCTTTTTTGATGCATCTTTTACTGAATACGACCGAGAAAGATGATTTAATCAATCTTTTATTGAGTTTTTCCAGTATTCTAAAAAATTTTCCATTTTTCAGGAGTTAAAGAATATAAAAAATGTTTATAGTTTTTACAGCAGACAAAAAATGAGTTTACCGATTACAACACCCTTGAGAATGGCTAAAGCACTGACTGAGGCGCTCGGAACAATGAATATATATATATATATATATATATATATATATATATATAGGTATGCATGTATATATATACATACATACATACATATATATATATATATATATATATATATATATATAGATAGATAGATAGATAGATAGAAGAGACAATGAATGTCTATTATGTTTAGTCGTGAGCCGCTCTGAACATCGTATTTTGGCTTTAATTTCAAGTAAAAATAAAAACAAAAATTCTTCAACATTTGGATATTTGAAAGTGGAATTATACTGTTTCTCATTTCTTGAGAATTGACAACAAAGATATTAAACACTATTTATTTATTAGATTGCTTATTTACAAGAATAATTTCATATTTAAAAGATTATATAAATATATAAATCAACTAATGTAATGAAATATTTGTTATCTACCGTTTTATTAAGAAATAAATATGAAAATATTTTTTTCGTCATGAATTTATAAACATTTCTATTAACAAGAAAATTGAAGTAAACAGATTACAGATAACAGTAATTATAAATTTTTTAAAAATGCTTTTTCTGGGTATTTCTTTCCAGTACATTTTAATTTTAGATTTTAGGTAGGACCAAAAACACTTCATATTTTGAGAGTGAATTTCCTTAATGATTAAGTGGACGAAGTTTTCCCTATGTTTATTTAGAGTCTGGAATTTCTACCGCAAATATTGCATTGGGATGTGCGTTGTGGTGCAGTGGATATCGACTAGGAACGACAAATCGGGGAGCCAAGTTCGAATTCCAGTTGAATTCCTTACGCACAATACCCTTAGGAAAGGTATTAATCCGTCTCTTCCCTCTAGTTTTGGGTTAAATAATAGGACAGAGTAGATTCTATAGCCTTGGCTTGCAACCAATCTACCGTAGAAAGAAATGTCATCCTACTGCGGGATAATCTTTTACCCAGTCAGTCAGGTCTCGAAAGAGACATGATCGACCAAAGCGTGTATCACGTATGTCACTTGACTGACTGACTGACTGACTGACATTGATTTACATATTTTGAACATGTTTTTAATAAAAATATCACTTTTCAAGTTTATTTCTTTATAAATAGTAAATATTGCACTGTGTTTGTTTCAAATATATTTGTAATCTTGTAAACATTAACGAGAGAGTAAAAAAAATAATGCAGTAATAGCGGTATCAATAAGTGTACGGAAGTTAAATATTGCCGGATATTCTGACAAAAATTAGGAGAATTTAAGAATTATATTACATTCTGAATTGGTATGTTGAAAATGGGTATCTGAATTGGTATGTAGAAAATGTAGATAGATAGATAGATAGATAGAGAGAGAGAGAGAGAGAGAGAGAGAGAATAAAATAAAATAGATAGATAGACATATAGATAGATATTAACTAATTGAAATAGATAGATAGATAGATAGATAGATAGATAGATAGATAGATAGATATGATGAACTGGCTGAGATAGATAGATAGATAGATAGATAGATAGATAGATAGATAGATAGATAGATATGAACAGAAGGAGATAAATAGATAGATAGATAGATAGATAGATAGATAGATAGATAGATATGAACAGAGATAGATAGATAGATAGATAGATAGATAGATAGATAGATAGATAGATAGATAGATAGATAGATAGATAGATATTTTGCAGTGAGTATGAAGTAAAATTACAGAATTTCTATTTATTAAATATTTTACTTTAATAATCGGAAATCGAACAACTGTAGTAGGGATCGATTTTTAATCCATGAGAATCGGTTTCCTTCATTTCCACTAGCAAAAAATGTATAAAAAAAAACTTATATATTTATAATAAAAGGTAAGTTGGCTACGGCCCAGTTGCGCAATAGGGTACCCCAAATAGAAATTTTTTTTTTCATTCAACTCTTTCACCAAAGATTTTTTTTATATCTAGGTCAAAAACGTTGCTCTAATCTAAAATCAAATACGTTAATGTTAAACCCCCTTTCCTCTTATTCTGTTCTACTTTTCATTCTATCTCTTTTCTTTTTTTAATATTTATCCTTTCTTTTCCCTTTTTCTATCCCACGTGACATCGCCTGAACATATTTGAGACATTCATTGTTGTTATGAATTTGGTTTGAAAAGCAGCTGGTCCGTGAAATACAGCATTACCAATAGATTTGTAAATATATCTAAATTTTGTTTCCTGATAATAATACTCTGTTAAATTTAGCAATAAATTTTAACATTGAGTTCTCTTTGGAGTTTGTCTCTATTGGAATTTACCTTACCAAATTTCTAGGATTCTACTTACACACACACACACACACACACACACACACACACACACACACACACACACACACATATATATATATATATATATATATATATATAGAGAGAGAGAGAGAGATGGGTAAATTGTCCTCATTTAGTATTTTAATTTCGCGTATATGCGTTGTTTCTTCTTTATTTGATTGTACAGTATAGTAGGGTCAGTTGGGCACCCTCTGTGAAAAAAAGAGCACTATGACAATGTACTCCGCTAAGAATTAGTTATAATGCTTGGCATTAGCGCCAAAAGCTCTAATACGAACTCTTCAGAGTGTTTGGGTATCAATCTGAACACTACAGAGGATTCAGAAGGAGTTGAATGAATCTAATGGTGATTACGAAGATGTTTGGTGTGATCACTAGTGATGGTGACGTTATGCCTCTATTCATTTTCCCACAGGGCCTCAGACTCAACACGGAGACCTACATAAAGTGCTATGAGAAGGAAGTGCTAATTCTGTGTTAAAATGGGGGCTGCTGGAAAGCTCTGTCCCACGTCAGTCAGTTAAGTGCCATATGTGATACACGCTTTGGGCGATCATGTCTCTTTCGAGACATGACTGACTGGGCAGAAGATTTATCCCGCAGTAGGTTGCCATTGCTTTCTGCGGTAGACTGGTTGCCAGCCAAGGCTACATAACCCAATCTGTCCTATTATTTAACCCATAAGTGGAGGAAATAGACTGATTAATACCTTTCCTAAGGCTATTTGTGTGTAAGTGAATGCAAATAATTCAACTGGAATTCGAACTCGGATCCCCGATTTGTCTTTCCAAATTGATATCCACTGCACCACAAGGCACATCTGCACCACGTCACACAAGCAGAAGAACCCAGTTATGGCTGTCAGACAATTTCTGCGACCACATCACCCTTTACATCTGGCCACCCAACTACCCAGACAGCAACTTCTTTGATTAATATGTGTGTAGTGCAGTTTCGCGAGAGACCAACAATACTCTTTGTAACACCGAAGATGAACTGAAGGCAATGATTATGGCAACGTTCACGAACCTAAACAAGAAGATCGTACAAAAGACACAAAGATGGCTGGAGTTTAATGCAATGGAAATTTTATTGAATAAATTTAGTCTTTAGTATTTTAAGATATTTTTGTGCAAGTTTAGTTAACATAACCGTTTAAAATGAGATGCCATCCCACCCTGTATATATTTCTAGGTGTTCATGTAGATTCTAGTGATATTACATTCATTACTTCAGTATATAAAAACCCACCAGCAAATACTTAATTTTATTAGTCAATTTGCTCTTCGATACAAAACTGACGTCATTAAAAATTTCCCCAAGAGAGCGTATGAGAAGTCATCTTTTCAACCGCCTTTCTTCAACAATTTGAAATAAACGCTTGTCAACAACAGCTTTCCAAAATTATTTACTTGACTACAACGTCAAATCTTTTTTTTTTTCGTAACGTAACCAATGGTAACTAAAAACACGTGGACAAAAACAATAACATCAATGTTTTTTTTACAAAATTCAAATGACCAATGACTACAGACAGGACGATTCATCACTTCGCAATATCATCCGAAATTATGCAACACCGACCAATTCAAACAAGAAAATTAAATTATCTATTATAAAACATTCAAAACTGCCAACCTCATCGTCAATAATAATGATTCGCCTTCAAATTCTAAGCTGCAGAGAACCAATGCCGTTTACGAATTTATTACTCAACTATCCAAATCCATAAACATTTACATTGGCTAAACCACCACAAAATTGACGAGGAGATGGACCTTGCACCTTTCCCACAACAGTTCCATCCGATTTCATTTAAACACACATCAAGATCTTCAAGGACCTATCCGTGAGATCCTCATTGATAATACATACATAACAGCATCATCCACATGCAAAAGAAGATTAAAAATAATGGAGGCATTATTAATAAAAAATAGAAATCCTACACTTAATAACATCAATTATGAACACGGTAACAATGTGCTTACCGTGTTCAGAACTTAACATACACAAGACTCTATCTATATGCATAAACTTTACACATGATTATTTACAAGTAAAACAAAATTAACTCTTGATAATACCTACAAGTATAGCTGAAAGTGTTCGAATACACAAAATCTTTGAACGATTCTTACATAATTTAAGTTCTGAAAAGAAAAAAAAAACATAACAACACATGAAACATTAAATAAAAAACTTAATTATAATACTTGTCTGTCATTTTAAATGAAACTAGCATAAAAGATAGATTGTTGCCCAAATACACAATTTTCGGGCGCCGATTGAGCACCCTGGAGAAATGGTAGACTTTTAAAACAATAGCTACTCACGCATTTACGCATCGTTTATTCAGCAATGAATTTGAACACTCTCGGCTGCTGGCGTGTGTTTACAGTGTATATAACACGCTAAAGTCTGCATTCTTCTACCGACCGCCTATAGGTCAGAGATAGAATGTCCATTCGGTCGGTTTTCAATCCTGGCTAGAAGTAATCGGATCTCTAACTGTACTCATAAACTGTCATACAGCGAAACAAGACCATCTGCGGATGACTATATATATATATATATATATATATATATATATATATATATACACTACCGGCCATAATTATTAGGCCACCCCAGTTTTTAAAAAGAAAAGATGTATTTCATACTATTTTTAGTATTTATTGCCAAATGAAAATAGAATGGTTCTTTTGTTATTATTACTTTGCAAAATTTTGCAAGGCGAGGAAGAAAAGATGAACTCATCCGAATCAATCTAAATTTTCTTCATTCTTTCATTGATGAAACTGCAATATAAGTAATTAATAAATATTTATAAATTCATTTGATGCACATGTTATTGTGCAATATTAACAAAAGAACCATTCTATCTTCATTTACAATTATTTACTTGGCAATAAATACTAAAGAATAGTATGAAATACATCATTTTTTTAAAACACTGGGGTGGCCTAATAATTATTACCGGTATATATATATATATATATTTCCATACTTAATACTTCTCGCCTCCACTTTTGTGTTGTCATGTGAGACGCCACAAGCTGTAGTGCGATTTTCACTTCCAGCACGTGTTCGCCAATCCTCCACACAAACAAAATAGACGACTACTACTATCGTTCGTCCGCGAACTGCCCGTTACAACATTTTCATCTTTGATAATGGCTGATGTAAGCCGAAAGTTCAGAAAGTACTAAATAAAAACATTTATCAATATTGTGATTTTCTTTCCTCTTTCAACGATAATGCTATGAAGCTTATCAGACGATATGAAAACAAAGTTTACATAAAATAAATCGACAAAACTTGTCTATATCATTTAATAAGACATGCATCAATATATATATATATATATATATATATATATATATATCTTAAACTGGTGTTCAGTATATATATATATATAACGAACACCTTTTTACGATTTTTTTTATTTTTAGAATTTTAATGGTGTGAACATATTTTAGAACAACATGTTAACTTGCATAATTTTTTTAATTCTGACTTTAGTGTTTATTGTCCCATACCACCATAATCATTTCCCAACGAAGCATTGCCGAAATACTGAAAAATTTAAGAACACTTGTGCTACTCTTACTGAAACATAAAGTAATTGTGATTGGATAGCTACAAATTAGCGTAATAGGATTTTTAAATGGTAGCTAAAGACAGCTTGCTCACAGGCAAAATTGTCAAAGGTCTTCTGAAAGAAAAGGTCGGTAGTAAATGTCACCTAGAAAGAATAATAGTGTTACCTACCACTGTTCAGTAATTGTAAAAAAAGTGCACTCTCATTAAGTCTAAACAGAAGCTCTTGGACAGCAATCATCTTTTGCGTCTTCATGGACTTTAAGGGAGCCTGTAATCTGTTGCCTTGATTAAGGATATAACCAAACATACTAATGTTTTCCTGGAAGCTGATGGAAGAATCACCACTGCAAAAATCCACGAGTATTTTCAAATCTTCAGTGTTAATAGTTATTTTCTGTCTTCATAATTCCTGTTATTTTATTGTCTTCTCTCTTTAATAGAGTTTTTTTTACATATCCTCTCACACTCGATAACTTCCATTGCGTCTCAATGGCTTTATTGCCTTGCGTATGGTGAAATGATTTTAAAAAGTAATCGAAGGTGGTGCCTGAAATTTAGTTTCCGAGTTGCTCAAATACATGTGCAAAATAGTTTCGAAGAATGATGATAGGTTCTCATAATACATTTGAACTGGGATTGTCTGAAAAACCGGATGTCAGGATTGCTACAACTGAGAGACAAAAAAGTATAAAACCGATAAGATAAGAGTATAAAGATGCAAGAAAATCTAAGAAAGGTGAAATAATGACAGCATTCTATACGTACCCACATACGCGCAAGCGTACACACGCACTCACACACACACACACACACACACACACACATACACACAAACACACACACTTGCTGATATCACTTGACGAGTGGAAAGAATTAAAGCCAAAATACGATGTTTAGAATGGCTCATGATTAAACATAATAGACATTCATTGTTTGTTATATTTCGCATTATATGTTTAAATCTATATATATATATATATATATATATATATATATATATATTTATATATATATATATGTTTATATATATATAATATATATATAATATATATAATATAATATATAATATATATATAATATATATTATATATATATTTATATATATATTTATGTTTATATATATTATATACAATTGTGAACGACAGAGAGAAGCCCTAAACGACAAAATGCGTTGCATGTAAGCATTTCCACTTAGCATAGTTTTTACCCTAATAATTTTCTAAATATATAAAAAAGTATATTTCGTTATTCAATATATATATATATATATATATATGTGTGTGTGTGTGTGTGTGTGTGTGTGTGTGTGTGTGTGTGTGTGTGTGCGTGCGTCCGTGCGTGTGTGTGTGTGTGGAGTGAGAGAGAGGAAGATAAAGGAGAACATTATTTTTGTTAGTAATTCTTAATTTGTGCACATTTGACTTTTCGCTGAAAATCATCGACAATTCTTGGTTCAAGGTTTTTTGTTAATTTACGATTTTTCTGTTCAAACCAGTTTTTCTTTCGTTCTTTCAGAGAATTTGAACATAGATAAATCGCATTAATCGAAAACCACAAAAAAAAAAATCATAACGCGTCTCAATAGACCAAAAATTTTAAACCTATAAAATATTTGATAGTATCATATTCTTGTGATATCTGTAAGCGTTTAAAGAAATTATCATTTTAGACAACGAATAAGGGAACGAGAAAAAGATAGAGAGAAGAGAAAGAAGACCAATAAGAAAAAAGATGTAAACTAATAAAATAATACATTTAATTAAAAGAAAGAAAAACGAGAGGTGCAGAATGTGTAAAAGAGAGGCCCGAGAGAAATATAGCACTAATATAAAATAATATCTTCAATTCCCGACTTGGCAGCTCGGCTGCAGTCGCTCTCTCACCGGCGTGACATGGCTTCCCTGTGCATCTTCTACAAATATAGTGGAACCCGTGGTATGCGATCATCTCTACTGACATCAAAACTAGTCGCATACGGCAGATGGTTGCTCACTAAATGCTCATAGTCAGAACCTATTTAAGCCAGGGACGTATATTCCACTCACCAGAATGTACATATTAGAATTTTATCATGCAGTTTGGTAATAAATAAATAAGGAGATGGCTTAACTTTAAAGAAATTTATTCGACATAATTCATTTAAAATTTAAAAACGTATTTACAACGCTCACAAAAAATATTTATTAAGTGGACTTAAAAAAAGGCAATTATTGCTTTTCTTTTCGTGCCTGTTCTAGTAATAGCCATCTCTTTTAAAATATGTAGGTTGGAAAAATTCGCGACGTATACGGTTTCAGTTTTTGTTCTGAGAAGTGAGTGAGTGATAGTAAAAGAGAATCTTCGATAATACATGGGGAAAAAATATACAAAAAACTGACAGCGATCGTGGGTGGAGGTAAAGAAACAGAGAGATGGAGATAGATATACCCAGATAGAAATAGAGTAGATAGATACACAAAATAATATAGGAACGAAAGTGATAAACATTTGAGAAAGGGAATAATTGTGATTTTCCCAATCTCTGAATTTATCCAAGCCAGTACAGAGACTACTATAAACCCGTTGAATACGTCAAATGCAATACATGTTGTACAAAACAGCCGATGTTTGACAGTGAGGTGAACTCAGGCAATGTACATTTCAACAAGAAATAACAGTTTGATACAACACTACAATAACAAAACAATGAGGAAATGTTCCTGTCTTGCATGGAACAGGCTTGCCTCCCAGAGAGTAAACCACTATGCCTGCTTGGCCTGACACTCTCAGCGGACCTCAAGTGGAACGACTACGTCGAATCCATTGCTAAATCCGCTGCTATGAAAGTCGGCTCTCTGTGCAGGGCCCGGAAATTCTTTCTGTCTGAATCTATCCTGCACATATTTAAATCTACCATCCGCCCATGTATTGAATACTGCTGCCACATCTGGTCGGGTGCCCCTGCTATTCTCCTCGGGGTTCTTGACAAAATACAACGGAGAATCTGTAATGTGATCGATACCGACTTGGCTGGCCGCCTGCAGTCACTCTCTCACCGGCGTGACGTGGCTTCCCTGTGCTTTTTCTATAAATACTTTCACGGCTTCTGCTCTGATGAACTTAGATCACTGGTGCCTCCTAGTTATGAATTTGCACGAAATACAAGATTAGCATCTAGGTCTCACCCTTTTACAGTGAAACCGATGAAATGTAACCGCAATTTCTACTTCAACAGCTTCTTTTCTCGCACTTCCCGCCTGTGGAATTCTCTTCTGCATACTTGCTTCCCCGACGGCTACAACCTCCAGGAATTTAAATGTAAGATCAATAGACACCTCCTAACACACTAACTCGCATCCATTCTCTCAAACACTCTTCCTATGTACCTCCTTACTCGTCTATCACCCTCCTTCTGACATTTCCTATATCCAATCGCTCCATGTAACCCCCTGCACTATAGTGGCAGCGGAACGCCTTGCTTGGAGTGATATGATTAAAAAAAAGAAAAAAATCAAAATGAAATAGATTACTCATTTAGTTTCTCCTAATTAAGAAGTTTGCAGTGTACGACCAAAGTGGATTTTTTTTAAGCGGTCGCTTGATCAGTGATTTTCACTCGTTGATGTTAGTCGCTTGTCGCGTTCTGGAGATGGTCGCTCACTTAGGGTCAATTAACATTAGCAAATCGTCCGTGCATTAAAAAAAACGCTGACGAAGAGGGTCGCATAGAGCAGGTTCCACTGTACTTTCATGGTTTCTGCTCCAATGAACTTAGCTCACTGGTACCCCCTATGTATGAATTTACACGAGGTACTAGATTAGCAACTAGGCCCCATCTTTTTACAGTGAAACCGATAAAATGTAACCGCAATTTCTACTCTAACAACATCTTTTCTCGCACTTCCGGCCTGTGGAATTCCCTTCCATATACTTGCTTCCCCGATGGCTACAATCTCCAGGAATTTAAATGTAAAGTCAGTACTCATTTTATATCTCACTAAGTCGCATTCATTCTCTCAAGATCTTTTCTCCATCCACTTCACCCCTATTACACCGGTATTCTCATCCGTCTGTTACCCTCCTCCTGACATCCCCTATAACTAACCCCTCTTTCTCACTTCCCCTTTTGTAAACCCCTGTGCAACAGTGGCAGTAATATAAAATAATATATTTAAATCAGGAAAGAAAGAGAAAGACAAAAGAAAGCTGCTGGTTGATAAAAAAAGAAAGAAAGAGAAGTAGAATTAATAACATGGTATATTCAGTTCAGGTAGAAAGAAAAGGGAGAGAAAAAGAGAGGTGCTGGACAAGTAAAAATGAGTGACTAAAGAGAGATGTAAACTAACAAAATAATATATTTAATTCAGGATAGAAAAAAAGTAAAACAAAAGAGAGAATAAAATGTGTGACAAAAGCAAGGTGAAGATCTAATAAAATAATATATTTAAATCAAGAGAGAAAGAAAGAGAAAGAAAAAGTGGGAGATGCCTCTTGAGTAAAAAATGAGAGAATTAGAACTAATAACATGGTATATCCAATTCAGGTAAAAAGAGAAACAAAAGCTAGATGTAGAATTAATAAAATAATAAATTTAAATCAGGAAAGAAAGAAAGAAAGAAAGAAAGATGTATAAAAAAGAGAAACAAAAGCTAGATGTAGAATTAATAAAATAATAAATTTAGATCAGGAAAGAAAGAAAGAAAGAAAGAAAGAAAGAAAGAAAGATGTATAAAAAAGAGAAACAAAAGCTACATGTAGAATTAATAAAATAATATATTTAAATCAAGAAAGAAAGAAAGAAAGAAAGAAAGAAAGAAAGAAAGAAAGAAAAAAAGAAAGAAAGAGAGACATGTAAGATGAATAAAAAAGAGAGACAAAAGCTAGAGATAGAATTATTAAAATAATATATTTAAATAAGAAAAGAAAGAAAGAAAGAAAGAAAGAAAAAAAGAAGGAGAAAAGAGACATGTAAGATGAATAAAAAAGAGAGACAAAAGCTAGAGATAGAATTATTAAAATAATATATTTAAATAAGAAAAGAAAGAAAGAACGAAAAAAAGAACGAAAGAAAAAAAAAGAGAGATTTAAGATGAATAAAAAAGAGAAAGAAAAGTGAGATGTAGAATTAATAATATATTTAATTCTGCATATAGCATGATCATTAAAAAAAAGTTACAATTATTGTACAATTCATCATCATTATTTCCATCATGATCATCATCATCAACAACAACAACAACATCATCATCATCATCAGACTCATTACCGTGAGTGGTCGTAGGGTCGATGTGCATTTGACCACCTAACTAATAAGCTCCACACATCTGTGTTGAACACCGGAAAGCTATTCATTCTTGCGTGGCGTGTATTAAGCAAGCGATCCAAATGGATCCCATCCCTCTCCAAGCTGAGTTCACTGTTTTCACGAACATGTGACCGTTGATTCCATCGGGGGAACTCTCCGCACTGGCCGCTGACTTCAGTCTAGGAAGCCTTACGCCCAGCGCTTCCTTGTCATCACCGCTCTGGCCACATAAATAGCTATGGAGTCTAGTCTACCACATTATGCTAGTTGACCGTTAACCCTACTAGAAGGTTCATCCACAAATTAACAGATTTTATTTTTTTTATACTCCTGCGTGTCTCGCCATCCCTTTTAACAGAAATTCTCATGATTAATTTATACACATTTCTAAACTTTAACGTAAGCAAAATGGAATGTCTAAAATAGTGAATTCAGTCAGTTAAGTGCCATACGTGATACACGATTGGGTGATCATGTCTCGAAAGAGACATGACTGACTGGGCGGAAGATTATCCCGCAGTAGGTTGTCATTGCTTTCTGTGGTACAC
This sequence comes from Ascarosepion bandense, assembly GCA_037127315.1. Taxonomy (NCBI): domain Eukaryota; kingdom Metazoa; phylum Mollusca; class Cephalopoda; order Sepiida; family Sepiidae; genus Ascarosepion; species Ascarosepion bandense. The sequence continues at coordinate 919,628 of JBBBDQ010000273.1, read as the reverse complement.
TGGTTGCCAGCCAAGGCTATAGAACCCAATCTGTCTTGTTATTTAATCCATAACTAGAGGGAAGAAATGGATTAATACCTTTCCCAAGGGTATTTGTGCGTAAGTGAATGCAAGGAATTCTGAAATTGGAAAACATATTATTTAAGTAAGAAAATCAGGTACTGAAAATTTAATTAAATTATAATTAAAATGGCGTCATTTGTGCTGGATACTATATACCTATGGTTAGTATTCTCGGGTTAAAATCTAGAAAGTAGTAAGAAAAGTTCATAAAAAAATATGGAAATGTTAGTAAAAAAAAAAGATAGAGGAAGCTACGTTACGGCGGTAGAAAAGTAATTTAAGCCAAGATGCCAGGTCAAGATTAATATTATTGCAGATTCTTTTTGTATTTTATCTATAATCTCTAAATACATAGTAGAAGCACCGGACCAGTCATGACGGCAATATTCAATACATAGACGAATAAATGTGTAAGCTATATTAGGCGATGAACTAACTTTTTTGGCAGCAGATCTAGTAATTGAACCAACATACTCTTTCTCCTTCATGTCAGGAGAAAACGTTAGACCGAGATGATGCAATCAATCACTCTCCTTGAGTAGCATCAGCCAAGCTGATGGAAAACAAAAAAGTTTATCTCTAAGACGACTGAAAAAGAGCAGTTTTGCTTTTTAGACATTAAAATTAGCGAACTATTTCTTGCTAGTTAACAACAAATTGCAAGTAAGTTTTGAGATCATATGCTAATTTGACCGTAAATGAGAAAGTAAATAGTTGTTTTATCACCAGCTTGAGAACTGTGGACATTAAAAAGCACATTGATGAAATATAGAGACAGTATAGGTCCAAGGATAGGGCCTTGAGGAACATCTGCATTAATGCAAAATTATCTAGAAGGTTGGCCATTCACTTTTTGAATTCTTATCTAAAGTTTGATAGATTCTTTCAACAATATTACTTATCTGATGGAAGATCTTAAAAAGATCATCTGCTAATTTGACCTTATTAATCCGATCAAACTTATTATGAGAAAGTAAGTAGTTGTTTTATCACCAGCTTGAGAAATGAGGACATCAAAAAGCACATTGATGAAATATAGAGACAGTATAGGTCCAAGGATAGGGCCTTGAGGAACATCTGCATTAATGCAAAATTATCTAGAAGGTTGGCCATTCACTTTTTGAATTCTTATCTAAAGTTTAATAGATTCTTCAGCAATATTGCTTATCTGATGGAAGATCTTAAAAAGATCATCTGCTAATTTGACCTTATTAATCCGATCAAACTTATTATTAAGAAGTAAATAGTTGTGCCATCACCGATTTGAGGACTGACGACATCAGGATGTGCGTTGATGAAAATTAGAAATAGTATAGGTTCAAGCATAGAGCGTTAGGAACACCTGTATTAATGCAATAAGATCTAGAAGAATGATCATTAAAAATAAATTTAATTTTGCAGTTTGATCAGTAAGATTGGATCAGTTCAAAAATTCGTTCAGAAATGCCGAAACCTTTGAAGAAGACTAGCATGTTAAAAGCTGCTAAAAGCCTTTGAGATATCCAAAGCAACAATCAGAACTTTAACATTCTTAATTAAATTTTGATTAATTATTTCAGCAATAACCGTTATCACATCAGTAATTGACCCAAAACAGCGGAAGCCATGTTGCTTATCTGAAAGAAGTTCCTACAATGTGAAATCCTTAACCAATTCACAGTTTGTTGCCAGAAAGAGATAGGTGGCTAATAGTTAGAAGGATCAGACGGTTCGCTTAAATTCTTAAAGACTGGAACTGTAGAAAAGAATTTCCTGCAAGTAGGAAAGCAAGAAGCAGCAAGACATGATGTGAAATGTACATCTGATTCTATGGTGTTATTGTAATAACAATAACTGCACATTTATTCCCCAGTGCCAATTTGATAAATAATTAAGAAAGGTTCTCCTAAACTGACTTCTGTTTTCTCTAAACACTGCAATAAATGCTATGCTGTCGCTTACTTCATCTTGGCAAAAAACTAGTTAGTAAAATTTCTTACTTGTCAAAGTTTTCTTTCAGATAAGCAATATGGCTGCACTTCCGCTTCATTTAGAATTTCAGCTTTTTTACAAAAATAAATGAATAATAAATTAAAATAGAGTGGCAAATTAACGTGATAGAACGGGAAACTATGTCAAATAGTAATAAAAAGAGCAGTCAAAGACCAAATAGTAATAACAAGAGCAGTCAAAGACCAAAAAAACCCTCCTCTAAGTTAGTAACGACGTCACCTTAGAGATTAACAAGAGATCTTTTTTTATAATCATTTTACTGCCACTGTTTTGCAGGGGATTTCATAGGAGGAAAGTTATGAGAAAAAGTAACAAGTTATAGGGGGTGTCAGGAAGTGGGTAAGAGAAGGATGAGAATACTGATGAGAGTAGAGTGGACTGAGAAAGGAACATAAGAGAGAGGATGCAGGTTAGTGAGATAGGAGATGACTAATGACTTTACATTTAAATTCTTGGAGATTGTAGCTGTCGGGCTATCTATCTATCTGTTTTTTTATAATCATATCGTCCCAAGCAAGGCATTTTACTGCCACTGTTTTGCATGTGGCTACATAGGAGGAAAGTTATGAGTAACAGTGACAGGTTATAGGGGGCGTCAGGAAGTGGGTAAGAGAAGGATGAGAATACTGATGAGAGTGGGGTGAACGGAGAAAGGACCATAAGAGAGAGGATGCAGGTTAGTGAGATAGGAGATGATAATTGACTTTACATTTAAATTCTTGGAGATTGTAGCTGTCGGGGAAGCAAGTAAACAAAAGGGAATTCCACAAGCGGGAAGTGCGAGAAAAGAAGCTGATGGAGTAGAATTTGCGTTTACATTTTATTGGTTGCACAGTAAGATGATTGTTAAAATGAGAATGATGACTGCAATGTGCTTGACCACACATTTTTTGTTGGTTTTGAATAATAAATATTAAATGTCTATTGTAAATAATAATATTTTCGTGGAAAAATAGTGAGTTAAAAAAATGTAATGACGTAAAGTAATATAGGAGAGGTAATTCAGTATTTTGCATGCGAAACATACGAAAAATATTAGTAAAAAAATCAGAAAAATGACCCAGAAACTTTATGCTGTACCGGATCGAACCCAGAATCTAAGCAGTTCTTGAGACCATTCGTCCGTGAAAGTTTCATCCGAATCCATTTAGGGGTCATAGAGATATCAAGCAAACAAAAAGACAGACAGTCACACAGACAAACGCGACAGTATATAGTATATAGTACGTTCACCTTAAGGCGAAGGTACTATATTCTGTCGCGTTTGAAAAGGTTTCTTGGAAGAGAAGCATTAAATATTTTACAAAAAAAAAATTGAATTCTTTATTTTAAAGTTTCAGTACAAATTCTGAACATTTTTTGTGCTCCTACAAAATGCATGGTTAAATGCAAATACTTATTGTGTCTTATTCAGCTAGAATTGTCATACTAGACAACAACTATTGGCTTACTAACATACATAGAAACAACAAAGGACTGGCTGATACAATTAGTCAAACAACATGAAAACAGAAAGAAAAAATATTCAATAATAAAAGAAGGCAGTAAATACAAACAAGATTTACATTTAGTAGATTCAGTAGAAAAGCGAAACAGAAGCCAAGAACCAACTATTGCAGCAAAAAATATGAAAATGAAAGCCAGTAATAAAGCTCTTGAACAGATGAAACAGCGCTGGCAAGACAAACCTCTGCATGGCCAATATCCAGAACGTGCCAATAAATCCAATGTTGATAAAGTTAATACTCATCGATGGTTACGTGCATCTGCATTAAGGTCTGAGACTGAAGGCTTTATTCTTGTAGCGCATGACCAAAGTCTTTTCACTAGAAACTTTCAGGAAAATATTATACATAATAATGTGGATCCAAAATGCAGGTTCTGTGATACATATCAAGAAACAATAGACCATCTAATCTCAGGATGTTCTGTACTTGCCCGAAATGAATATAAAAATCGTCACAATAGAGTGGGGCAATATTTACATTGGACAATGTGAAAACACTATGGAAAATATGTAAACAAACACTGGTATGAACATCACCCAGCACCGGTTACAAAAATAGAACATGTCACTATTCTATGGGATTACACCATCTACACAGACAGAAAATTTAAAGCAAATAGGCTGGACACTATGGTTAAAAACCAGAAAGAAAAAAAACTTGTCTATTAATTGATATGGCTTGTCCAGCGGATTGTAACATAGCAATCAAGGAATTTGAAAAACTGTCAAAATATAAAGAACTGGAAATTGAAATAGGAACAATGTGGAAATTGAAAACAAGTATCGTATCAGTGATAGTGGGTGCACTTGGAATGATTAAAAATGGAACAAAACAACACATTGAAAGAATCCCTGGAAACCCCATCTTAAGAGATATACAATAAATTCCCTTGTTAAGTATAGCCTACACACTAAGAAGAACTGTGTTTATATAACGCTAGGGATGTTATGGCAGATAGAAAAAAATTAATTGGAGCCATAACAACACACCACGACCTGCCTTAGGTCTTCCTGCAGGCTTGGTAGGTAGTGCGACTATATCATAAATCGAATTATAATGAAAAATGACGTAATAATAAACTGGTTATAACTTGTTCAGAATAGGATCCTTGAATTCCCTTGTAATTACTAAAACAGGAAACCCAGTTCTTGCTTTGGTTCGAAAAAACTGAGATCAAATTTCCTCAAAATTGATGAAAATATTGAATTATCGAAACCAGTATTAAAATTCAATTCATTCATATCTTTCATTATTACAGATATGGTTATAAATCTATCAGTAAGAAATGCCATCGTTGGGATGTGAAATAAAATGAAAATACATTTAAAAATAATACTAAATAAATAAATCTTAAAAATAGAGTCAATGAAGAGATCCCTGCTAGATTATACCTTAAATTAAGTAGGTACCTCCACTTTTTCGGCAGAAATTTTCGATACCTAAATTTAAAATGAAAAAACCTTTCTTGAAGGTTTCATTTTAGATTTAATGAAAAGGTTAATGATTAAATTTATTATTTCCATTAGTAAAATTTTTGGTGTATTTTAGACAGAAATTATGTGGATTGGAATGGGACATTTAATTTCGATTTCTTAAGACTTTCTTAAAAGCGGCCATTTTCTTAATTCTAAGAAATTTGTAAACAAACAAAAATTCATCGATTTTTAAAATATTTCAAAAGATTTCTGACACTTTATTATAGTAAAATTGGAAAATTGAAAGTTAAATTAATCTGATTTAAAAGAAATATTACTTACTTATAGCATAAAAAGTAATGTACAACCAATTATTAAGGATTGGTCTTGTTCATCTGATCGAATGTTTGATGGACAGTTAAAAGACGAAGCGATGACAGTTACTAGAGATGACCATAAATGACAATTTTCATAAATCTAAGTGAAGGGACAAAACTCTTACATTACGTAATCTTTTCATAATAATGACAATTTCAGTCTACCTTACATGAAAAGAAGGAACGTATTAAGTAAAAAAATACAAAATAAAAAAATATTTTAAAAATAGAATAGTGCAATTACGTTTATTAATCTTTGCAATTTTGGACTCGTAAATTTCGTTTCCACTTAATTACTCTATCCCATCCAATAAATACCCCAATAAAGAACCCCAATTGAATATAAAACTCGACATGATAGAGTAGGCCAATCTCTGCACTGGAAAATATGCAACTTTTACAGGAAGGAAACTGCAAGTAATTTGTATGAACATCGCTTAAATCTGATTATATAGGACCTATAACAATTTTATTTGACTTTACACGCAGACAAACGGCCATAAAAGAGAATATCCTTCATTGACATGACAGTCCCTATAAGGATCTTAAAATACAAATATATAACATGTGGAGAACATCCATAATTCCAATTGTAGTTGGAGCCCTCATATTAATTGGATAAGGTTCCGATAAACTCACTGAAATGATTTGTTAGCCCTTCTCATAATGAAATATAGCAAATTGTACTTACAAGTACAGCTCACATCTTACAAATGGATTTATATATGACAAATGTGTGTAATCTTTTTCTTTTTTCTTTTTTTTCCTTTTTTTTTTTTTTTTTTCCTTTTTTTTTTTTGGCGTTGGGGTAAATGATTAGTGGGAAATATCATGATGCCATTTCTAGCCTTAGGTTTCTAATTGGGACCCGGAAAGAATTGAGTATACACCAACAATCAATGGAAATAATAATAATAATAATAATAATAATAATAATAATAATAATAATAAAGGCCGGGCATTATTGTTAAAAACCAGAAAGAAAAAAACTTGCCTATTAATTGATAAGGTTTATCCAGCGGATTGTAACATAGCAACCAAGGAATTCGAAAAACTGTCAAAATATAAAGACCTGGAAATTGAAATAGAAAAAAATGTGGAAATTGAAAACAAGAGTTGTGCCAGTGATAGTAGGTGCACTTGGAATGATAAAAAATGGAACAAAACAACACATTGAAAGAATCCCTGGAAACCCCAGCTTAAGAGATATACAAAAAATTGTCTTATTAAGTACAACCCACACACTAAGGAGGACTTTTTCTATGTAACGCTAGGGATGATAGGGAAGATAGAAAAAAAAATGAAATGGAGCCATAACAACACGCTACGACCTGCCTTAGGTCTCCCGGCAGACTTGGTTGGTAGTGAGACCAAAGCAGAAATCGAAATATGATGAAAAATGACAACATAATAATAATAAGCACTATATCGTACATATTTGGTTGTGATGGATGACCTTACTATACTTAGAATCATGATGAGTATATCGAACTTTGTTTAGTTGTATTCAAGTGTCACTTTGTTGATGTGCTGCTCTTTCAATAATAATAATAATAATAATAATAATAATAATAATGCTTTATAATTATTTTTTTCTCTCTGATTGCAGGGTCTATCATCTGTTCGCATCTTCCGATACAAAAATTTGCTATCTTTTGAAATCTATGGTGGAAACGTTGGGGTCAAGAAAGCAATGGCCAAACAGCATGACAACAGCTACAAAAACAACAGCAACAATAATAATAACAAGTTACTACAACAACTGAGAAGTGAAAATATCTTGGCGCTATAATGTATTACAGTCATAAAGTACTTTCAGCATAGCATGTAGCGTGAGCTATTCCCGTGGGATACTCGTTAACAATCTCTTTGACCGATCTCACAGTCTGTGGGTGGCATTTCATCCATTTCCTGAGTTACTAGAATATTTAAAACTTCAAATAATGCACGGTCGATACCCACAATAGAGCTGATTATAATAGAGAATTATTATATTCTAGCTGTTGAGAACTTATGTGGTCATTTGTAAGTTCTTGTCATTAGTATACTAAACACTTAGTATAAATCACTTAGGAATTTATTGGCAAGGAATAATGAAGTGGTGAAGAATAAGTGTTAAAATCAAAATTATCTTGGTCGATTAACACAGGATGGCGACTTGAGAAAGGCCATTATTATTGGTCAAAAACAAAAGTAGGTCCTCCTTTGTAATAAGTCGTGGGAAAAGATTTAAGTGTGACTAGTTGATGATATCGCTCTATAAGTCTACTAAATGTCTGGCTTAGGATTGTCGACTAAAATACATTGTACCACTAGTGATTGGTTCTTTTCAATTATCCCATGTGACCATTAACTGGCACCAAAAAAGTAGTTAACCCATCAAAATGACCGAAAGAAACAGGATGTCCAGCGGACAGCCTGGCGCCAACTACTGCTGACTCGATTATATAAATAATATATCTTTCTCTCTCGCTCTCTATTTCTGTCTCTGTTTTGCTCACTTTCTCTTCTCTCTCTTTCAATATCATGTACATATCATATTGCCCGCACATACACACTCACGTACACAAACGAACAACATCCATATAAATGCACTCTCTCTTTACTCCCCTTTATCTTTCTTTTTGTCTCTCTCTCTCTCTCTCTCTCTCTCTCTCTCTCACTCTCCCTTGCTCTCTGTGTCTCAACTTTTCGTTAAGCCAAAACAGTCACAGTTGGCTCCTTGCATCTGGTCATTTGAGAATCCAGGCTTTTCGACGATGTCAAGAGCTATTGGTAATAGACGTGTGTGTGTGTGTGTGTGTGTGTGTGTGTGTGTGTGTGTGTGTGTGTCTGGAGATAGATAAGCAGATGTAGACATAGATATTCTCATACTTAATTATGCATGCAATTATATATATGTAATTATATATATATATATATATATATATATATATGTATTGTACACACACACACACACACACACACACACACACACACACACACACATATATTATATATATAATTATCAGTGTGTTTATTTGCATAATATTATTTGAGTGTGTGCCATCTGCAGTAGAACAACGTTTAGTAGGATTATCTCCTTAGTACTGGGTGCGTTCAAGCTTCACTGGTGCCATAGTTCTGCAACCTTGAAGGCGACAGAACTAATTTTAATAACCTCTCCCCACACATATACGTGCATATAAGTACCTATATATATATATATATATATATATATATATATATATATATAGTGTGTGTGTGTGTGTGTGTGTGTGTGTGTGTGTGTGTGTGTGTGTGAAAATGACATTTTTCAAACAATTTTTGAAAAATTATTCTATTATACACACCAGCTTACCGAACAAATAAGTATCAGGAACAAATGAGTATCAGGTGTTCGTCAAAGAGCTTCTGATAACTTCTATCCCCTCTTCGTTAAAATTGACTAAAACGGCTTTGAACAAGTGCAGCGTGTGGGTCCTGGTAAATATCATCGTTATTTGAACATTGTGAACTGGCGCTACTGAATCACAAACAAAGAACTGTACTAAATAACAAATAACATTTCACTTGAAAACCACCAACAGCAGGAACTACTAAAATGGATAGCACATGTAACATCAAATGAAAATAATGACATAATCATGATGCTAGCATTATACATCCCATAAAATAGAAAGCTTGATATTTATTTATTTATTAAAAAATCATTTATTTAGTTAAAAAAACATTTATTTATTTATTATTTATTTATATTTAATTATATTTCTTTTATTTATTTATATTTATTTATGTATATTCAAATTTATTTATATTTATTTACCAAAAATCATTGATTTATTTAATTATTTATTAAAAACCATATTACTTGAAGACTACCAACAACAAGAACTACTAAAATGGATAGCCCATGTAACACCAAATGGAAATATTGACACAATCATAATGTTAGCATTCCACACCACGTCAAATAGAAAGTTTGTAAAAACTTTGAATACTGAAAATAACGTAACAGCTCTTAGACTTAATAAACATATTTTGCTTTGTTTTAAGCAAAATATCTTATAAAATACAAAAGAAAACAGCACCAGCTTTTAGGTCAGTAAATATCAGAAATTTTCTTATAGGGAAACGGCTTATATAGCCCTTCGCAAGCCTTTATAATAATACTATAAATGAGACGGAATTTTTCAAATTTACACAATGTCATTTTCGAGACATGACTGAGTGGACAAAAATTTACTGCTGTAGGTTGCAATTACTTTCTGCAGTAGACTGATTGCAAACCAAGGTTATAAAACCCAATCTGCTCTGCGATTTAATTCATAGCTGAGAAGCGATCGATTAATATCTTCTCCAAAGTTTATTTGCAAATGAGTAAATGCAACGAATTCAACTGGAATTCGAATACAGTTCTTCGATTTCTTGCTTCGAGCCGATTTCCACTGTCCCATAAAGTACATCCTTTGCTAAGAATTCAGTCAGTTAAGTGCCATACGTGATACACGCTTTAGGTGATCATGTCCCGAAAAAGACATGACTGACTGGGTAGAAAATTATCCCGTCGTAGGTTACCATTGCTTTTTACGATAGACTGGTTGCCAGCCAAGGCTATAGAATACAATTTGTTCTATTATTTGATTCATAGCCAGAGTGGGGAAAAGGTGTATTATATTATTAAGTAGTAAATAGTGTGGAATCAGTTTATTAACAATATAAAACTGATTCCCCACTTTTTCAGTAGAAGTCTTAATCATGTTTTCAACTGTTATATTCAGTCAGTCAGCCAAGTGCCATCCGTGATAAACGCTTTCGGCGATTATGTCTCGAAAAAGACATGATCGACGAACTAGGCAGAAGATTATCCTGCAGTAGGTAGCCATTACTTTCTGTGGTAGACTGGTTACCAGCCAAGGCTATAGAATTCGATCTGTCCAATTATTTAACCAATAACTGGAAGGAAAAGTCGGATTAATGCCTTTCCCAAGGGTATTTGCGCGTAAATGAATGCAAAGAATTCAATTAGAATTGAATTGCTTGCTAAAATTATCATACCTATATATATATACACGTTTCTAGGAGGAATATGTACATTGTGAGAAGCATATACATGAACAGGTCTATTAATTAAGCCGACATCGTTATACGTTTGACTATGTATCATAGATAAGGTCAATTTTGCAATCGTTTTATTGAACTTAATTTAAAATTTTAGGTTTGATATGATAAGAAAGGACACAATATTTTTCCAAATCGTTGCCGTTATTTGAGGAAACCTTTTTTAAGATTATGAACAAGAGATGAGCCTCCTAACGTCTATTGAACAGGTTAAGAGGCTCATCCCTTGTTCCCTGTTTAGGATGTGGTTTCTGGCTTTCTCTTTTCAAATTTTCTCACTTTGTTTTGTTTTTTGTTTTTTCAATTGGAGTAGATAGATCTATCTATCACCCGGTTCATACACCATCCACGTCTATTGAACAGGTTAAGAGGCTCATCCCTTGTTCCCTGTTTAGGATGTGGTTTCCGGCTTTCTCTTTTCAAATCTTCTCACTTTTTTTTCAATTGGAGTAGATAGATCTATCTATCGCCCGGTTCACACTCCATCCACGTCTATTGAACAGGTTAAGAGGCTCATCCCTTGTTCCCTGTTTAGGATGTGGTTTCCGGCTTTCTCTTTTCAAATCTTCTCACTTTTTTTTTTCAATTGGAGTAGATAGATCCATCTATCGCCCGGTTCACACTCCACCCACATCTATTGAACAGGTTAAGAGGCTCATTCCGATGACCAGATGGCCTCATAGCACAGACTTATAAAATTAGTAATTTTCTGAAGCTGTACAAATTGTATATGAACACGATGCATGGCACAAGAACATTATTACTAAATCACTGTACCATCAAATAAGAACTTCATTTACATCAAAGGGAAATTATACTGAACAGTTTAACTATATTATGATGTAACTTACACTGCAATAGTTTCAGTGATATTTTCAATACACAATGCAAATTTAAAACATTTTGTCTCATAATTTGTGCCTAATTTTATTGAATAGCCTTTTTTCTAATCTTTTACATATTTTTACAATTTCTACTTAGGAAATGCAGTAAAAAATGCATATTTTGCTTGTGGTGAATCTTACGGATGTGCGTTGTGGTGCAGTGGATATCAGCTCGGAACGAGAAATCGGGGAGCCGAGTTCGAGTTCCAGTTGAATTCCTTGCATTCACTTACGCGCAAATACCCTTGGGAAAGGTATTAATCCACCCCTTCTCTCCAATTATGGTCTAAATAATAGGACAGATTGGATTCTATAGCCTAGTCTACCACAGAAAGAAATGGCAACCTACTGCGGGATAATCTTCTGCCTTGTCAGTCATGTCTCTTTCAAGACATGGTCGCCCAAAGCTTGTATCACGTATGGCACTTGGCTGACTGACCTAAGAAATGCAGTAAAAATACATTTTTGTGATGTTTCGTAATTAGAATTCTGGTTTTGTTTATATTTTCCATTCAAGTATCGAGTCCTAAAGATATCAACTTTATTTGGATTTATTCTTGAAATAGTGGATGTGCGTTGTGGTCCAGTGGATATCGGCTCGGAACAAGAAACCGGGGAGCCGAATTCGAATTCCATTGCATTCACTTACGCACAAATACCCTTGGGAAAGGTATTAATTCTTCTCTTCCCTCCAGTTATGGGTTAAATAGCAGGACAGATTGGATTCTATAGCCTTGGTCGGCAACCAGTCTACCGCAGAAAGCAATGGCAACCTACTGCGGGATAATCTTCTGCCCAGTCAGTCATGTCCCGAAAAAGACATGATCGCCCAAGCGTGTTTCACGTATGGCACTTAACTAACTGACTGACTTGAAATAGTAAAATTTTTAAATCAGTTTGTGAGCAAAATCTGTGGAAATTAGGTAGTTCTGTCCATTTTTCAGACTATATTTAAAACTAAATGCTCAAAAAGTGATAAAAGGCATGATTGTAATTATTAGTGTTAATTCTTATCTCATTACATCCCACTTTGCTTGCTTTGTGCAATACTGAGTTTCTAAAAGTGAAAAAATCAACCTATTCTAATATCATGTATGGAACGCAAGAAAACGCAAATTTTCTGTAGTACAATTTCTGTCAGTATATTTACATATTATGTCTAAATTTCTGCAATTAAGAATTATTATTATTTTCGGATGGAAACTATGCTAACCTTTCGATGGTTTTGCTTTGTAGCCTTCTACAGTCAATTCGGTTAATAACTACCATACATCACAAAGTATTTCATCAAAGAAAAAATCACATTTCAGCAAAGAGAAACAAAGTATTTCAGTAAAGAGTAAAAATAATTTAAATAAAGAGAAAAACATTTCACCAAAGAGATATTGAATACAAAACTAGAAAACATCCTCAGTTTTCTAAAACAAGAACAAATTATCAGAATCTCACTAAATCAATCTTTTCACAATACCTGGACATTTAAAAAAAATATCTTAAAACCTCACCTTTTTGGCATTAAATAACCCACAGAGATTGATATGCCGTTAAAGAAAACTCAGACTTAAAGTTATTTCAGCAAAGAGTAAAAATAATTTTAGCAAAAAGAAAACAAAAATTCAACAAAGAAAAAAAAAATCATTTTCACGAAGAGAAAATAAAGTATTTCAACAGAGAGGAAAGACATTTCTGTAAAATAGAAACAAGTTATAATCAAGTACTTTAGTAGAAAAGAAAAACAAAAGTTACCCTGAATTTCAAATGGATGGGGTTATTGGACTAAAAGATGTGGCTGCAATTCTTTTTATAATTTTCAATAATTACATAATCTGTTTTAGAATAATCCTTCCACTCTAATTTAAGGGTGAGAGGAATTTCCTGAATGAAGAGGGCGGAATAGTAATGCCTTCGGTGGATTTTTCTCTAAAAACATAACTGACGCATTTAATTTCACCCCACAATAAATGTATTATTTTATTAAAAAAAAAAGAAAAAAAGAAAGAAAAAAAACGAATGAATTTCTGTAACGAAAAAAGAAAAAATTACAAATGAAATAAAAACATTTATTTAAAAGAAAATGTTTTACTTCAAAAGAAGCAAGAGATTTCACCAAGGGGAAACAGGTCGTTGGATCAAAGGGTAAAAAGAATTTGTCATAGTAACAAATGTTTTTATCTAAAAGAAATGAATATTTCCATAAAAAAAAATATATTTTCCTAGCACCTGAAGAAACCTGAGCGTACAACGGCCGAAACGTCATACAAATGGCAATAAAGATGAGGATAATAGTTCGAATAATTTAAATACTGTAAGAAAATAGACATTTAACTGGGGACGATAAAAGGTAACCAAGACACTATTAAAACAATATAGATAAGGCAATGAGAAACCAAAAATTACACCACAGAGAAATTAAATATTTCACCAAAATTTTCACCATAATCACAACTGCTGGTTATTTCATTTTTTTAAACGCCCTTTATTTAGTGCTTTGATCTTTGTACAGGACCACTCGGAGCCTAGCAAGTTTGCTCTCACTATTGCCAAACACTCTTACCCAGCCAATCCACATCTCAAACACCATCTACTCTCCTTAAATGTTTAGCAAGAATCGAGAAATGTCAATGGTTGTATTTTTTCCTGAATGAAGTGATTCTGTTCCACAAGTTTGCTCCATGCTTACTTTTATATGAGACGATATTATGCCACAATATTACTTAGCTTCTATAGTATTAATTCGAAATAAATGAATTCCGTGTGTGAAATCCCCCCTCTACTACCATGCCACTAAAATACACCTCTGACGACATCAGCCAATATAAATACGCATTAGGTAAAAGTTTCTTGTATTTCATAAAAATGTATTTATTTAATAAAGAAGCCATATGTTTCACCAAGGAAAGTGTATTTATTTAATAATGACGCCATATATTTCACCAAAGAAAAGTTAAGTTGCTTTATGAATATGTATAAATATATATATTTGCATAAGATTTTCACTAAAGTAGAAGAAAATATTCCACTTATTGTAGAAATAAAGTATTTATATAAAGAAAAATAAACTTTTATCAAAGAAAGCAAATTTGTACTCAAAGAAATACGGCTGTTTTTTTTTATAAAGAACAAAGATTTTTCGCTAAAGAAAAATCATACTTGTCTATTAATGTGAAAAAAAAGTTTCATTATTGTTCATCATTGATGAAGGAAATTCACCATTAAAGAAATAAATTTAAAAACAAAACAGAAAGTCAATGAACAAAATATTTCAGGAAACAAGAAAAATATCCAACCAAAAATATCATGTATTTTTTACCAAAGAAAACACAAAGAGCTTTACCAATTAACACACGAATTATTTTGCCTTACAAGAAGTAAAATATTTCTCAGAAGACAATACAATACACTTTATCAAGTAAAATCAGAGTAAATTTTGCCAAAGAAGTGACAGTGTCTTTTATAAGTATGCTTCGAAGGTAGTAGAAAATTACTTCAACGAAAAAGTAAGAAAATATATCACCCTAGATAAAAAGCTTTCTCGAGAAATGAAATATATTTTTGTCATGGAAAAAAATTAATAGAAATATATATTACTCAGTATACAATATACGATAAAAAGAAATAATGCAGGCCACCAAGAATGTACGAAATATTTCACTAATAAATAAACTAAGTGTTTCTCCAATGAGGAATCTAGCTATTGAAAGAAGACTGATTTCACGAATAAAAGACAATACTAACCAACTATCAATCACACATATATATGCCATACACACACACACACATACATGCTCTAACACCCTTACACACACACACACACACACACACACACACACACACACACACACACACACACACACAACAAGTAACGACAGCAGTAACAGCGAAGGATGACCATTCGTTGAAAGGCACGGTTCACAAGGAACTCGGAAATAAGCTCTTCTACCAATCTGAAGATGAGATTTTGATCTCGAAATATTAATGTATAATAAATAGGTAATACCCAACAACTTCTTTACTTTCCTTTATTTTACTAAACGCATTGCGATAGCCTTCAAGACCTAACCATACGCATAATACTAAACGTTTCCCTATAAGGAAACATTTGGCATTTGAAGGAATTAAAGATAGAAATTCAAGAAAAACACCCAGAATCGGCGTACAGAAAAGGTGTTGTTTTTCATCAAGATAATGGCAGATCTCACGTTTCTTTGGCGACGCAGCAAAAATTAGCTGGGATGTGATACCCCAACCGCCATATTCCCCAGATATTCTCCTTTGCATTTTCATTTATTTAGGTCCTTGCAAAATAATTTCAGTGGTAAAAATCTTTTAATTCTTTCGATGACATAAAAAAACCGTAATGAGTTGTTTGCTGAGAAAAACGTGCAGTGTGGTGCAGTAGATATCGGTTCGGAACGAGAAATCGGGGAGCCGAGTTCGATTTCCAGTTGAATTCATTGCATTCACTTACTCGCAAATACCCTTGGGAAAGGTATTAATCCGTCTCTTCCCTCCTGTTACGGGTTAAATAACAGGACAAATTGGGTTCTATAGCCTTGGCTGGCAACCAGTCTACCGCAGAAAGCAATAGCAACTTACTGCGGGATAATCTTCTGTCCAGTCATGTCTCTTTCGAGACATGATTGCCCAAGCGTGTTTCACATATGGCACTTAACTGACTGACTGTTCGCCCCTGCTGTGGATATAGGTGCAGGTTAGTTTCAATGACTTGACTCAAAGAGTTGTGAGTTCAATTCCAGGCTGCAGCAGTGATGAACAAATAACTTGGAGAGTTAAGTTAAAGGGAGATAACTAATAGCTATCAGAAGTGGTATCGCACATGGAATGAGAATGAACGGCCGAAACGTCGTGAACATTGCAATATTCATGAGAACAACAGTCCGAACAATGTAAATATTACTTCATCTCAGAAGTATTGAACAGGTATAGAGGCTCATCCCTTGTTCCCTGTTTAGTATGTGGTTTCAGGCTTTCTCTTTTCCAATCTTTTCACTTTTCTTTTCTTTTTTTTTCTCAATTGGAGTAGATAGTTTAAAGTATCATTCGGTTCACACTCAACCCACGTCTATTGAACAGGTGTAGAGGCTCATCCCTTGTTCCCTGTTTAGGATGTGGTTTCCGGCTTTCTCTCTCCTAGTCTTTTCACTCTTACGTAGCCCCCTGCACATCAGTGGCGTTGCTGCCCTGCTCGGAGTGATATGATTAAAAAAAAAAGTATAGAAAATACTGAAGAAACTACTAGTATAGAATTTACAATTAAATCTAGTAACTGTAAAATGATGAGACTCTATTGCCAATCTACTGTGTTTAAATATATAAAATCTAGTTACTATAAACGAAGCAGAGAAGCTACATTACGAAGTGACTGGAGCCGAGATGCCAGATCCTTTACCACTAACATTGCATACTTTCATAATCTTTGGCTCAAGTTAGGTGGTTAACTCTTCACCCATAGCTGAGTACCTAACAGGTGCTACAACCCCAGGTTAGGGTGGATCTGGGAACAACAGTAATTAAGAAGTGGTTCCACGCTTCTCAAAACCTCTAATCTCCCAATCAGAGACTTTGCTACCGGATATAGTTTTAGTCATGTCCAGGACGACATTGCAAATAATGATCGACATATAATTGAATAAAATGCAATTACACTTTATTTATTGAAGAATAAATTTGATAAACAAAACAATAATTGCTTATGAATCAACCTAATATACATAGAAAATACATCATATTTAATATTTCGCCTGCAACCAATTAATTTTGTAATATTGTAATACACTGACATACAAACAAAATAATATCTGTGTTGTTTTCTCAGTGGACATAAATAACACAACTGAATTAATGATCATATTCACTGCTTTATTTATTTATCTAGTGCTAATTGTGTATTTATTTATTTATTTATTTATTTATTTATTTTTAGTCAACTCAAACCAACAAGGCGATAATGCCACTAAGGCTCCAGCGGCTACTGTTAGTGAAAAAGAATTAGAAGAGTTTAGAAAGAACCGAAAACCCAATCCTGAACAGGAAACCAGATATAAATATTCTAAGGACGCGTTACAGAAGCTGAGTTAAGTATTAAGAGACAGGAAACTTTTCACTAGAAACAAAGAAGAGAGTACTAGATTGCTATGTGATGTCAGTTCTTCAATATGGCTGTGAATGCTGGACAATATCATCAAAGATGAAATGTGGTTCTACAGAAGAATGCTGAGAATATTATGGACCGAGCATGTGAGCAATGAGGAAGTTTTGGAAAGAATGGAAACAAAAAGAAAATTAATACTGAGCATCAGGAAGAGACAGCTAAAATTCCGGGGACATGCAATGAGGAAGGAGGTCTTGGAGAACCTGATACTAACAGGCCAAATAGAGGAAAAAAGAGATAGATAACATATTTGAAGGACCTAATCAGGTGGATGACAGGACGAGGGTTGTGAGATATTTTTCTTGTTTCCTGAAATACTTTGTTCATTGACTTTCTGTTTTGTTTTTAAATTTATTTCTTTAATAATGAATTTCCTTCATCAATGATGAACAATAATGAAATGTTTTCTTTTTTTTCACATTAATAAACAACTATGATTTTCTTTAGCGAAAAATCTTTGTTCTTTATAAAAAAATAACCGTATTTCTTTGAGTAAAAATCTGCTTTCTTTGATAAAAGATTATTTTTCTTTATATAAATACTTTATTTCTACAATAAGTGGAATATTTTCTTCTACCTTAGTGAAAATCTTATGCAAATATATATATATTTCTACATATTCATAAAGCAACTTAACTTTTTTTTGGTGAAATATCTTTTAATAGATTCTTTATTAAATAAATACATTTTCTTTGGTGAAATATATGGCTTCTTTATTAAATAAATACACTTTGTTTGGTGAAATATATGTTTTCTTTATTAAATAAATACATTTTCTTTGGTGAAATATATGACTTCTTTATTAAATAAATACACTTTGTTTGGTGAAATATATGGCTTCTTTATTAAATAAATACATTTTCTTTGGTGAAATATATGGCTTCTTTATTAAATAAATACACTTTGTTTGGTGAAATATATGTTTTCTTTATTAAATAAATACATTTTCTTTGGTGAAATATATGGCTTCTTTATTAAATAAATACACTTTGTTTGGTGAAATATGTTTTCTTTATTAAATAAATACATTTTCTTTGGTGAAATATATGGCTTCTTTATTAAATAAATACACTTTGTTTGGTGAAATATATGTTTTCTTTATTAAATAAATACATTTTCTACTTCCTTCGAAGCATACTTATAAAAGACACTGTCACTTCTTTGGCAAAATTTACTCTGATTTTACTTGATAAAGTGTATTGTATTGTCTTCTGAGAAATATTTTACTTCTTGTAAGGCAAAATAATTCGTGTGTTAATTGGTAAAGCTCTTTATGTTATCTTTGGTAAAAAATACATATTTTTGGTTAGATATTTTTCTTGTTTCCTGAAATACTTTGTTCATTGACTTTCTGTTAAGTTTTTAAATTTATTTCTTTAATGGTGAATTTCCTTCATCAATGATGAACAATAATGAAATTGTTTGCTTTCACATTAATAAACAACTATGATTTTTCTTTCAGGAGAAAGCGTGCTAAGAGCCACCAGGGATAAGGAGACGTGGAAGGCCATGTTCGTCTATGTCCTGAAAGGACAAAGCACATAGAAGAAGAAGATTTCTGTTTAAAAAAACCGAGGCAGACTGTGAACCGGTGTTGCTTATATTGCCTGACGACTACATCGACCTTGTAGCCATCATTAGAAAACAGATTTTAGAAGCAATTACAAATCGAAATCATTATAGTGACTTTTTGCTTAACTAAACTAAATATAGATGTGCGTTGTCGTACAATGGATATCGACTCGGAACGGCAAATCGGTTCAAATTCCAGTTGAATTCTTTGCATTCACTTACGCGTGAATTAATCCATCTCTTCCCTCCAGTTATGGGTAAAATAATAGGACAGACTGGGTTCTATAGACTTGGCTGGCAAACAGAAAGCAGGGGCAACATGCTAAGGGATAATCTTCTGCCCAGTCGGTCATGTCTCGAAAGAGACATGATTGCCAAAAGCGTGTATCACGTACGGCACTTAACTGACTGACTAGTGTACCCTTATCAGACCGGGCAGGATGATGAGTACATTGATTGTCATATATTTGTACTACTGTATTAAAGTAATTATATCATATTACGCGCCCAATAGCTAGTTACAGAAATAGAAGCTGTAACCATTCTATGGGATTACACCATCTACACAGAGAGAAAAATTGAAGCAAACAGGCCAGACATTATTGTTAAAAACCAGAAGGAGAAAACTTGTCTATTCATTGATATGGCTTGTCCAGCGGATTGTAACATAGCAATCAAGGAATTTAAAAAAACTGTCAAAATATAAAGACCTGGAAATTGAAATAGAAAAAATGTGGAAATTGAAAACAAGAGTTGTGCCAGTGATAGTAGGTGCACTTGGAATGATACAAAATGGAACAAATCAACACATTGAAAGAATCCCTGGAAACCCCGGCTTAAGAGATATACAAAAAATTGTCTTATTAAGTACAGCCCACACACTAAGGAAAACTTTATCTATGTAATGCTAGGGATGATAGGGAAGATAGAAAAACATGAAATGGAGTCATAACAACACGCCACTACCTGCCTTAGGTCTCCCCGTAGACTTGGTTGGTAGTGAGACCAAAGCAGAAATCGAAATATGATGAAAAATGACATAATAATAATAATAATAAATTATGTAAATTGAAAGCAGAAATGATGGCAAAATATGGCACTTAACTGACTGACTAGTATACCCTTATCAGAACGGGTAGGACGATGAGTACATTGATTGTCATATATTTGTACTACTGTATTAAAGTAATTATATCATATTACGCGCCCAATAGCTAGAGTGCTCGAATTCATTTTTACTGAATGAGCGATATATATATATATTGTGCGAAGTGTAACTTTTCGACTTTTTATGTTTAATTTCGTGCAAGCGCATTATTTGTTTTTTACTTTGTCGAATACACAGTATAGTAGGATCAGTTGGGCACCCTCTGTGTCAAAAATAACACCATGATACAACTCACTCTACCAGAAATTGGAAAACAGCATGCTGTACTGCTTGTCATTCCCGCCTGAAGTTCCAATACGTTTCAGAGTGTTTGGGTGTCAATCTGATCACAGTGCAGAGGCTTCGGAAAGAGTTGGATGAGTCTAATTGTGATTGCGAAAATATGGCAGATGTCAAAACTCATTCTCATCATTATAATAAGAAAAGAACTCCCAAATTTGTTGGTGAGGACCTCAGACACAACACGGGGGTCTTCATCAAATGCCTTGAGGAGGAAGTGCTATCCTGCATCAAGAGGGTGGCTACTGAAAGACACTATCTCTGGCAACAAGACACTATCTCTGGCAACAGCACCATGCCACACAGGCATTGAGAATCCAATCATGTTTGTCAGATAATTTCTGAGACCACATCCCCACTTACATCTGGTCACCTTACTCCCCAGACAGCACCCCCTTTGTTTATTATATATGGGGGAACAGTTGAGCGAGAGAGCAGCAGAACTTCTTCTAACACCAAAGATGAACTGAAGATAAGGATTATGGCATCATTCACCAAATTAAACAAGGAGACCATAAAAAAGAAAGATGCAGATGATTCCGAAGTCGTCTGGAGATTGTGGTGGAAGTTAATAGCGATATTATTGAATAAATTTCCTCTTTAGTAATTCAAGATACTTTTGTGTCACTTTGGTAAATATATCTGTTAAAATGTGATGCCAGTGTTATATTAATTTTTGCGTCATTTAGACGACAATTCATCCATCGCACCGTGTATATCTGTTAAAATGAGATGTCAGTGTTATTTTCATTTCTGCGTAATTTAGACGACAATTCATCCATCGCACCTTGCATATTATAGAATATAATTAACATTATCTATTATAGGTATACGTGAACTCTTTCATTGTGATTATGTTCGTCTACGAATTAGTATGTGCGAACCATTCTTATTGTTTCATATTTGTGTGCACTGACGCGTGAATTATATATATATATATATATATATAATGGCTTAGGGAGTAGCGACAAATCGGTCGAGTTTCGATCTCGGCCATAAGCAAGTGGATGGGTCTAGCCACACTGATGAGTTGTGATACACCGAAACAGGCTTGTATGTGGATGACTAATATATATATATATATAGGAAATTATGTAAAATTTTTAAAATGGATAAGCCAATCTAAAAAGTTTATCTAATTAATATAAAATATTAAATAGATAAAATATAGAGCTCAGTGGATATTATTATCCAGAACAATATGATATACAGAAAATGTATATATATATATATATATGCGTAGAGTTTTCTTTATATATATGCTTGTGTGTGTGTGTACGGATACGTGTGTTTGCATGCTTACATACGAAAGCTTTTATTAGAATCTCTTGAGAATATCTGACCAGCGAACCTCAAAATTCCCGCCATTAATTGAACCAATAAAACACAAAAAGACGCGCACTGAATAATATTTTTGCTTGTTTTATATTTTGCAAATGGGAAAAAAATGATAATATTAAAATAATGATAATTCATGACATGAAATTGTGTTAGCGATCTTGACACGTGTACTATGCCTATAATTGAAAGAAAGTTTCTCATCTCTCCCAATGAACCCGCCCCCACAAAAAAAATGCTCAGACAATTTTTTTCTGTTATTATTACTGTTGTTGCGTTTGCTCCCTCTCCTTGTTTCAACTGTACGCTCCCAACTCCTTCTTCTCTGCTTGTCAATCCTTACTAAAAAGTGGCAAGTGTAAATATGACTCGCATAGTCCGGGTGTTGTTTGCAAGTCATAATGATAATAATTTCGATAACAAACTGCCGATAGAAAGAAGCAAGTGTTTTGCTTTTAATCAAAACCGTTTTCATGGCAATCGCTGGCGCGCCCTGGTGAAAAGGCAACAAAGGAAGCGGTAACAGCCGTCAATGATCACGTTTTGCTATAATACTGACCACACGGGAATTGCTATTACGATACAATCGACGAACTCACACAGAATCAATTCCCCTTACTCTTTTGCCACGCGTGCCCTTTCAATCTCACCCTACCCCCTCTCTCTCTCTCACACTCACTCTCTCTCTCTCTCTCTCTCTCTCTCTCTCTCTCTCTCTCACACACACTTTCTCCTTTTCTCTCTCGATCAGCTTACCCCTAACACTCTTTGCTCTCTTTCTGTAAGTTTGTATCTCTGTGTGTGTTGAGACAAGGGGGAGATATGTATGCGGAGTTACTCTTATTTCGTGTCTGTAGTTAGTCCCTTTAGAATAATTCCAATGATACGATCTACAATAGTGGGTGCGTCAGGTATTGAAGAACACACCTTAGCGAGTCATAAATGGAAGACTTAACATAATGTTATGTGGCATGCGCCAAATTCTAGCATTCTCGTTTCTCATTGAGCCGTCTGTAAACATTAATATGTTGGTTTCCATTTTGAGCTGCGAAATGAACAGGCACACCCCTTGTGACACTAGCTGACCAGGTGAATACTACAAGTGTGAGGTTTATCTACGAAGCACCCATAAATGGAATAACCGTGGTGCATTTCATGCGTGATTGTCCTCGGGCTCATGAGCAACTACAGTAATCTGATGCAATCCCGATTTTTCCAGATTAGATTCAGTGGCAATACTATTGTCTACATTGTTATACCGGATGGGGTGTCTTATTTTCAGTTTATGTGAGTAGCCATACGTATTCTAGCAAAAAAAAAATGCCTCTTATCACATTGCTCACTTGTTTAAGGTCACAGAATTACGGAACATTGACCAATAGAAGCGAGGACAAGGTTAAGACATGCGGTCTTTCTGATGTCATATCGAGCTCATTCTAGAAGATGAAAATGATTTTATTGAATAAATCTTTCCCCTTAGTTAAATGTATACCCATGCTTTTTTATGTTTAATGTTTTTTACTTTTTGTTTTTTTGGATGTGCGTTGTAGTACAGTGGATATCGGCTCGGAACGAGAAACCGGGGAGCCGAGTTCGAATTCCAGCTGAATCCATAGTATTCACTTACGCGCAAATGCCCTTGGGAAAGGTATCAATCCGTCTCATCCTTCCAGTTATGTGTTAAATAACAGGATAGATTGGGTTCTATAGCCTTGGTCGGCAACGAGTCTACCGCAGAAAGCAATGGCAACCTACTGCGGGATAATCTTCTGCCCAGTCAGTCATGTCTCTTTCGAGACATGATCACCCAAGCGTGTATCACGTATGGCACTTAACTGACTGACTAAGAGGAAGTAGTATGTCCTTGAGGACACATGACCCAGTAAATAAAAGCGTTGGTTAGATCCAGTGACTTAACCCGAAGGGTCGTAAGTTCAATACCATGCTACAGCAGTGGTGAACAAAAAATCTTAAAGAGTTGAGTCAAAGGGAGATAACTACATGGCATCTGGAACATTAATAAACATGAATGGTTCTTGAACGAGAATGATACACACAATGATCAAAATAAAGGATTCGGTCCAAAATTTCAAGCACAAGAAGAAGACTGGAGCATCCAAAGCAACTGAAGAAGGCTGAAGCATCGTAAATATTGCAATAAAGATGAGGACAACAATCGGAATAATGTAAATAAAGTTTTCTGATTTGTTTCTATTGAGTAGCTTACTTTTCTTTGTATTATAATTTGTTATCAGTTTTCTAGCACTCGCTTGATCAGTCAGTCAGTTAAGTGCCATACGTGATACACACTTCGGCGATCATGTCTCGAAAGAGACATGACTGACTGAGCAGAAGATTATCCCGCAGTAGGTTGCCATTGCTTTCTGCGGTAGACTGGCTGCCGACCAAGGCTATAGAACCCAGTCTGTCCTGCTATTTAACCCATAACTGGGAGGAAGAGACGGATTAATACTTTTCCCAAGGGTATTTGCGCGTAAGTGAATACAAGAGATTCAACTGGAATTCGAACTCGGCTCCCTGGCTTCTCGTTCTGAGCCGATATCCACTGTACCACAACGCTTACTCCCTTGATACATCACAAATTAATTTTTTCGTGTGATATGTTTTCTAGTGACATGAAATGGAAAGATTATATTGAATCTATTAATAGGTCTACTGCTAAGAAAGCTGAACTCACTATGTCATGCTAGACAATGATTCTCACCAGAATCTATCTCCAGGAGAGTGACTCATTGCACCTTCAAGGGCTAATGTTTTCTGCTGACCTTAAATGGAAAGATTATATTGAATCAATTGCTAGGTCTGATGCTAGGAAAGTTGGTTCACTGTGTGGATATCGGCTTGGAACGGGATACCGAGTTCGAATTCCATTTAACTTCCTTGCATTCACTTATGTGCAAATACCCTTGGGAAAGGCATTAATCCGTTTCTTCCCACAGTTTTGGGTTAACTAGCAGGACAGATTGGTTTCTTTAGCCTTGGTTGACAACCAGTCTACCGCAGAAGCAATGGCAACCTACTGCGAGATAATCTTCTGCCTAGTGAGTCATGTCTTTTTCCAGACATGATCGCTCAAAGCGTGTATCACGTATGGCACTTTACTGACTATTAACGGGTCTCAATTTGTTTTATCTTCATCAATCACAACTAGGCTCTTTGCAATGAACTTTGCCTCAAATTATACGTTAAACGACCGGCCTACCCATTCGAGAGATTTTTAAGACTCTAGAATGTTCAGGCCGGTAGACTTTATTTACACTGCGAATAGCACATTTTCTTTATTGTGTGCTCCCTGACAGACTCTTTGAACGTTGGCACGAAAGACTAAAAAGCAGTAGTTGTTTCCAGTTAAAGCAAAATCGTAGACTGAAAGAAAAATGAATGGATGTAAGTCAAATTTTGATTTCCTGATATCGATATCAAATAAGTTTTTTTCATCGTAAACTGAATTTTGAAGGCTAAATAAGTCTTCTGAGTAAATGGTATCATGACTGAGACTAAGAACTACAATTATACCTACTTAGAGCTAAACCAGAAGCAAAAACTAAAATAAAAGGGCTGAAAAAATACAGACATACAGATTTTTTGCACTATTGTAAGAACTGCAACCTTGAAACTTCTGAATATCGTTTCTTATGTCTTTGTCTATGAGTGTATCAAATTTGATTAAAATCGGACCACTCCTTCTATAACCCGATTTTTTCAATTATCGATTTTCGATATTTATCCGGGATACCTCGTCACAAAACCTAGCTAAGAACACTCAGCGAGGCTTACAACTGTGTAAATTTTCAAGAAAATCAGTTCAGCCGTTTCGGAGCCTATAGGTAACGGACACACACACACACACACACACACACATACACACACACACACACACACACACAGATGAAGTTCCATTTATAAATAAGTTTAAATTTTGGAGAAAGCTAAAATAATCTATTCACAGTCAATCCAAGTTAGAATTGACAACGAGAAAATTCGTTCCTATAAATCCTGGAGAATCACAAAGGAAAATCTTAACAGAGGCAAATTATCTGTTCCTGCTATAATTAATGGGTCTGTAGTTATTTCATTTTCATCAGACAAGGTTAAGCTCTTTACAGTGAACTTACACTCAAACTCCAACATGCTAAACGAGTAGAGAGTCATCCTCAACCTAACTTCCCTCTTCTCACTGGGCACAAGTCTCGTGACCTCACTATCGCAGATTGGACAACTTCCAAACTCATCAAAACTTTAATTCTACGGAAGCTACTGACGCAGAGAAAATCCCATTTGTTGTATGTAGCCTTAGTCAAGAATTATCTCAAAGTTGTTTAATCGTTGCATAAAAGAGTAGTGTTTCGCAAGTCTGTGGAATCGTCAGCGGTTTGATCTGTTTTCAAGAATGATGGTGAGAGTCTATCTCCATAACAATATCTCTCCATTAGTCTCCTTAGTTAAATTAACAAAGTCTTCGAGTTGGAGAAGGTAATAACATCACCAAATTTAACATCTTGTGTGACAAACAGTATGGGATTCTAGGTGAATTGCAGGTGTTTTATCTGTCATCACCCACAGACTCAGTGAGCGCCTGGCAGCAGCGTTATTACCGAGGTAGTTGCTCCAGATCTCTCAAAGGTTTTTGACAAAATGGCATATCATGTTGCTTCACAAACCACTTAACTATGGCATATCTGAAAGAGTCTGCACAATCAAGTCTTTTCTCTCAGGTAAATCCATGAAGGTCGTAAATGGCCACTTTTCTGAAGTATACGTAGCCAATGCAGGCGCCCCTCAAGGCTCTTACTTCGGCTCTGTTCCCTTTTTGTTTTATATATATATATATATATATATATATATATATATATTAACGATCGATAAATAAACATTCTCACCTCACTAGTAAGCACATAAGCAAATGATATTAGTGTTTGCTAAAGCACTTAAAAAAACAACTTTTTCAGAACCATGCAGAGGATCATTCACATGATTATCCGTGTGTGTGTATATATATATATATATATATATATATATATATATATATATATATATATTAATACAGGTTTCATTGAATAATATAGACAAGTTCTGTTTATTTATTTCGTATGATCTGATTAGCTTGATTGTGTTGTCATGAAAAGACGACAAGAAATCGTAATAATTGTTGATTTTTTTATCAGGCCTGAGCTTTCGGCTTACATAAGCCATTATGAAAGGATGAACATTTAATATACAGTGAACATACAATATTTAAATTATTAACAGAGTGGAGTTATACAAAGAAAATTAAATAGGTCCATTTTTTGCGTCGTACATGGCCGCAAGCCGAGAAGGAATGGTGGTAGTGGGCTTTTGGTCAAATGAGAGTATAGTGGCATGAGTGGATTGGTCTGGAAACTGCTACTACTATGGGTGTAGGGGGTAAGTATAATAACTATGACCTCTCCCGTCGATTATAGGCATTGAAGTATGTTAGTTGAGGTGTCGAAATTTATTTTATTTAGGCTAGGTTTAAACTGTTTGGTGTAGATAGCTTCTAGAATTTGGGTTTTTGTCTTGGTGGGTTTTTTTCTTCCTTACGAGTGCTTGACTTTTTGTTCATGTACTTCGTTTGTTTCTTTTTTTGCTTCCCTTTATTTTCCCTCCGAGTTTGTTCTCGGTGGGTTGTACAAGACGATTTAAATTATAGCTTGATTAATACTAGTTTTACTATTCGTATTGTTGTTGCTATTATTATTATTATTATTATTATTATTATTATTATTATTATTATTATTATTATTATTATTATTATTATATACTACCGGCCATAATTATTAGGCCACACCAGTGTTTAAAAAATGATGTATTATTCATTTTTAGTATTTATTGCCAAGTGAATAATTGTAAATGAAAATAGAATAGTTCTTTTGTTGCTACTGAACAAAAACTTTTGCATCAAATAAATTTATAAATATTTAATAATTACCTATATTGCAGTTTCATCAATGAAAGAATGAAGAAAATTTAGGGTTCATCTTTGCTTCCTTAAATTGTAAAATTTTGCAAAGTAATAATAACAAAAAACAATTCTATTTTCATTAGAATTTTCTACTAGGCAGTAAATACTAAAAATACTATGAAATACATCATTTCTTTGAAAAAAAACTGGGATGGCCTAATATATATGCGGGTAGTATATATATATATATATATATATATATATATATATATATATATATATATATATATTACCCTGGTTTGGTAGAAGATGTCAAACTGTAGCCGACAAAGTTTCGGCATGTGTTTCGTCCTGTTATTTTGCGGTCCAGTTCCGTGTTGTTTTTCAGACTAGACCTGTGTTTCCTTCCTTCAGTAAAGATAGGTTGTCCTATTTTCGAAAAAGTTCCATTGTTTACAAATTTAAATTCTGTTGTGATGCGGCATATATAGGACGTACCGATCTGAGGTTGGAGACGCGGATTTCACAACACGTCCCCGCTAATATACGTTCCAGTGGCTCTCTCAGACCTATAAGAACAACACAATCTGTTCTGGATTCCGCTATTGGCCGACATCTTTTGGACAATCAAGTGTGTACCTCGGCATATGAGGACAGCTGGTTTACTGTCTTGCACAGCGCCCGGTCTACACATCATCTACGTATTTTGGAAGCAATTTGCTTGACAATTCAACAGCCGAGCCTGTGCAGACAGAAAGAGCGGTTTTTATGCTCCTTACAATTGCTGGTGAGTCTGTGAGTATAACATTTTTTCACTTTTAAACACTCTTGTGGAATTATATGTGTACACCCCCGCTTTACATTTTATGTGTGTTTTTTTTTCAATAAATTTATTTTTAAACGAGTTCCATCATCTCCCAGCATTGTAAGTAATTTATTTTGCCTTGTCCTTTTCCTTAATTCCCTTAAAATTAAAGCCAACGAGAACCCTTGATAAGAGTTGGCCGAAAGGTTCCTCGGGTTTAAATAATATGACGTCTGTTCTTTTTAAAGCCATTAGTAATTTGTGCGGGTACAAATCGTTATATATATATATATATATATATATATATCCGTCAATCGTATTGACGGATGTGTGTTGTGGTGCAGTGGATATCGGCTTGGAAAGAGGAATCATCGAGCCGAGTCCGATTTCAAGCCAAAACACTCTGCATTCACTTACGCACTGGTACTAGTGGAAAAGGTATTAATCCGTCCCTTCCCTCCAGTTATGGGTTAAATATCTGAGGTCTGCTGTTCATGCGATCCGTTTCAAACTTCTGCACCGATTGTTTGTTATCAGCAGTTCCAAAAAGTGTGGATGGTGCTACACAAACCTTCACCACTCTAATCAATTCTTTGTGTGGTAGTCTAACTGAGGTTAGACACTCATACGTCGAAATAAAAAACCGACGGGAGATTCCTTAATATATATATATATATATATATGTGTGTGTGTGTGTGTGTGTGTGTGTGTGTGTGTGTGTGTGTGTGTGTACATGTGTCGAAATAAAAAAAACGACGGGAGAGTCCATAATATATATATATATATGTGTGTGTATGTGTGTGTGTGTGTGTGTTGTGTACATGTGTCGAAATAAAAAAACGACGGGAGAGTCCATAATATATATATATATATATATATATATATATATGTGTGTGTGTGTGTGTGTGTGTGTGTCTGTGTGTACATGTGTCTGTGTGCGCGTGTGTGCAGATGACACCGCAGTTAATGGATGCACCACGTCAAAGGTGAAATGATCCGACCCTCGCAGCAGATCTTTTCTCTGGCCGAGCTTTAACAGCTCAATGGAGAAAAAACTGGCATGAATACTGCTAACAACAAGACTAACGTTTTATCATATCTGATCAGGTGTTGAATTTTCTCTAGTCATAAGAAATATACCGTTTCTCATGACTTTCAATACTTTCAAATAGAATGCTTGCTTTGGGCATCGATTTGGACACAAGGTCACCGCAAACCTAAAGTGCAACATACATAAACAATTCATTGCTAGCGGTACTTTAAAAATATTAGTTCATTCTAATTCCCCATGAAGTATCTGACTCTTCTTCTAATGCTTAATGTTTACGAGAATCAGATTAAACCAAAAATGGAGACCGAAAGAAGATTAGACTAAAAATAAAGATCGAATGGAAATTAGACCAAAAATTGAAACCAAATGAAGATTGGACGAAAAATGGAGACCGAATGGAGATACGATCAAAAATTAAAATCAACTGATGATTGTACCAAAAATGGAGACCAAAGGAAGATTAGACCAAAAATGTAAACAATGAAAATTAGACCAAAAATGTTGACTGAATGGAATTTAGACCAAAAATGGAGACCAAATAGAGATTAGACCAAAAATAGAGACCAAATAGAGATTAGACCAAAAATGAAGACTGAATGGAGATTAGACCAAAAATAAAGACCAAATAGAGATTAGACCAAAAGTGAAGACTGAATGGAGATTAGACCAAAAATAGAGACCAAATATAGAGATTAGACCAAAAGTAAAGACTGAATGGAGATTAGACCAAAAATAGAGACCAAATGAAGATTGGACCAAAAATAGAGACCAAATAGAGATTAGACCAAAAGTGAAGACTGAATGGAGATTAGACCAAAAATAGAGACCAAATAGAGATTAGACCAAAAGTGAAGACTGAATGGAGATTAGACCAAAAATAGAGACCAAATAGATTAGACCAAAAGTGAAGACTGAATGGAGATTAGACCATAAATAGAGACCAAATAGAGATTAGACCAAAAATAGAGACCAAATAGAGATTAGACCAAAAATAGAGACCAAATAGAGATTAGACCAAAAGTAGAGACCAAGTAGAGATTAGACCAAACAAAAATAGAGATCAGATGAAGATTAGACCAAAATTGGAAACCGAATGAAGATTAGACTAAAGATAGAGTATTGATGTCATATTTGGGATGGAACTGATCAACCCTTATTTTGTAGTCTCGATAGAGTTCAAATGCATTTGCACGGTCTTTCAAAGTATTCGCTTATTTTCCTCGTAAAGACCTTTTTTTCCAGAGTCGCAGTGTTGCAAATTTATCACGATTTTTATGCAAAATGCTCAAATGAGTTCCATTCTTTACTTCTAACAGTTCAGTGCTTCATTATTAGGACGTATAATGCTATTTCTTCTTAGTTGAATCAGCCTTACTTTCTCCGTGTTCCGAATTTAAGAGAGAAGATTCACTTCGTAGAACAGATTCCCGCATGATTGATTCCCTAAATTCTTTACTGACCTCTTCAAGTCAAGGGTCAATCGTTATCTTTCTTATTCTCATAATCTCCACTTCCTATCATCTTTTCTTCTACTTATATCTCACACTATTCTTTATTAATATTCCAACTTAAATCCACTACCTTGAATAGCTCTTGAGCCTTGTCACGAGTGAAATTTAGTTAATATATATCACTCACATTTTCTAATTTGTTCAAAGACACTCGAAATATGAAATGTAAAAACATTCACAAAATCTGCCTGTTCTGTCTGTCTGTCTGTCTGTCTGTCTGTCTCTCTGTTTCTTTTTGCTTTCTTTTTCTTTCTCTCTCTCTCTCTCTCTCCCTCTTTCTCACTGTCACTGTCACTTTCTCTCTCCCTCTCTTTACACATATCTATCTATCTATCTATCTATCTATCTATCTATCTATTCTGATGAGCTGTGATAAAGCGAAACAGATCTGTCTGCGGATGACTATTTACGCTCTCACACCCTGATTGAGCACTCTGGAAGAATGATAGACTTTGAAAAGCAGTAGCTACTCTAGGGTCTACGCATCATTCATTCAGTAATTAATTAGAACACTGGCGTATGAATACATAAATATCACACGCTAAAAAGTCTGCTTCCTTCTACCAAGCGCCCATAGCTTAGATGCAGAATCGCCGAATGACGCCAATTCGGTCGGGTTTCAATCCTGGGTAAAAAAAACAATTGGATGTCTAACCGTACTGATGAGCTGTGATACACCGAAACAGATCTGTCTGCGGATGACTATATATATATATATATATATATATATATATATATATATATATATATATCCGCAAGAATAATGATTGAACTTTTACTATAATTAATTTTGACAATCTTTAATCACAGTACCCGCAAAAAAAAAGAAAAAAATAATATTATTATTACTTCGCTTTTTGGTAATGTTTATTGTTATAAAAAGCGATGATTAGAACTTTAATAAAACCTAAAACATGAAAGGGAGTTTATACATTTTTTTTTGTTCTTGAGAATTTACAACAAAAATAATAAAAACTCTTTGCTTATTAAATTATTTATACTATTATCATATTATATTGTTTATTGAAATGATTGGCAAAACATCAGGCAAATGATTCGAACTTTATAAAATGGTGAGCAATAAGAATATACCTATAGTTGGTTTACGTATTTTAATAATTTAGTAGACATCTCTAAATTTATAAATAAGAACGTGTTTTATTTTTATTCCTTTATAAATTTGTAATTGATACATATTGCATTACTTTTAATACAATTGTATTAGTTTTTAGAAGTTGTAAATATAAAATTATTATTGTAAATAAGCAATCTATGTGGATATGTGTTGTGGTGCAGTGAATATCGGCTCGGAACAAGAAGTCAGGGAGCCGAGTTCGAATTCCAGTTGAGTTTCTTGCATTCACCTACGGACAACTAGCCTTGGGAATGTATTAATTCTTCTCTGTCTTCCAGTTATAGGTTAAATAACAGGGTAGATTGGGTTTCATAGCCTTGGCTGGCAACCAGTCTACTGCAGGATGCAATGGCAACCTACTGCTGGATAATCTTCTGCCCAGTTAGACATGTCTCCTTCGAGACATGATCACCCAAGCGTGTATCATGTATGGCACTTAACTGACTGACAGAATATAATAGTTGGAAACATAATTAAAACTTCTACTAGGTATAAATTGGTGGGGCGGTTTTCTATTAGTATGAAGTAATAAACTGATCCCACATTAATTATACTTAATATAATAATGTAAGATAATCTATCTCTTCTCCTTCCAGCTATGAGTTAAATGGCTGGAGATATTGGGTTCTATAGCCTTGGCTGGCAACCAGTCTACTGCAGAAAGCAATGACAACCTACTGCGGGATAATCTTCTGCTCACTCAGTCGTGTCTCTTTCAAAACATGATTGCCCAAAGCGTGTATTCCGTATGGCACTTGACTGACCGACTGAATAAATAAACAGTGTTTAATAATTTTGTTATAAATTCTCTAGAAGAAAATATGTATAAATCCACTTTCATCATATGTTTAGGCTTTTATTGAAATTCTAATTATCCCTTTTTAAAACAATAGACATTACCGAGAAGCGACGGTAGTTAAAATAGCGGTGTCAAGGGGAAAAAATTTATCACATCGCATTTTTGTGGGAATGTAGGTTAAAGATTACCAAGTTTTTTCCTCACATAAAAAGTAAAATTACCTCAGAAAGAAAAATATAATCCTGAGTGAAGAAGAAGAAGAAAAAGAAGAAGAAGGAGGAGGAGGAGGAGGAGGAGGAGGAGGAGGAGAAGGGGGAGAAAGTGGGGAGAAGGGGGAGAAAATGGGTGAAAAGAAAGAGAAAAAGTGGGGGAACAGTAGAAGAAAACGGGGAGGAAGAGAAAAGGGAAGAAGAAGAAGAAGAAGAAGAAGAAGAAGAGGGCGGACGAAGAGAAAAAAGAAGGAGGTAAAGGAGAAAAAAGAGAAGTAGAAGAAGAAGGAGTGTGTAAAGAAGAAGAAGAAGAAGAAGAAGAAGAAGAAGAAGAAGAAGTCATTCATAATAAAAGAATACGAAAACATCATCTAGAATAGTTGTCTGGAAAACGCAACATGTCAACAATACAAGAGAAACAAGTTTGTTGGACATTTTAGATAAAGAATATTTATAGCTATTTAATTGAGTCGACAACTTTAGCTCGTAAAAAGAATCTTTGGTGTTTTGCATCCAGACGGTTTCAGTTAGTGTGGATTGTCAGTAACTTTGAAAGAATTAAGTGAAAGGCAACCACAATTAGCGACATAGATCACATTTAAAGCAAAGATGAAATAGAAATAAAATTAGTAACATTAATAGGGGTAATGGCAACATTAGCTGTTTCCGTATAAGGCAACATTTGGCGTTTATTGACCGAACAAACAGTATTTCTGTCGGTTGAAATTTTTAAAATATTTCTATTAAAACAAATGCCCAGGAAAATAGCTTTTTCAAGTTCAGTAGCTGTTATCGCTCTTTCTAGTATTGTTAGGGATTCCCCTATTACTTTTTAATGTCATCATCTTGATTATGTCGTTATTTTCTATTAAAGTTACAGGTGATTTTCATTTTATCTATTGCTGCCGCTGGAAATCATCAAGTGGTGTGGTTTCTATTGTTTGGTACAGATCTTTGAGTGTGATTCTGTCGAGCCAGTCCACAGTGTTCGAAGAAGTGTGGTCTTCGACAAGACCCGCAGGATATACTCGCTCAGTTATTTATAGCCATTGAACTTAGAAAGCGGTTGTATACAGATGACAGTTTAGATACTTCTGAGTAGGATTAGCAATCTGATTTAAAAATAAATTATATACCTACGGATGTGTTTTGTGGTGCAGTGGATATTGTCTCGGAACGACAAATCGGGGAGCCGAGTTCGAATTTCCGTTGAATTCCTTACATTCACTTACGCACAAATACCTTTGGAAAAGGTATTAATCCGTCTCTTCCCTCCAGTTATGGGTTACATAATAGGACAGACTTGGTTCTATAGCCTTGGCTGGCAACCAGTCTACCTCAGAAAGTAATGGTAACCTACTGCGGGATAATCTTCTGTCCAGTCAGTCTTGTCTCTTTCCAGACATGATCGCCGAAAAAGAGTAGAGAGTAGAAGGATTATACAGATCCAAAGTCTCTCTTGGTCAACTCTCTGCTTCCGAGCGGAGAGGGACTCACATGGGGTCTCCGCCAAAGGGTTGAATCTCATCTAAGGGAATAGACAAGTGCCCGACTCAGGCTCATGCTTATACTGACTATCAGTTTACGAGCAGTGAATCTACTTCAAGCAACGTGCAGGTCTTTTACTTGTTGATATACTATTATCTTTTTATTCCCAACCTAAGTTTTGGTGAATACTCACGCAGTAACCTTTATTGTCACAACAGAATATAACTCAAGTTTTCAGGTTTTTGTTTTGTATCAACTAGCGGTATTCGGCGAAACTACCTCAAGCACATCCTATTTGAAGTTCAATTTCCTTTTCTCCTATATTGATCTTGTCATAAGTGATCTATACACTAAGGAATTTGAAGTATTTAGTATTTACTAATTTCATGTTATGAAATTTAGTATTTACTAATTTCATATTTTTAAAATTTAGTATTTACTAATTTCATATTTTCAAATTTGGTATTTACTACTGTCATATTTTGAAATTTAGTATTTACTAATTTCACATTTTGAAATTTGGTATTTACTAATTTCATCTTTTGAAATTTGGTATTTACTAATGTCATATTTTGAAATTTAGTATTTACTAATTTCATATTTTCAAATTTGGTATTTACTAATTTCATATTTTGAAATTTGGTATTTACTAATTTCATATTTTGAAATTTAGTATTTACTAATGTCATATTTTGAAATTTAGTATTGACTAATTACTATATAGTATTTATTAATTTCGGATTTTTATTTTAATCTGGCATTCTAGCTTTTTCACATTCCTTCTCAAAATTCAATGCCATTTTTAAAATATCAAAACCAATGTGAGCAGTAATAAGCCTGCAATAATTTTCTTCAACCATTGTAGCTTTTTTACCGATACTTAATTAAAAAAAATTCAGTTGAATTCCTTACATTCACTTACTCATAAACACCCTTGGGAAAGATATTAATCCGTCTCTTCCTTCCAGTTATGGATTAAATAATAGAACAGATTAGATTCTATAGACTTGGCTGGCAACCAGTCTACCGCAGAAAGCAATGGCACCCTACTACGGGATAATCTTCTACCCAGTCAGTCATGTCTTTTTCGAGACATGATCGGCCTATCACGTATGGTACCTAACTGACTGACTGATTTATCACAATCATGAATTAATATGATATTTAAAAGAAGCTCTCATATAGAAAAATGCGTCTATTTTTACCTGCATTATATTAAAATAAAAGTTTAACAGAGAAATAGATAAGATGTAAATGTATTAATTTTCTTTGGAAAAAAACAAACAATAACAGAAATATATATATATATATATATATATATATATATATATATATATATATATATATATATTCGCAGGCTACATGACCACGACATTGAGACAAATGAAATTCAACTAACTCTTGGTCAGTACCAACAATAGACAACTCAGCGTCTCCGAAGAATAACAAATTTGAAAAAAAAAACAAAAAAAAAACGTCTCAATTTCGATGAAGGATCCATATTTGACAAAAACATTAAAAAAAAACTCAACAAAAATCAACTCTGTTATGCAGAAGAATTTATATAAAAAAAACATTTAATTGGCTAGGCGAAAAAACTCGATGAATGGTGGATGAGAGAAGGATAGAATACTGATGAGAGTGGAGTGGACGGAGAAAAAAACAGAAAGTTACGAAGAGTGACGGAGTTGAAATTGTCAGGAAGTGGATAAGAAGGATGAGAATACTGATGAGAGTGAATTGGACGGAGAAAGGCATGAGAGAAAGTTACAGAAAAGTGACAGCAGATTATAGGTGTCAGGAAGTGGATAAGAGAAGGATTGGGAATACTGATGAGGTGGAGTGGACGGAGAAAAGCATGAGAGAAAGTTACGAGAAAGAGTGACAGGTTATAGGGGGTGTCAGGAAGTGGATAAAGGAAAAGTTGAGAATACTGATGAGAGTGGAGTGGACAGGAGAAGAAGCATGAGAGAAAATTTAGGAAAGGTGACAGGTTATAGGAGGTGGCGTCGTCCAGAGAAGTGGATAAAGAAGGATGAGAGCTGCTGATGAGAGTGGAGTGGACGGAGAAAAGCATGAGAGAAAGTTACGAAGAAGAGTGACAGGTTATAGGGGGTGTCCAGGAAGTGGACAAGAGGAGCTGAGAATACTGATGAGAGTGGAGTGGACGGAGAAAGGAGCATGAGGGAAAGGTAGAAGGGAAGTGACAGGTTATAGGGGTGTCAGGAAGTGGATAAGAAGGATGGGAATACTGATGAGTGGAGTGGACAGGAGAAAGAAGCATGAGAGAAAGTTACGAAGAAAGAGTGACAGGT
>JBBBDQ010000273.1:780000-877500 GCA_037127315.1 Ascarosepion bandense | reverse complement strand
CCCACATTTCAAACCCATAGCCCTCCCACAATGAACCTATCCCTACCTCCAACCTTGACACCCCCCGGCCCCCTCTTATTCTCTTACCCTTTCGCTTTTTATATCTCCCCCATTTTGATTCTTATTCTTATTCCTGTTCTTTTTCTCCCCCGTTTCACATTCTATGCTCTTGTTCTTCAACGTTTGACATTGTCTCGTCATCCACACTCTCACCCACACCTACACTACTTTATACACTCACATGCACCATCATACCACCTCCGTCGTCACCGCCGCCGCCGCCGCCGCCGTCACCACCATACAAACGCCTTCTTCCCAGCCCTTACCCAACACCATGTCATTTTGTCTCATTCTATGTCACTTCCACCGATGTTTCACCTCTCTCCCCATCCACCATCGCCACCACCACCTCTTGTCTCCCACCTTTAACTTTCTTATTTCTTTCTTTTGCTCCCAACCTTACCCACTCCTATGTCACTAACAATATCTCACGTCACCTTAACTACTCGTCAACCGTCACACACACACACACACACACACACACACACACACACACACACACACACACACACCATATTACCACCCTCACATCCACTCTTTGCCACCTTTCATCAAACCCCTACCCCTTCTTCTGCTTCTTTTTCTTCGTTAATTTCTTTTATTTTCATCTTCATTAGTTTATCTTTTGATATTTATTATTAATTCAAATATATATTTTTTTCGCCCTCTCTCTGATCCATTTCCGTAATTTTCAAAATCCTCCTTTCTGTCAGCATTTCCAACTTTCTCTCATTCTATCTATCTATCTATCTATCTATCTATCTATCTATCTATCTATCTTATTCTGTTCACTATCTATCTATCTATCTATCTATCTATCTATCTATCTATCTAAATCATTCTGTTCAGATCTATATGTCTATATCTATCTATCTATCTATCTATCTATCTATCTATCTATCTATCTAAGTCTGTTCGTATCTATCTATCTGGTTAATTTAGCATCATATCTTAATCGTTGCCTTTTTTTCTAACAAGATTTTTCCTTTTGTCATGTTGTTTGTATCCTTGAGTTTATCTCTTTATATTCCTGAAAATGTTTTTATTGGCATTCTCTTCGTTTCGCTTCGTTTTGTTTCGTTTCTTCCTTTCTAAATCAATTCCTCTGCTTTATTCCGTCCATTTTCCGTCTTCCCTCTTTCTCTCCTACTTCCCCCACTCTCTCACCTTTTCCCAAACTTTCCTAACAAACTTTTCCTTTCGTCTTTCTCACTTCGTAGTGTCTGGTCGTTATCAGATCTACTCTAGAAATTTTTACTTTAAATTTCACTTTCCTGTTATTCTTTTTCGTTTTCTTCCCTCTATCTCTGTATCCCTTATTTTCTGTCTCTATACTTATTTTTCTAACTATCCTATAAACTTCTATCACAACCCACTTTCTCCAGATGCATGATCTTTGCATTCCTCTTCTTCCTTTTCTTCTACCCCACCTCCTCTTACTTCTTTTTCTACTTCTTGTTCTCTTTCTCGTCTCTCCATTATTCTTCTCCTCGTTTTTCCCCTTCTTATTCACTACCTTCCCCAACTATTTCTTTTTCTTTTACCTCCTCCTACTTCTTCTTAGAAGTATTTTCCTCCCCTTCTTCTTCTTCTTCTTCTTCTTCTTCTTCCTCGCCACTTCCTTTTACTTCTGTTTCTACTTCTATACTTTCCCATCTCTCCCTTCTTCTTCTACTCATCCTCTCTTTATTCTCCTCCTCCTTCCCCTTCTTCTTTGCTACCCACTACTATTTCTTCTTCGTTAACTCTTCCCACTTCTTCTTATTAGAATTCTTCTTATTATTAGAATTCTTCTTCTTCTTCTTCTTCTTCTTCTTCTTCTTCTTCTTCTTCTTCTTCCGCACCTCGTCTTACTTCGTTTTCTACTTCTTTTTCTCCTCTCTCCTTCTTCTTTTCCTATTCACTTTCTTATTCTCATTTCTTCTTCTTCTTCTTCTTCTTCTTCTTCTTTTTCTTCTTCTTCTTCTTCTTCTTCTTCTTCTTCTTCTTCTTACTTCGTTTTCTACTTCTTTTTCTCCTCTCTCCCTTCTTCTTTTCCTATTCACTTTCTTATTCTCATTTCTTCTTCTTCTTCTTCTTCTTCTTCTTCTTCTTCTTCTTCTTCTTCTTCTTCTTCTTCTTCTTACTTCGTTTTCTACTTCTTTTTCTCCTCTCTCCCTTCTTCTTTTCCTATTCACTTTCTTATTCTCATTTCTTCTTCTTCTTCTTCTTCTTCTTCTTCTTCTTCTTCTTACTTCGTTTTCTACTTCTTTTTTTTTCCTCTCTCCCTTCTTCTTTTCCTATTCACTTTCTTATTCTCTTTCTTCTTCTTCTTCTTCTTCTTCTTCTTCTTCTTCTTCTTCTTCTTCTTCTTCTTCTTACTTCGTTTTCTACTTCTTTTTCTCCTCTCTCCCTTCTTCTTTTCCTATTCACTTTCTTATTCTCATTTCTTCTTCTTCTTCTTCTTCTTCTTACTTCGTTTTCTACTTCTTTTTCTCCTCTCTCCCTTCTTCTTTTCCTATTCACTTTCTTCTTCTTCTTCTTCTTCTTCTTTCACACCTGCCAACATACTTACTCTTTACTATTTTCTTATTCTTATTTTATTATACTTCCACCTTTATTTATTCTTCTCATCTATTACCATCCATTCATACGTCTCAATTCTCAACCATAATATCCGTGTCACTTTGGCTACTAAAGACCTTACCCTCAACATGTACCCTTTTGTAATAAACCTCTCTATTTCTCTAGTTCTTAACATCTCTAATTCTTCTTTACGCCTCTTCACAACCCTTGTCCAATTTTATATATTTACTCCGATTTTACTCATTGTTCCCAACCCCCATCCTTTTACTTGTCTTTTCTTACCTGATCCCGACTCTTCTACACTTTCACCTTTCTATACTATGATATCTTTATCGGT
The DNA here is from genome assembly GCA_037127315.1 of Ascarosepion bandense. NCBI lineage: Eukaryota > Metazoa > Mollusca > Cephalopoda > Sepiida > Sepiidae > Ascarosepion > Ascarosepion bandense. Next base: position 874,538 of record JBBBDQ010000273.1, on the reverse strand, counting down.
TTTACCTTCCAAATAATCAACACTATCCACCCACCCACGTCGCACTGGCATCAACTTGCACCTATACCCGTCTTAACCCGGATTTACACTTATCGAATTCTGTACGGCTGTTTTATTTTCCTTTTCTTTTTCTTTTCATTCTCTTTGCTAATATTTATTTTTCTCTATTTCTTTTTTGTTCATTATTTCTTTTCTTTTTTCTTTTTTCTTTCTTTCTCCTTTTCTTCCTAATGTTCTTTTTTCTCCCTTTTACTTCTTTCTTATTCTATCCGTTTTTATCCTTCTTTTCATTTTTTTCTTCTTTTCTTTCTTTTATTTTTTCTTTCTTTTTCTATCTTTCTTTTCACTTATATTATTTTTACATTATTTTATGTGCCAATTCCTTTTAGACTGTAGGCGATCATAGGCCTCTATAACCTATCTTTTTTTTTTTTTACCATCCTTTATTGTCCTTGTTAACACAAACTTCATCCACGCAAACTTAATCAAGTTATTCGCGGTTTTTTCTTTGCTTCTCTTGTTTATATTAAGTTCTGTGAGTGTTAAATTTTCCAAGCTTTCTTTCCTCATTCACTTTGGGTGTCTGCTTTGTCTTTTCAGGACGTGGGAAATCTGAGCTGTACATAATTTACTCTCGATTATTTTAAGAAACTTTTAACTCTTTAGATATTTAGCTTTGTCCTTGTACTGCTATCAACACGCAAACAATTGTTAATTAGGTTACACACAATTTTTCTTGTTTCCCTTACTTTCAATACTTGTTGTGAGTGTTAAATTCAGCAAGCTTTCCTTCCTCATTTTCTGTATATACTTTGTTCCTTAAGAACTTAAATAACCATAGCTCTCCGTCTTTTGTTGTACATTTTGACACTTACCATCAATATCTGCCATTTTTCCTGCTACTCGTTCGCACAAAATTATTAAGTAGGTTGCTTGCTGTTTCACTTGTCATCAGTATATTTTGTACGTGTTAAAGTTTCTAGCCCTACTATCCTCAGACATTCCTGGGCAGAAGATTATCCTGCAGTATGTTGCCATTGCTTTCTGCGGTAGACTGGTTGACAGCCAAAACTATAGAAGCCAATCTATCCTATTTTTAACCCATAACTGGGGGGAAGAGACGAATTAATACCTTCTCCAGCCCTACTACCCACAGACATTGCAAATGTCTATTTCTGATTGTAAGTACATGTTGATAGTTATTTATTTTTCCCAACTACAATCCATCAGCTCTCTCTTTTTCCGCATATATATATATATATATATATATATATATATATATATATATATATATATATAACCGCATATACGCATCGTTCATTCAGCAATGAATGTGAACCACTCTCGGCTACTGTCGAGTGTTTACATTGTATATAACACGCTGAAGTCCGCCTTCCTCTACCGAGCACCTACCAGAGGTAGAATCGCCCGCCAACTGATGTCAATTTTCGGTCGGGTTTCAATCCTGGCTAGAAGCAATCGGATGTCTAACCGTACCGATGAGCTGTGATACAGTGAGATAGATAGATAGATAGATAGATAGATAGATAGATAGATAGATAGATAGATATGAACAGACTGAGATAGATAGATAGATAGATAGATAGATAGATATAAATGCCATGCATACTCTCTCTCTCTCTCTCTCTCTCTCTCTCTCTCTCTCTCTCTCTCTCTCTCCTTCCCGTTGCTTTAAACCTGAACCCTCAACTCAAAACCCCAAACAAGTGTTACGGTGTCTTGTAGTCAGCATCAGAAAATAACTCCATAAAAGTAAAATATACTTACCTCTCTAGTCTCTTTTCTTTTCTTTGCCTTCCTCATATATCACCACCCCAACCTATACACAAGTACCAACTCTCTAATATCTTATCATTCTCTATCCAATTTTACTCTCTTTATCTATCTATTTAGCTCTCTCACACTCACTTAATACTTACCCCATCGCTTTTCTTTGCTCCTTTTTCCATTCCTCACCCAAGACAGAGTATTATGGCCTTCTTGTGAAGTATTCGTATAAACACTTTCTACGTCCGACTGTCCGTCTATATCTGTCTCATACGGCATGCTGTGACTAAAAGACCCACCCCCTACAAACACGTCTTCATCCGACTATCTTCCGCAAGTTTCTGTTGTCGTCTCTACACCTAAAACTTTAAAATACTATACAAACACTTAAAAAGCCACCACTTAACAAAAATATCTACTTGTTCCTCTTTGTATATTTGTATGTGTGTAGTAGTCGTTCCCATACTTCGAGGAACATACATATATATACGCATATACACTGTGCGATAAAACATATGCATGATTTTATTTTACAAACTGTTTATAGAAACACACACACACACCACGCACACGCACACACTCACACATACACACACAACGTAAATGTATATATACATTTTACTTTGTTATTTTGTTATTTTGCATTGAGCACTGTTCTATTAACACCTGATAAATATTTATTGATGTGTATCTGCGTGTATATAGATATTTATGTGTGTGTGTGTGTGTGTGTGTGTGTGTGTGTGTGTGTGTGTGTGTGTGTGTGTGTGTGTGTGTGTGTGTGTGTGTGTTCTTACGTCTACGTACTTCTTGGAGTCGAATATCGAGCCATAGATAATGTATACATGTTCATGTATGATGAGAGGTGTGTGAGTGCGTAAGGGCACACATACACATATGAATTTCTCAGCACATACATATAAATACATAGAATGATAGGTATGCACAAAGCAGTTTAAATGGACCGAATAAATAGTTATACTTAAAAAAAAAAAAAAGAATAACAAATACTTTTAAATCTAACTTTTAAAAATATTAACATACAGAATTCATTATTACAAAAAGACTACCAAATCCTCAATGCATTTCATACACATTTACAATTCATGTGCACATTTTTATGCATGAGTTGTATTCATAAAATAGGCTCAAAATATTGTATTGCCATACAAAAAAACTCTTGAGTGAATACACGTATTTTTATCATGTAAATTGTCATAAAAGCTATACATCCATATCTATCTATATATCTGCCTGTCTGTCTGACACAGTCTATATATATATATATATATATATATATATATATATATATATATATATATATTTGTGTGTATGTGTATATGTGTGTGTATGTGTATGTTTCTGTATTTATATCTGTCTGTTTACCTCTGTCTATTCACATCGATGATATATATCCTTGATGATATCTATGTCAGTCTGTTCGTATGTATCTATCTATCTATCTATCTATCTATCTATCTATCTATCTATCTCAGTCTGTTCATATCTATCTATCTCATTCTGTTCATATCTATCTATCTATCTATCTATCTATCTATCTATCTATCTTTCTTTCTATGTATCTAATTATCTATCTTCATCTCTATCTATCTCAGTCAAGTCATATCTATCTATCTATCTATCTATCTATCTATCTATCTATCTATCTATCTATGTGTCTGTCTGTCTGTCTGTCTGTCTGTCTGTCTGTCTGTCTGTCTGTTCCTCTATTTCCGTCTGTTCGTATTTATGTATTACCTACGCACACATACGAACAGTCATATACGTATATGTATATACAGTTAAATGAGTACCCACCAACATATAGGCAGATGTGTACTCTCATTTATACGTGCATGTATACACTTTGATTTACACGCACATACTAATGTATTCACTCCAGTTTATGTCCATGGAAATATACACACATGCATACACAAACCGAACTCTAACCATTCGCCCCCCTACTCGATACACCCAACCCCTTTCACGCCACTCAACTTTTCAAGGCGTCTGGAAGCGACACCGTTAAAACTAGCGAATAAACAGTTGTGTCGTCATACAAACTGAGATAGGGACTGAAAATAAGGGAAAAATGATAGTTAAAAATAAGAAAGAAAAAAAGAAAGAAAGAAGGAAAAGATGAACAGGAAAAAAGTAAAAATACAGTTAGACAGGTTGAGGAAGAAAGTGAAGAAAGACAATATCTATAAAAGAGATTATAAAGGGTAGATAGCTATAAACAAAATGAGATAGATAGATAGATAGATAGATAGATAGATAGATAGATAGATAGATAGATAGATAGATAGATAGATAGATATGAACGAAGAGAAAAGATAGCAAAAATAAATCATTTTTATAAATGTAATTTATTAGATTAGAAGAAAGAAAGAAACAAACAAACAAATCAAACAAAAAACGTGGATAGATACGTGAGATGTTATTGTTAGAAAGAAAGAAAGAAAGAAAGAAAGAAAGAAAGAAAATGAAAACATGGTAAATACGTGAAAAATTTATTGCGGAAAAATGAAAGAAAGAAAGAAAGAAAAACTTAGTAAGTACGTGAAAAATTTAATGCGGAAAAGTTAAAGAAAGAAAGAAAGAAAGAAAGAAAGAAAGAAAGAAAGAAAAATGATGAAAAACGTCAATAAATAAGTGAAAAAGATATTGCGGAAAAGTGAAAAAAAGAAAGAAAGAGCAGAAAAAAAGAGCAACCAAACATTGAAATATCTCGAGACACAGACCACGCCGCTTGCTGGCCAACGCTCTCATCACCTCACTCTCCGGCCTAATATTGCGATCACTTCTACGACCCTCTTCAAACCCTCACCTTCTCTGTTAAAATATCTCTCTCTATCACCTCCGCCATCTCCCCCCCAAGTCACCACTGTCGGGGTATCGCAACGTGTTTCGTCCACCCACCTCTCCCCTCTATCCCACAAACAAACCAACCCTTCACCTACCTACTCCTCTGACCAGCCAAATTCATCGCATCACATCTTGTCGGTGTTTTTGGCGTCTGTCGGCTTTTAAAAGCTACGGCATTGGCAAGCGTAAAATGTAGAGAGACAAGCATAAACACACACAAAAACATACGCGAAAACAAACACATGAGTAAATAGACACGCATAGATCTATACAGGAATCTGTATACAAAACACACGGTAAAGAGGGGCCCACATACACACGCAGAAATACACACACGGTTACAGTCTCATATATGGATCGCTATAGCTGACCTAAAACGCATATGCAGTGTGCGTGAGCATATGTATTACGCTGTAAGAATGTGTTTAATATTTATATGTATATGGAAAATATTTTTTAGTTATATAAATAATCACATTTTACATTTACATCCAAAATAAACTTTCTATGATCTGAGTTCCTTCAAGATGTGGCTAATCATGGCCCTGTACAGCTTCCTATACTTTGTAGCTCTCAATAAGGTTTGCTTTTTTGCTATCACTCAAAAACTGCGTATTGCCAACCAAGCTCGTTAGATAAGCTATTCACTGCTTTCCTATTCTTCTTGCCTTCAATATGTCATGTGTGTGTCAGATTCACCAAGCTCTCTTTCCTTTTTATGAATCCTAGAAATTTCAAGTACCTCTTTCTGATGCTATGTATTCTTTTTGTATCGACTTTCATTAAAAACTTCCTTGTTATTCAGTTATCAGTTAAGTGATACACGCTTTGGGTGATCACGTCTCGAAAGAGACATGACTGACTGGGCAGAAGATTATCCCGCAGTAGGTTGCCATTGATTTCTGATTACCAGCCAATACTAAAGAACCGAATCTGTCCTATTATTTAACTCATAACTGGAGGGAAGAGACAGATTAATACCTTTCCCAAGGGTATTTGTGCGTAAGTGAATGCAAGGAATTCAACTGGAATTCGAACTCGGTTCCCCGATTTGTCGTTTTGAGTCGATAGCCACTGCCACCACAACGCACATCCCAAATAGTGAATTAAACATGATTAAATTAATAGTAGTCTGTTTTAGATTAATACGTAAAACGATGCAAACAATTTATTTGCAGATGTTTTCAGTTGCATCACATTCTTATCTTTAAAATAAAAACATTTTGCTGGAGCAAATATACTTAATTATCCTGTATGCATAAATCTTTTTTTCCATTAAATTACTTCAATAATATTATTGCAACAATTACTATCAATTATAAAAATTTTATTTGACAATAATGATAGAATTTATATGGATTCTGTTCCTATTACTGCAGGAGGGTAACAATTATTATGATAATTGGAATTAATTTATGACTTGTGGTCGGAGTAGTTAACAGATTACAGAAAAATGTCTTTCAAAATTCAACTGGAATTCGAACTCGGCTCCCCGATTTATCGTTCCTAGGCGATATCCACTGCACCACACACATATTCATGCTACAGAATTTTCGACATTTTTCTTTATGTCCAGATTTCTCTCACCTTAAGTCTCCTATTCATTGTCTAGTATTCACTGTTACATATTGTTTCACAATTCATTGACCATATTACATAACAATTCAGAACTTTTTCTTTGTTTCTAAGGTAATTTAGCTGTTTCTTAATATTTTACTTCGCTATTTCAATGCGATTTTTGGTCTTGGTGCCGCATTCTCTGTTAAAAAACAACCTAGTTATTTAAATTTTCTTCAATTAAGTGCCATACAGACTAGGGTGATCATGTCTCTATCGATTCATGACTGACTAGGCAGAATATTTTCCTGCAAACGATTGCCGTTTCTTTCAGCTGTGGACTGTTTACCAGCCAAGTTTGTAGAATCTAATCTGTCCTGCTATTTAACCCATAGCTAGAGGGAGAATAAATGGTATTTGTGCATAAGTGAATGTACCAAACTCGACAGGAATTTGAACTCAGCTCTCCAATTTCTCATTCCGAGCCGATATCCATTGCACCACAGTTTTTTTTTACTGGCATTATTTTGGCATCTCAAATTCCTAGTTGGCATTTTTTACTGGCAATCAAACATTCTGTCTTCTTACAAGTGATGATTTGTCCTTTCTTCTCGCTTTCCTTTATTACTGTACTATTTCCTGTAGTTTCCATTCATGTGCCTACTGAAAACACTGTATTTTTTGGATATCTTAAGAATTTCAGTTGAATTCCTTGCATTCACTGACGCGCAAATACCCTTTGGAAAGGTATTATTCCGTCTCTTCCCTCTAGTTATGGGTTAAATAGCAGGACAGATTGTGTTCTATAGCCTTGGTTGGCAACCAGTCTACCGCAGAAAGCAATGGTCATCTATTGCGGGATAATCTTCTGCCCAGTCAGTCATGTTTCTTTCGGGATATGATCACTCAAGCATGTATCCCATATGGCACTTACTAACTAACCGACGTTGAGATTTTGGCCGCCAATATTGAATCCTGGTAGGACTTAATTTTCTCACGATCGCAACTCTGGATACGTTGACTAAGCCCTTTTCTATTATTAATTTCAGATGCATATACAGGTGATTTAATTTCCAGTATAAATTCTGGAATATTCTACTATATTGGAGTAGATAGACTAAACTATCGCCCGGTTCACACTCCACCCACGTCTATTGAACAGGTGAAGAGGCTCATCCCTTGTTTTCTGTTTAGGATGCGGTTTCCGGTTTTTCGCTTTTCCAATCTTTTCACCTCTTACGTAGCCCCCTGCACATCAGTGGCGCTTTCGCCTTGCTTGGGGTGATATGATTAAAAAAAAAATATCAGTCAGTCAAGTGCTATCTGTGATACACCAATGCGCGATCATATCTTTATCGAGATATGGCTGACTGAGCAAAAGATTTTCCCGCAGTAGGTTGCCATTACTTTCTGTGGTAGACTGGTCACGAACCAAGGCTCTAGAACCCAATCTGTTCTACTATTAGCCAATAACTGGGGGAAGAAGAGATGGATTAATATCTTTAACAGGGCAATTTGCACGTAAGTGAATGCTACGAATTTAACTGGAATTCGAACTCGGCTCTCCGATTTCTAGTTCCGAATCGATATCCACTGCACCACAACACACATCCTCTCTCTCTCTCTCTCTCTTCTCTCTCTCTCTCTCTCTCTCTCTCTCTCTCTCTATATATATATATATATATATATATATATATATATATTAGACTGATTTTTCTCTAGTTTCTGAAAGGATTTTTCTGTTGCTGAGGTGATGTGTTATCCCCCGTGGGGATTTTCATATCGAAATGATCATCCAACATCATTGAATTAATCCTTTTTTAATTTATATATATATATATATATATATATATATATATATATATATATACTAGCAGTATAGCCCGGCCTTGCTCGGGTGTAATGAAAGCTTTAAAACTAATCCATGGCCATGGAGCTCAGACTCTTTGGACGTTGGCACGAACGACTAAAAAGCAATAGTTGTTTCCAGTTAAAGCGAAACCGTAGACTGAAAGAAAAATGAATGAATGTAAGTCAAATTTTGATTTCCTGGTATCAATGTCAAATAAGTTTTTTCGTCGTAAACTGAATTTTGAAGGCTAAATAAGTCCTCTTAGTAAATGGTATCATGGCTGAGACTAAGAACTACAATTATACCTACTTAGAGCCAAACCCGAACCAAAAACTAAAATAAAAGGGCTGAAAAAAATACAGACATACAGGCAGATAAACAGATACACACATAAGCATCTTGCTTTATATATATATATATATATATATATATATATATATATATATATATATATATATATTAACGATTTTCTGCACTATTGTAAGAACTGCAACCTTGAAACTTCTGAATATCGTTTCTTATGTCTTTGTCTATGGGTGTATCAAATTTGATTAAAATCGGACCACTCCTTCTATAACCCGATTTTTTCGATTATTGATTTTCGATATTTATCGCGGGTACCTCGACACAAAACCTGGCTAAGAACACTCGCAGACGCTTATAGTACAGCTGTGTAAATTTTCAAGAAAATCGGTTCAGCCGTTTCGGAGTCTATAGGTAACGGACACACACACACACACACACAGACACACACACATATACACACACACAGACAAAGTTCCATTTATAAGTTATGTTTCATAAATAGTTTCAATACTTACCTATAAATATAAGTATAGTTTAATTACTTAGTGTGCATATGAATAGGCATAAATACGATCAAATGAATTATGTGTATGTCTACAATGTTAAATTTATGCATTGTAATTTAAAAGAATCAATATGAAAATAAAATAAAACATTATGTATAGAAACTACGTCAAGATCTACCCGAATCAGACTCGATATCCACTGTATTTGATAATTGGATTCCTTATAAATAAGATAAAATAACAATATGCATTATATATAAATTATTGGCATATTATATACATCATATTCGTCATACAAAATTATACATTATACACAAGATACACACACATCTATCTATCTATCTATCTATCTATATATATATATATATATATATATATATATAACAATCTGTTCATATCTATCTATCTATCTATCTATGTTTCTGAATTATCTATCTATCTATCTATCTATCTATCTATCTATCTATCTATTCACCTGGGATAGGGAGAGGTCGAAAGCCATGATCGGCTACGTTCTGAAAGAACAAGGCACATAGAAGAAGATGGATTGGAACCCGACAAGATGATAGAATAAAGAAAAATGAACAAATAGGAAACATATATCAATCTAACATGTTTCACTTTTATTAAAGCTTCATCAGAGACTGAGAGAAAAACGAAACAATAACAAAGAGACATACTGGTTTTTTGTGACTTGGGGCTGATTTTTTTTAGTCAGATATATGTCACAAGTATTAAAGAGATAGATAGATAGATATGAAAAGAATAGATGAATAGATAGATAGATAGATAGATAGATAGATAGATAGATAGATAGATAGATAGATAGATAGAATTTAAAAAAAGAACAAATAGGTAATGTATCTCAATCTAACATGTTTCACTTTTATTAAAGCTTCTTTAAAGACCGATAGGAAAATAGATACAACTGCAACAAAGTGACAGCTCTGAGATGAGGCATTGTAGCTATTTACACTATTTACATTGTTTGGACTGTTGTTCTTATCCTTGTTTCAGTATTCACAACGTTTCGACAGTTGCATGCTCCATCCTACTTCCTAAAGGACACATGGCCCAGTGGATAAAGGCGTTGGTTGTAGTCATTCGGTCACTTAATCCAAAATTCAATATCTGGCTACAGCAGAGGTGAACAAAAACTTGGACAGTTCAGTTAAAGGGAGATAACTAATACTGATATATCCAGAAGTAGCAAGGCACATTGAACTAGAACGATCTGTCTTGGTGGAGGAAGTAAAGATTTCCGTTCGAAATTCTATTCACTTGAAGAAGAATGGTGCATACAACGGCCAAAACGTGGTGAATATGGCCACAAAGATGAGGACAACAGTTCGAGAAGTGTAAATAGTATATATATATATATATATATATATATATATATATATATATATATATATATATATTAATTGTTTAATTTCTTAGTTTCTGATCTTAATAAGATTAGACCAGTGCACATTTGTATTAAAAAGTGTTCAATACAATTATATTGTAGATCTTTTGAATATTTTCCATTTTCAAATGAGTTATTACGCGACTTAAGTTTCTACCATATATATAAAATAGAAAATGCTAGTTTATATAAAAGAGAAAATGTTACTTTATATAGAATAGAAAATGTTAGTTTATATAAAAGAGAAAATGCTAATTTATATAAAAGAGAAAATGCTACTTTATATAAAGGAGAAAACGGTACTTTGTATAAAAGAGAAAATGCTACTCTATATAAAAGAGAAAATGAGAAACTAATGCACTAAAACAAAAGTGCTTTATTGGCTAGTTTATCCACAGTAAGTTTGCGTACAGTTTCTTAGAATACTTCACCATATATACTTCTTTTTTCTTTTTTCTTTTTTTAATCCGTATCACCCCATGCAAAACAATAAAGCCTTAAAAAAAAAAATACAAGGGATTACAGAGTGTGAAAAATAGGAAAAGAAACATTAATCAGGTGCGGGAAGAGAAAAGAGTAATAAGAAAAGCGGACAGTAGATAGTGGTTGACATTGCATTTAAATTTTTTGCAGATTAAAGTTAGCTGAAAGCATGGAGCTGGAAGAGAGTTCTACAAGCGAGAAGTGTGAGAAAAGAAACAGTTACTGTAGTACTTATGGCTACATCTAGCCATTAATTCATATCAGCTGGGAACGTTAGCTCGAGAAGCCGCAACGAGTTACTTAACTTTATATGTATGTCAGTATAAAATATAAGAAAAATAAAATGAATAATAAACATAAGAAGGAGAATTCCTTAAACCAAGTTCACTCTCTATCGAGTATCAGTCACAGTTTACACATTAAATGTGGATAACCCGAGTAATGTATTTTAATAATGTGAGTGTTATAAGTGTTATGTGCATTGTGGTGCAGTGGATATCGGCTCGGAGCGAGAAATCGGAAAGCCGAGTTCGAATTCCAGCCGAATTCATTGCATTCACTTACGCGCAAATACCCTTGGGAAAGGCATTAATCCGTCTATTCCTTCCAGTTATGGGTTAAATAACGGGACAGATTGGGTTCTATAGCCTTGGTCGGCAACCAGTCTACCGCAGAAAGCAATGGCAACCTACTGCCCAGTCAGTCATGTCTCTTTCGAGACATGATCGCCCAAGCGTGTATCAAGTATGGCATTTAACTGACTGACTGAAGTATTATATATACATCCTGTTATTATTTCTATCTCTTATTCAGTAACGAGCCTGGATTCGGATACAGTCACTTTCTCACCGGCGCAATGTGGCTTCCCTGTGTCTCTTCTACAAATATTTTCACGGCATCTCTTCCGATGATCTTAGCTCATTGGTGCCCCCTATATATGAATTTACTCAAGCCACAAGTTAAGCAAATAGATCCCACCCTTTTACTGTGAAACCAATAAAATGTAACCGCAATTTCTACTCCAACAGCTTCTTTTCTCGCACTTCACTGTGGAATTCCCTTCCGCATACTTGCTTTCCCGACAGCTACAATTTCCAAGAATTTAAATGTAAAGTCAATAGTCATCTCCTATCTCACTAACCTGCATCCTCTCTCTCATGTTCATTTCTCTGTCCACTCCATTCTCATCAGTATTTTCATTTTTCTCTTATCCACTTCCTGACAACCAATATAACCTGTCACTCTTTCTCATAACTTTCCCCCTATGTAAGCCCCTGCACAACAGTGGCATTAAATTGGGGTGATATGGTTATAAAAAAAAGTGCTATCTCACTGCATCCTCTCTCTCATGCTCCTTTCTCCGTCGACTCCACTCTCATCAGTATTCTCATCCTTCTGTTTTATGCGCTTCCTGACACCCGCTATAACCTGTCACTCTTTCTCGTAACTTTCCTCCTATGTAACCCCCTGCAAAACAGTGGCAGTCAAATGCCTTGCTTTGGACGATATGATTTTTAAATTAGAAAAAAAAATTGACAACATAATCGGTCTGTTAATTTTATTATTTCTTTATTGTGCAAAGTAACACCACTAACAGGGTTTGATATGAAAAAAGACGATGAACTATTTTAGTAGAACAAACTTTTCTCTTTGGTAGAATTTGCAAAATTTGTTTCCCCTTGCATAACCTTTATATTCCCCACCCCCCGGACATATATATATATATATATATATATATATATATATATATTAATCATTTCACGCCAAGCAAGGCATTCCACTGCCACTATAGCGCAGGGGGTTACATAGGGGAAGGTGCTGAGAGAGCGATTGGATATAGGAAATATCATAAGGAGGGTGATAGACGAGTAGGGAGGTACATAGGAAGAGTGTTTGAGAGAATGGGTGCGAGTTAGTGTGTTAGGAGGTGTCTATTGACCTTACATTTAAACTCCTGGAGATTGTAGCTGTCGGGGAAGCAAGTATGCGGAAGGGAATTCCACAGGCGTGAAGTGCGAGAAAAGAAGCTGTTGGAGTAGAAATTGCGGTTACATTTTAACGGTTTCACTGTAAAAGGGTGGGACCTAGTTGCTTATCTAGTATCTCGTGCAAATTCGTACCTAGGGTCTAGACAGATCAGTGCTATTACGATATTTTGAATGAATTTGGATGTTTGCTGCATCTGTATTTATTTTTTTAAATATACCCTCGATGGAACGAGTATAGTTCATTTATCATGAGGAGGACTTCAACTTTAAATTCATTTATGTATACAATGCTGTCAATTAAACATTCCCCATTTAAAGACCAATTTTCAGTTTTTCTACAGTTAATGTGTTTTAATTGTAGATTTTCCCTTCAACACTTTCAGTTTATGTTCTTTAATAACCCTGTGTATGTTGGGTATATTGTGCTCTAGCTAGTTTTTTTATTATATTATTATAAAAAATTAGAATACGTTATTCGTTCGTTCAGTATAGAGAAGATTTTTGGGCCAATTTTTACTTTTTATTTGTAAATAAAATGGAGGAGTAAAATCAGATTTTTAAATATTTCTTTTTATAATCATTTCCCTCCAAGCAAGGTAGAACTGCCACCGGTGCGCAGAGGGGTATATAAGAGGAGAGTGATGACAAAGAGGAACAAGTTACACCCTTACGACGGAACAGTAGAACCACCCAAGAAAAGAAATTTCTAATGTTAAGATTAAACCGAATAACCTTTATTTTATTTTTGCCCACCCCAGGTACTTTTCGAAGATACCTATACATAAATATAAAAATAAAATAAAGATTATTTGGTTTAACTTTTAATTTCCAAATAAGAACCAAAATTTGACCCCAAATTTTTTACTATCCTGAACAATTAGAATATTGTTAGATAATAGCTGAATGTTCGTTGTGGTGCAATGGATATCGGCTCGGAACGAGAAATTGAGGAGCCGAGTTCGAATTCCAGCTGAATCCATTGTATTAACTTATGCACAAATACTCTTGGGAAAGGTATTAATCCGTCTCCTCCTTCCAGTTATGGGTTAAATAGCAGGACAGATTGGGTTCTATAGCCTTGGCTGGCAACTAGTCTACCGCAGAAAGCAATGGTAACCTACTGCGGGATAATCTTCTGCCCGGTCAGTCATGTCTCTTTCGAGACATGATCGCTCAAGCGTGTTTCACGTATGGCACTTAACTGACTGACTGAATATAATAGCTACAGCTGAATGCTCGACATAGAAAACATTATTAAAGGACATAAACAGAAAGTGTTGAGTGATATTAATGTTTAATTGATAAAACTGTATACAGAGCTAAAGATAAAACTGAGGCTGAAGGACACAGCACAATGTATTATATTCGTTCCACAAAAGGATCTTAGAAGAAAAAGATACAGCGAACATTCAACATCATTCAAATTGAGTAGGTATCTGTTACATATGTTTGAAAAATAAAAGATGTATAGAAAGGAGAGAAAATGTGAAATTACGCCAAGAAGAAAATGGGCAAATTTGATATTTCTAAATCCAGGTTCGTTATTAAATAAGAGCCGAAATATTAATGGGATTTAAAAATGCGAAAATGAAATTAATAGATAATATAGAACCCAGATGACACCTATAAAAAAAAATTGTCCATATCTAAAGTATCAACTGCGAGTATTAGACTAAAAATCACCTTACGATCCCTCATTACATGGGTGAAACTTAAGTTTTTATTATTTTTATTATTCATTTTTATTCATCTTACTTTTTACGGGCTCTACTTTATAGTGAGCACTTTTGATTGCCAACTTTATCAAATTTGAAATTTGCATACAAAGACTTAGTTTATATATATATATATATATATATATATATATATATATATATATATATATATTTGTGTATTTCGGCAGCAAATTTTCTTTTAGACATGTCAGATTAAATATATTGCAGACATTGTGTCTGCCTATTTTTAATAAAATCCGTTCATACTGACGGATAATCTTTGGCATATAATAAAGGTGTCAGAAATGAGCTGTAAAATTTATAGATTATATGTGTGCGAGAAGGAATTGTAATTTAGCTGGATAATTCACAGCTCGGGTAAGGTAGATTTTGTTTTTGGAAAGTAACACTTTTTATGACAGTATTTACATTATTCAGACTATTGTCCTTATCTTTGTTGCCATTTGCACGACATTTAGGCCGTTGTACACTCCGGACTTTTTAAGGTGCTAGGAATTTCGAACCGAACCCTTTATTACAATCACTGGAGTATATGAACTCTATAAGGACACATGACCCAGTGGATATAGACTTTGGTTAGTTCCTGTGATTTGACCCAAAGAGTTGTGAGTTTAATACCAGGTTACAGCAGTGGTGAACAAATAACTTACAGGTTTAGAGAGAGATAACTCATGACTACCAAAAGAGACACTACTACGCAGGGAATGAAGTTCATATACCCCAGTGATTGTAATAACGAGATCGATTTGAAATTCCTTGCACCTGAAGACGGCCGGAGCATACAACGGCCAAAACGTCGTAAAAAAAAGGCAAAAAAGATGAGGACAATAGTCCGTATAATGTAAATACTGTAAATACTACCTCATCTCAGAAATATAGACAAATACTTTCTATGACATTGATCACCAGCAAAACCTATCAATGTAAAAAAAAATGCCGTGTATATATATATATATATATATATATATATATATATATATATATATATACGCATAAACAAGTTTGATGATAAAGAACTTACAAGTCTGTCTGTTTAATGTTTTATATTATTTTCAATTTTAGGAAAAATTGCTCAGTATTTTATTTTTAATTGGTTCACCCCATGCAAGGCGGTAACGCCACTGATGCGCAGGGGGCTACGTAAGAGTAAAAGTTTAGATACGAGGAGAGTGAAGTGATAGACGGACCAGTTACAGTTTGTGAAAGAGAAAGGGCAAGAGAAGGATGGGAACACAGATGTGAAGACAGTTGCGAAGGTAGACAGAAAGGAAAAGAAGATATACAGAATGATGTAGAAAAAACTGGAGTCAAGTGGATAAGAGATGGATATTGACATTGCATTTAAATTCCTGGAGGTTGTAGCCGTCAGGAAAGCAAGAATATGGAAGGGAGTTCCACAAGCGAGAAGTTGCGGGAAAAGAAGCTACTGGAGTAGAATTGTCGGCTGCATTATACTTGAAAATTCTTGGTACACTGTTCATATTTTTTTATTATTGTTTAAATACTTTCGACTTTCAAAGTCATTATCAAGAACCAGTATGGTGTCATACTGGTTTCTTTGTCCATCTCTTGGTGTTCTTTGGGAAGCTGTGTGCTAGAAATGGCGTGACGTCATGGCGTGGCGTCATGTGCAACAGCATTTGGGAACGAGACTGCCCAAATTTTAATTATTTATTTTATTTTATACTTTTGTTAATAATATTAATAATACTAATATGATACGTGCACACACATAAACACACACACATATATAGATATATATAGATATTTAGATAGGGAAAATATCAGTCTGTCACGCTACCATGATTTCTGGCTTTTTGGTTTCGTCAGGTGATTTACACTCTCACACCCTGATTGAGCACTCTGGAAGAATGGTAGACTTTGAAAAAACAGTAGTTACTTTAGCACCTACGCATCGCTCGTTCACTAATGAATTAGATCACTCTAGCTATTGGCGTATGATACATCATACGCTTAAAAAGTCTGCCTTCTTCTGCCGAGCACCCATAGCTCAGAGGTAGAATCGCCGACTGACGCCAATTCGGTCGGGTTTCAATTCTGGGTTAAAAAGCAATCGGATGTCTAACCGTACTGATGAGCTGTGATACAGCAAAACAGATCTGTCTACGAATGACTATATATATGTTCTTCAATATGTTGTATTTTGAAAGTATCGAAATTCTATATTACTAGTTTAAAAAAACGCTCGCACATGTGTGTGTGTGTGTGTGTGACGATGAAGAATGACTCAGAGCCATAACACTCCTGACACATCATTTCACAAGTTTCCTCCACAAAAATTTTATTTGGTCCTATTAGTATTGATTTTGGAAAGTAAGCTGGGACGAGAACTTTTCAGCAACCTAAGAACGTCATAGATATTTGCAAATATATAGTTTGTCATCATCATCATCATCATGGTTGTCCTTCGGGTACGAAGAAGACTTTGTTTTGCTATTCATCAATGGATATGGATTAATTTGTGGAAAATCGTTCCGTTGGTGTAATCCAACTCTCTCATCCTGGGGAGTCTTTATCCGGTAGCATGAGGCATCGTTACAACCGGAGACTTCCAGGCTGCAGTAGATGACCAGAACTTCTTCATGTCACGTCAAAGGTCTGATGCATTTAACGGCACTTACTGACATTGCTTTCATGACCGTTGGTTCTGTGAAAGATATCCGTCTACTCCGCCAGGAATCAGTTATCACATTCAATAGGGCTGACAAACCCGAAGCTATCGAGGATATGGACATAACCTGGTTGGCCTGCCACTCGAAATGGCTTACTGGGGCGTGTCTAATATTTCATGCAAATAGCTATTTGGAACAACGAGTGAGAGTTGAATACAGGTGGGAACCAACGCAGGTGGACTTCACCCAAAGGAGTACGACTGTTTCGCCGTCGGAGGTGCTATCCTTCCCTCTCACCATAACATAGAACTATACATGTACATATTTTACCCTACATCTATACACTCTTAGTCACGTGAAAACAGCATAACTGTATACATTTTCATATATATATATATATATATATATATATATAGTCATCCGCAGGCAAATCTTTTTCGCTGTATCACAGCTCATCAGTACGGATAGACATACGATTGCTTTTTTAACACAGGATTGAAACCCGATTGAATTGGCGTCAGTCGGCGATACTACCTCTGAGCTATGGGCGCTCGGCATAAAGAGGCAAACTTTTAGCATATGATGTATCATACGCCAGTAGCCAGAGTGCTCTAATTCATTACTGAATGAGCGATGCGCATATATATATATATATATATATATATATATATATATATATATATTGATGACAAGTCCGTGAATGTTGAGTATAATCCAACAACATCTACTTAATATAAAATATTAAGTGTTAGATCTGTATAGAGATCTCAATAGATGTTATCCAATGCAATATTGCATTTATAAAGAAAAACTTAATCTAAATGATGTGTTGAGTTATCCTTTATGAATATATACATATATATACAATTTGTTATATATATTATTTATAGACTATATATGCGCGGTATATATATATATATATATGTGTGTGTGTGTGTGTGTGTGTGTGTGTGTGTGTGTGTGTGTATATATATATATATATAGGAAAGAATATTAAAACGTTTTGAGTTTAAAAATGTGTTTTTTGACAGTATTTGTTTATTTCTACTATTATATTTTATATTTCAGATCGCCTCGGTCCTTCATCAGAAACAAATGATTTTAAAATTTGAATTAGTAACGTATTTCGCGAGAGTGTCTCTGAAGAGTCTGTTTACATCACGTGACGCGTTTGTTTACATCACGTGACGCGTTTGTTTACATCACGTGAAGCGTTTGTGGAGAGAGTTTTTGTTTTTACATCAAGTGACGTTGAAAGAGACAGATTTTTAAAAAAAATTATGTTTGTAAACATAAACCTATCTTTAATAATGCTTGTAAATTTGTTTTAGATTTAAAAAAAAAACTTTTTAAATGTATCTAAAAAAGTTTAGTTATTGAAGTATTTGTAAAGATTCAAAGCACCTAAGTCCCTATTTAACCCTACCTTGTGTGTATTTAATTTTAAAATCCAGTATTTTTCTTTCTTTCTGCGTGTGTATGTAGAACTAAAATTAGAGTCTATTAGGGTTAGATCTTACGTGTGCTTACAGTTTATTTTTGTGTATGATTTTTGATGATTTATACCCGCTTTCATTAAGGATTCTATTATAAATTACCTCGTGCTTATCAAATATCCCTTTTTTGGATGAGTGTGTGTTAATGGGACGTTCAACTGATGATGGGATGTGTTTAACAATGGATGGTGGGTGAAGCAGTTTTGTGGAAAATTTCGGAAGTCCAAAAAGCAGAAATAGAAGCAGGAAAATAATAAGGTATAACCCTTCATTCAACCAATCAGTTAATTTCAAGCTGGGACATAAATTTCTTAAATTAATAGAGAAGCACTTTCCCAAAAATAACCCTCTAAGTAAAATCTTTAATAAAAATACCATAAAATTAAGCTATAGCTCTTCTAATAATCTAGAAAAAATAATCAAAATGCATAACACAAAAATATTAAAAATACACAGCAAAAATAAATCCAACACTAATACAAGTCCGTCCCATGACAACAACCTCTGTAACTGTAGAAATCCCAACCAATGCCCCATGGTCAATAAATGTCTGACGAAATATATATGTGTTCGGTTTCATCCTTAGAAAATCCTAAGGATGAAAAAATATATATTGGGAATACTATGAACGTATTTAAAAAGCGCTTTTACAATCACCTTTCATCCTTCAATAACAAAGAAAAACAAAACATGACATCTCTCTCCAAACACTTTTGGAAATTAAACAACGAAAATAAAACACCTAAGGTCAAATGAAAAATTCTCAAAAAAGCAAGAACAGCAAAATCTATAAAAGAACCATGCTTTCTTTGACTTCAAGAAAAAATAAAGATCCTTAAATATATAAATAGTAACAAACTCTTAAATCAGAGACACGAAACCACAGTAAACTGCAAGCACATTAGGGACTTAACCCTACAATCATGCTAAGAAATACAAAGAGTTTGATTGATATCCTCATTATAAAAGATAAAAAATGCTATAGAAAAAAATCGATCCAATAAATCCTTAAAGGAAGGTCTATCACTAAAGCCAACACCAATAACCTTACTTAACACAATAACCTTACTTAAATACAAAAATATTCCGTACTAGAAAATCAAAATTAAATAAATGGCTCCCAAACTTGAAAAAGAATCAAAATTCATATATTAAAAATCAAGATTAAATATACTACTTCAGAATAATTATATCATACACAAAAATAAACTGTAAGCACACGTAAGATCTAACCCTACAATCACCCAAAAAAATACTGGGAATTTGAATAAATATTTTT
The DNA here is from genome assembly GCA_037127315.1 of Ascarosepion bandense. Classification (NCBI taxonomy): domain Eukaryota; kingdom Metazoa; phylum Mollusca; class Cephalopoda; order Sepiida; family Sepiidae; genus Ascarosepion; species Ascarosepion bandense. The sequence continues at coordinate 854,635 of JBBBDQ010000273.1, read as the reverse complement.
ATTATTGTAAAAGATAAAAATGCTACAGAAAAATCGATGTAATAAATCCTTAAAATAAGATCTAATACCCGCAAAAATATCTAAATAAATAAAATATATAAAAAATTAAAAGAAATAAATAAGAATCCAAACGATAAAAGAAAAAACCGACACTTTAAACTAAAAATTAAGATTAAACATACAACTTTATACAAAAAACTGATAAAACGCTAATTCGCATTTACTTCCTAAAAAATACAAATTTAGATTTCTTGAAATAACTTCGCCTAAATACAATTATACTCCAAACTTGAATAAAAGGAAAAAGAAGAAAAGAGGAAAAGAAGGAGAAGAGAAAGAAAAAGAAGGAAGAAAGAGGAGAAGAGGGGTATATATATATATATATATATATATTTTACCGAAAAAATCTAAATTGGAAAGAAAAAAACACCCCACCCCTATCACGTCTATGAAAACCTAGACACAGGATCAAAGTAAATACATGAATTAGGTCCACTAACAGCAGATATCAACCAATTAAATGATAGCCAACCATAAAAATGACCACTCAACAGCGGCCTCTTAGAAATCCTAACCAAAAAATATACCCAACTGATAAAAAGATAAAACATACATTCCAACAGATAATACCATTAATTAACAATTTCACACTTACACACCAAATTCCTCAAAAGTCTAACGATCAAAACGAGACATTCACTTAATTACCAATAACCCCAACCAACCCCCACGACAACAACGAACCAAATCTGAACAGAGAATGATTCCAAACCTTTATTTTCCCTGAAGAAGTGTTTAAATTCAAACACTGAAACAAACATATGATTGTAGGGAAGAGGACATATATAGAAGAAATTATGTACATGTTCTAAAACATAATTTATAATATTTATATATATATATATATATATATATATATATATATATATATATATATATATAAGTACCGCGAATATATAATATATAGATAATGTATATATAACAAATTGCATATATATATACTCTTTCCCTCGAAAGAGACATGACTAACTGGGCAGAAGATTATCCCGCAGTAAGTTGCTGTTACTTTCTGCGGTAAACTGGTTGCTATGCAAAGCTATAGAACCCAATCTGTCCTATTATTTAACCCATAACTGGAGAGAAGAGACGGATTAATACCTCTCTCAAGGGGATTTGTGCGTAAGTGAATGCAAGGAATTCAACTGGAATTCGAACTCGTTTCCTTGATTTCTCGTTCCAAGACGATATCTACTGCACCACAACGAAGATCCTGTTGTGTTTATTCACTGACTTCAAAAATACCTCACCAGCAATAGTGAGTAATAAGTTAACATGCTGTGGCAGTTACAAAATGCTATCAAGATCAAACCCTCAGGAAAACTGACGAAAGTTGGCTTGTTCCATCAACACGATGCTCTAACATGCAAGTCATTGGCTTCGATGGCTGCTGCGCATGACTGTGGCTTTGAACTGGTTGATCACTCTTCCTGCTCCCCTGATTTTTACTATCATTTGTTCAACAACATTGAAAAATACTTGGTCACATTTCATAAAAGTATATTGGTCACTCTATTATCTTATCAGCCCAAATTTGTATACATATTCTAAACGGTGACATTTCTTTCTATATTATTTGTCTGTGGACTTTGAATCGTCAGTCGGCGATTCTACCTCTGAGCTATGGGCGCTCGGTAGAAGGAGGAAGACTTTTAGCGTGTGATATATCATGTATACACACGCCAATAGCTGAGAGTGTTCTAATTCATTACTGAATGAACGATATATATATATATATATATATATATATATATCGCTTCGTCAGTGTTATGTCGTGAGTAAGAATAAATAACTCAACAACAGGAATAGGTTAGGTTAATTGTTGTATTCCGTGAAAATAGTATTTACAAAGGTTATTAGTATCCAATACAAGAATAAGGGTTAATCGTCTCAACCGTCGTAAGACGTAGTATGAGCAATGGGTACTTCCGGGTCGTCACCGGAAGTCTACGACTGACTTGTCGATCAGCTGCTCGGCACACCCTCCTACGTAGATGCCACCATTACTTTACATAGTAATGGAATAGTCCATTATAGCCGAATAGGCGCGGGCGTCCTAACAGTCAGCGACCGTTTATTACGAAAATTCGAAATGAAATCCACTTAAAAAGAATGAAAAGGAAAGAAATAAGAAAGAACAGAGGGAGGGTGAGTTAAAAAGAGAGAGTAAATTATGTTAGGCAATAGGCGTCTAGACATTGTTACAGAGGGTAAGGAAGAGGGAGGGAAAATAGAAATAGAGAAATGGATTCAAACTCGATCTTTAAAAAGGACATTTACAGATTATATATGTGTAAAGAAATAAAAAAAAATAAGCGTGTCACTTGAAAGGAAGAGAGGGGAAGGGAAATAGAAAATGAGAGATAAAAGAAAAAAGAATTCTTTTTCTTTTTTCTTTTATCTCTCATTTTCTATTTCCCTTCCCCTCTCTTCCTTTCAAGTGACACGCTTATTTTTATTTTTTTAGTAGATAGAGAAAAGGTTATTGGAGAGATGGGGAGAAGAAAGAGAAATGAAAAAGAGAGAAAACGAGGTAACGTACGTTGGATAAGCAATCTTGATAATTATTAGCCAAGGAGAGTGGAAAGAAAGGGATAGATACATTTTTTTTAATCATATCATCCCGAGCAAGGCGGTAACGCCACTGATGTGCAGGGGGCTACGTAAGAGTCAAAAGACTGGAAAAGAGAAAGCCAGAAACCACATCCTAAACAAGGAACAAGGGATGAGCCTCTTCACCTGTTCAATAGACGTGGGTGGAGTGTGAACCGGGCGATAGTTTAGTCTATCTACTCCAATTGAAAAAAAAAAGAAAAGAGTGAAAATATTGGAAAAGAGAAAGCCGGAAACCGCATAAAAGAAAAAAGAAAAAGGAGCAAGGAGAAATAGTGAAAATTGATAACTTGATATGAGATATAGATAGTTGTAATGTAGAGTATAGTTACTTTTAATCGGCCTCAGTATATCAGTAAATCAGATTAGTAAAGCATATGATAGTAGCGAAGTAGTGATATTAGCATATGATATTAGTGAAGTAATGATATTAACGTATAATATTAGTGAAGTACTAAATTAACAATTGAAAAAAATTTTTTAATATATGTATTTAATTGAAATATAAGAAAAAATTTAGATATATAAAAATATAATAGATGGTTATTCATATTCGAGGATACCCGTCTACCCGGGCGACTTGTAACTTGTGTTTGTTCAACACACAAAGAGTTCACTTGTGGTTTATAATGTAACAGTTTCTGGGAGAGAGCACATTATCTAGTGTGAACAACAGTTTGAACAAGCCAGGATGCTCAAACTCTCGGTCACGATGATTTGTAGCTTCGAGCTAGCTCAACCATCGACGATTCCTTAAACGGAGCCGTTTACCAAACTCCCAAGTATGGATTTCAGGCACTTTCCAGATTAATAACATCAAGAAGTCACCTTCCTAACAGATCGAACCCGGTGAGATTCGATTTCATGGTATTCATAGTGCATCCTCATAGATATTTTTCTTTTCATTAAATATTGATTTGCTTGACGAATTATTAGATAGTCTGTGTTCTATTCCTTTGTAAATGTGTTTAATTATACAATTTGGATTATTGGACTTTGTATTTATATATTATTTATATATTAATTTAAACTGGAAATGTCTCGCCATGCATGATAACAAACACTAAGTTATATATAAATACAAAGTCTAATCACCCAAATAGTATAATTAAACACATTTACAAAGGAATATAACACAGACAATCTAATAATTTATCAAACAAATCAATATTTAATGAAAAGAAAAATATCTATGAGGATGCACTAAGAAATTCTGGCCATAAAAACATTTTACAATATAATTATCAACCAAACAGACAAATCAAAAACAACAATAGAAAACGAAATATTATCTAGTTCAATCCACCAGAAGTAAAGACCAAAATAGGACAAATATTTTTTAAGCTAATAGATAGACACTATCAAAGAATCAAAACTAAACAAAATTTTCAACACAAGCACAATCAAACTAAAGTATAGCTGCACTAATAATTTAGATAGTTTCATAAAAAACCAAAAACCAAAACGCCAGAAACTTAAATAGCATTGTACAAAACAAAACCACGAACAAAGAATGCAACTGAAGTGACAAAAATAAATGTCCACTTCAAGGTCTATGCAACACAAAAGAAATAATTTACATGACCCAGATGGCCAAAACAGAATATATTTGGGCTCAACCAAAGACACATTTAAGACGAGGTGGTTTAATCACAGGTCTACATTTAAAATAGAAAAATTTAAAAAAAATACAAAATTGGCTAGCCACGTGTGGAAATTGAAATCAAAATATGGAAAAGACTCAGACATAACGTGGAGCATTGTAAAAACAGCCAAGATTTACAACGGTGGAAAGAATATGTAGACTATGCCAAGAAGAAAAATAAGAAATTATGATATTCCCAAATAAAGACGAACTGTTAAAAATCTGTCACCTTTCTGATCAGAGTACAATTAAGCAACATTTTTTAGAAAAACATAGTCATGTAGGTAATATCAGACAGATTTTAGTCAACAATACAATAATCCTCACTCATATACACAGTAAAAAGAACCTTCAGATATTGGAGGCCATATACATTCAAACCAAACAACCCACACTTAATAAAATCACGTTTAAATCTGCTCATAACACATTACATTGCATTTAAATATATGGTTCTGTTATAATTTCGAGCTCTCACGCAGTGTGACGTCATAGAACCACATTACAAATTTACGAACTGCATTTGCTATTTTTGGCAACTGTCATTGTTGCATAGCAAAGTTTTGTGTCAACACAAAGTAAAATCGTTGCTGATGGTGGATGTTTTTAGGTTAACGACCTTGTAACCTCTCTGAAGATGGCTCATGTGAGCCGAAAGCTTAGAACCAACTTAATAAAAAATTATACAAATGTTGGAGAATTTTTGTCTTAATTTTCACCTGAAATTAAAGCCAAAATACGATGTTTAGAGCGGCTCATGATTAAACATAATAGACATTCATTGTATCTTATATTTAACAATATATATATATATATATATATATATATATATGCACATAAGTACATACATATCATATAATCAGGTCGGGAGAAATAAATATACTGTTGACTATAAACAGAATATCTACTTAAGAGTTTCGATCAAAAATAATGTTGAAGCAAATGATTTCAAATAGATAGATAGATAGATAGATAGATAGATAGATAGATAGATAGATAGATAGATAGATAGATGTGTGTTTGTAACCCTGGGTTTCACGCTATTGCAATCGTCAAACTGATTAATTGTTTTAAAAACATTGGTGATATGTAGAGTTGTGCATATTCGTGTCTTTTTGTAGAAGTGGGGGAAAATCTGTCGTCATGACAGGCGCAGACATATATATCTGCATTTGTACACCCATTGACGAACGCAAAGACACACACACACACGCGTTCGCCCACTGGGGCTTACATAAACATATACATGCGAATCGTGCGGGGCTCGGCATATATATGTATATGTGTGCCGTTGCGCACATACATACGCATTCGGTTGGTGTATTCGAATAGTGTAGCGATGTCAATGCGCGGACAGTTGTTGATTTCTCGTACGTACATATGTACGTATGATGGGTTCTGTGTGAAACTATGGTAAGGTAAGAATTGCTATTATTTTATTTAAGGCTGTATTGTTATTTTTTATTTTAAACTCGGTTATTAGCTTGTTTTTTTATTTTTTTGTGGTTGCATATATTTAAATGGTAGAACTTCTAAGTTTTAATGCTTGTTGGTGTTTATGTGTCGTGGTATTAATTTTACTACGGCAGAGATATGTAATTTACGTTAGGGTAACATCACTGATGATGTGTCCTAACCGCATCTAAATGATACATTTTTCAAATTCAAAATTTCGGACTAATATTGTGATAGTAATATTTGATGATAATAACTGTTGTAGTAGTAGATATTATTGTGAAACGGTAGTAGTGATTAGTAATGGTGGTGTGATGATAATAACAATAAATGCAATTATTATGATTGTAGTTTGAACTAGAGAATAGTTGATAGGATTATTGTATCAGCAGTTCCTTTTTTTTATCCATTTGGTATAAATTGTGATAATAAGTATTTATTTTCATGTCTGCATTTGGAAATTAGTTCTGATCTCGTGTTTAGTAAGTTCTTTTGTGGGGTGTGAGATATAATTGCTACTTTCTCATGTAGGCAAAGTAGGCATTTTTTTTGTAATGTTGTTGTAGGCAGGTGCTTTTTTCAGTATTTTCCAGCTTATTGTTGGTGAAATATTTCTGTCTTTTAGACGCCATACGTATGTGGATAAGGCAGTGCTGTTCAAGTATTTTCTGTTGAAGAATGAAAGACTGTGGTTGTTTTTTCTTTTCTTAAATGGTTCCTCAGTGGCAGAGATGTTGTACATTGTGTTGCTGTTTGCACTCACATTGGCTTTATATACTATATTTGTTTGCTGGCAATTGCTCTTGTCTTGTATAACCCACCGCGAACGGAGGGATAAGAAGAGGAATTAAAAAAAGAAACCAACGAAATACATGAACAAAAAGTCAAGCACTCGTAGGGAAGAAAAAAAAAACTCAAGAAGAAAACCCTAACACTTATGTGCATATGCACATAAGTACATACGTTCCTACGTACATACACCCATGTCTGCACAAATATCCCAACATACATTCACATATATACATACTTATATTTACGCACACATACACTTGTACATATACACCCACATATGCATACGCGCACACACACACACACACACACACACACATACGCGCACACACATAGATAGATAGATAGATAGATAGATAGATAGATAGATAGATATGAACATATTGAGATAGATAGATAGATAGATAGATAGATAGATAGATAGATAGATAGATAGATAGATAGATAAGTAATAAACCATCAACTGGGAAAAGATCTTAAGGTTTTAGTGAAAAGGCTATAAGAATTAGGAAGTATTAAGTAGTTAAAAAGGTTTGGGAAATACATCGGAGATTAGGAAAATAAAATTTTAAATCTATGCTGTTTAAATAATATGCTCAGAAAAGGTAAGGGATAAAAGACTTTGATCTATATTGTTGTTTTAATGTGTGTGTGTGTGTGTGTGTGTGTGTGTGTGTGTGTGTGTGAGAGAGAGAGAGAGAGACAGACAGACAGACAGACAGACAGACAGACAGACAGAATCAAATACATACACACGTTTAAAAGTTTCAGAATTCCTGATACCTGAAGAAGGCCAAAACATCATGTTAATCGTTTCTTTCTTTTTTTTTAATTTATATTAAGAATTTATCTAAACTGAATTTCTACTAAACGTAGCAATATTCAAATTAAACATTGAAATGCACCAGCACGTTTGGTTTACTGCTGGTGAAATCTGATCTAGCGTAAGTTGGGTGCCGTTTAATTTGGGTCATCGGAGAACGGTGGAAACGAACGAATTAATTTTATCAACTAAGAAATCGAAATAGCGCTCACTAAGCCAGACACTCGTGTAAAGCGCGTGGATGACCTGGCGGTATTCCTATATAAGCGCGTCGTAATGCTGAAGAAAAGAGAGTCGGGTCACGATCGTGGAAGCGTACGGTTTGTGCCATCGGGTCTCTCCGATGTGGTGGGTGCTGACAAAAGAAACCAGAACCGTAGGAGCGAGCGGTTGAGTCACCCCTCCCCCCGCTAGGGTGGGGTTGCTGGCAATTTGGGCCGGTTAGCCTCCTAGCCGAGGATGTCTTTGTGTAAAAAAGGAGAGTGGAATATAGTTAGTGGTTTACTTGCATTTGGTCCTATTGTTTCAGACGGAGGCTTGTTGCGGATTGTGTTTGTTGCTGGCAGTGACGACGGAAGGACAAGGAAGAGGAAGAAGATTATGAAATGATTATATGAAACTGATGTTTTGTGAAGAGCTCGGATTGAGTAATTTCCGACAAGGAGATTTATGATTTGAAAAGTTTAAGCTCCGTTGCGGATTGTTGAAATTTAAAAGTCGCCCAAGGACTTTGAGAAATGTCGTCGTCGTAGCGGGCGCAGTGAAAAACCGCTGAGTATATGAAACGTCACCAGCCCTGCAATATCAAAATTGCATTAGCCGTCGTTTGTACTAGCACCTTTTAAAGGCACTGTGGTCTCAGTGTTTTATTTGAGAAGAATTGACTCTGTCAAAAGAGTCTGGAGAACATTGTTTGAAAGAGTTATATATATCTTCTGAGACGATTTAACAACAAGAGAACCATACACGCTCTCTCTGTGTAGACTTCAGTGTATGAGTTGTCATGTTAAAAAAAAAAAATTACTTTTTGGAACTTTTTCTTTTTTTATTTATTCTTTTCTTGTATATAAAAGACATTAACAGTTTAACCATCGAACAGTTGTTTGTCCATTTTTCTACGGACATTTTGCTGTATTCTAAATGTTTAACACCGGCTCCCCAAGCCGTGTCTACATCTTCAGTCGACCGTGATCGAACAACACTTTTGCTTTCTGGATCTAATAATCATAACGTGGGTAGAAATCAGATTTAAACTCAGTGACCTACGGTCAAGGTCTTGAGTTCGGTTAAGACTGAATAAATATCTTAACCCGCCAGTATGGAAGAGTTAGGTTTGGTGCATGTTGACTGGAATAGACCCGTGGAGTGGAAGTGCTAGATATACGGTCTTGTGACCAGGATAACCACCACGAGGACAAAAGAGGTTAAACATATGGTGCCGTGATAACCAGTATTCGACCAGAGGGGCCAGAGTGTTAAAAATTAATATCACAGTAATTAAAGAGAGGGAAGAAAGCTTCTATCGTAAAGAAATTAGTTTGGGATTATATTTAGGGGTTTATATTACTATTTAAATTTAAAAATTTAAAAATTTGTATGGATGACGGTATTTGGTTATGAATTCCTTACGTAAATTTATAAGTAGATTATGTTTAGGATACTTTATTATTTTAATTTTTTCAACTAAACATAGATCGCATCTATCGTGAAGTTTTTGAGGTGCGATCTAAACCTATTAGTATTCAACTTACTGTAAGGTTTAGTCTCTCTTCTTTCATTTCGCAAAATCTTCGAGAAAGGAATGTTTGAAATCTTAGATTGGAGTTAGAAAGGAGTGTTTGTGAGTGTAGAATCTTTGTTTAAATTCTGCAGAAATACCAATGTAAATTTGGTAATTTTTCTTGTTATTTGTTGGGGAGATTTGGGCTTAGAACATTACCTGGGTAGATCTACATTTGCTTTCCACCGGACAGTTGTTAACGGACCTGTAATTGGAAGAATTTAAAATACCTGTTTTAGTGTCAGCATTATCTAAATTCTTAAAATTTTTATTATAATGAGTATTGATAATATTGTTCATATTGTGAGGGCAGGAATAGTTAATTTTAAGAGTATTTCTATTGAAGATTTTGTATAGTAGATTGTTGGCATTTAAATGTTTACTTACTAGCTTAAGAAATTATTTTCCTGTATTAATATTAGATAGTCTACAGAATATGATGTTAAACTATATTACTTTCCTTTTCTGCGTTTATTTTTAGCAATAGAAGGTTCAGAATTAATAACAGGTTTTTCATATTGCAATTTATTCTTGAAACCGCTCTCATGAAGGGCCTTGTATAATTTCTTATTTTCATTGAAAATTTCGAGGTTGGACGATAACCGGTTAATCCTAACAATGTTAACAATGTTGGGTATTTGCTTTATAATAGTATTAGGTTTGGTTTGAATGGATATTAATATATCTAAGGGTATTATTGTCTTTGAAATAATATTAGTGGGAGCTGTCATTCAAATTAAGGGTAATGTCGAAATAGTTAACTATTTTAGCTTAGAGGAAACTTCAATTTTAAAGCCAAGGAATGTAAGGTCTCTGATAATTTTTTATGGATTCTATTAGATAAGGGTTCTTTGCTATCAGGAATGAACATAAGGCCATCATTCCAATATAATGCTAATTGTTTAGGGTTTATAAATCTATTTAATATATCTACAAGATCAACGAGCTGCACTGAATAATATGTTCCTGCAGGGACATCACAACTGGAGACCTTTTGTTCAGGTAGAATGATCGAAGGTAAGAATTGATTTTCTAGCAGCTAAAATAATTTTAATTTCTCTATCTATGATTTCTACGTGATTTTTTTTGCAAAGCTTTTACAACTATATAGGACGTCTTTGAAGAGTGAAGAATAAAATTCTATATCAAATTTAAGGGAGGTGAATTTAGATTTTTCTTTAACTTTATTGAAGAAAATTAATAGTGTCAGAAGAGTCTTTTCTGAAATTAGGGTGGAGTATGGATCGTAATTTCTCTATTATTCTTTAAAAAATCTCTATATAGACTAACCCTAATTCGTTTTTAGTGGGATTAATTAAGCAAGTAAGTCATTTATTTTAGAAATTGGGTTTGTGATCCTTAAGTAAAATGTAGGCGTCCATAGTGGAAACCCCTCAGCAATATTTAAATCAGGCAAAATTTGCCGCATTCCTGTCCACAATGTTAGCTCTATTTGTTTTGTAATTACTGGTAATGTGTGTGTGTGTGTATATATATATATATATATATATATATATATATATATAGTAACGGAAAATAATAAATATACATATGAGTGGGGTGTACATATGTATAGTATTATTATTCAGGTGTTAATTAAACAGTGCTCAACGTATGAAGAAAGCTGTATTATATATATATATTAATAAATATACATATTATCCTACGTCTATGGCACGACTCGGAGTTTCATGTGTTTAAGATGACAATTTTTTCTAAAAAGCATAGATTACATTTATCTAATTTTCCATTGTAATGTTTAGATTTAGTTACGATATTCCCGGTAATTTGGGTTCTTATTGTTGTTTTTTTAATTTTCTATATGTATTCTAAATTTTACTTCTTAAATTGTTTTTTCATTTTTCTTTTCTTTTCTCTTATTTTTTTTTATTTAAAATCTTAAAATGTTAATATTCCTTCCTATCCTATCAGCAATATTTAAACCACAGGCAAACTTTGCCATATTCCTGTCTATATCAAATATTGCGTCATTAGCTCTGTTTTGTAATTATTGGTAATATATATAAAACAACATTGCCCCAAAGGTAAAGCAGACGCAGAAGAAAAAACGAGTGGATGACTGAAGAGATTCTCGACATGATGCAAAGGAAACAAAAACTAACGCCAAGACATAAAAGGGAATACAGCAACCTACACAGGGAGACAAGGAACAAATGCAGACGGGCGAAAGAGGAATGGCTCAACAACAAATGCGTGGAAGTAGAGAGAATGAGCAGGACCAGTAAAGCAGAGATGCATAAAGAGATAAGAGAACTGACAGGACAAAAAGCCTGCTCCTCAACAGGATGCATAAAATCAAAGGATGGAACAATCATATTGGAGAAAGAGGAAATACTCCAACAATGGGAAGAGTAAAAAAGGATCTTTTTTGCGACAGGGGAGAGCAACCGAGAATACACAAGGAAGAGGACTGACCGGAAATATTAAAGTCCAAAGCTGCAATGGCTAAACTGAACAGAAACAAAGTAGCTTGTCTAGACGGCATCGTAATAGAGTTGCTGATAGCCCTGGAAGAATTACCGAAATGATAAACTAAATTTATAATAGTGGAATAATACCAGACGACCTATGCAAGTCGATATTTATAGCACTGCCAAATAAGCCAGGTGCAAACGAGTGTGAACTACACAGAACTATCAGCTTAAAGAGTCACATTACAAAACTGATTGTCAGAATCCTGATGAATAGAGAGAGAATCAGAATCAGGCCAGAGATAGGACAGGAACATTGCGGGTTCGTCAATGACACTGGAACAAGGAACGCCATATTTATGATTAGGAGGCTCTCCGAAAGGGAAATACAAATGAAGAAAGACTTATACCTTTGTTTCATTGATTATGCGAAGGCATTCGACAAAATACGACACAAAGAATTGATGGAGATGCTCAGCAGCCTCGACATTTTTGGGAAAGACATCAGAGTAATTAAGAATCTCTTCTGGCAGCAAACTGCCTGCATACGAACAGGTAACGATTTAAACAGATTTACAAAGATAGAAAAAGGCGTCAGAGAAGGATGTGTCTTTTCACCGGATCTGTTCAACTTGTACAGCGAGAATATTTTGAGGACCCTAGATGCTACGCCAGGATTTGTTATTGGAGGCCACAACTTGAACAACATAAGGTATGCAGATGTCACAGTGCTGATAGCAGACACAGAAAGAAAACTACAAGACTTTCTACAGAAGGTAACTGTGAAGAGTGACAAAAAAGGAGTAAACTTTAAGAAAACTCAGTGCATAGTCATCAGCAAAAAGAGCAACCCAAAATGCGAAATACATGTGGAGGATACCAGAATCAAGCAAGTACAAACATTTAGATACCTAGAAAGTGTTCTAAGAGGAGATGGAAAGTGCGACACAGAGATCCGAAAGCGAATTGGCATGGCAAAGGACGCGTTCCAGAAGCTGAGTAAAGTACTAAGACACAGGAAAATATCACTAGAAACAAAGAAAAGTGTGCTAGATTACTATGTGATGTCAGTTTTTCAATACAGCAGTGAGTGATGGACAATATTATAAAAAATGAGGAATAAACTTGAAGCATCGGAAATGTGGTTCTACAGAAGGATGCTGCGGATATCGTGGACTGAACATGCAAGCAACGATGTGGTGTTGAAAAGAATGGCAACGAAAAGAAAATTAATAGTGAGCATCAGGAAAAGACAACTGAAGTTCCTGGGACATGCAATGAGGAAGGAAGGTTTGGAAACCTGATACTGACAGGCCAAATAAAAGGAAAACGAGACAAAGGAAGGCAGCGGATAACATATTTGAAGGGCCTGATCAGGTGGATGACGGAACGGGGTTTGCGAGGTGCAACAGGAGAAAACATATTAAGAGCAACCAGGGATAGAGAGACGTGGAGAACCATGATCGCCTACGTCCTGAAAGGACAGGGCACATAGAAGAAGGTAATATATATATATATATATATATATATATACACGATGCTCTCTTTCGACATTGAGCACTTTTAACTGCTTGCGCATTAACATTGTTGTAAATATACTACAGGCTTTGAAATCTTGCTTTCTCGAACGCCCGCCGATGGTTTGGTAAGTGAATCTCCAGATGGTGATACATCAGTCAAGTTTCGGTCCTAGCTTGAGACGAGCATTTAATCTAGCTGCACTGATGAGCTGTGATACAGCGTAACGGGCCTGCATGCATATATATATATATATATATGCATTATGTGTATGTACATATATATATATATATATATATATATATATATATATATATATATAATTATACATAATTATATAAAATATACATGGGGTTAATACAAATATACAACATTTGTCAATTAGGTAATTGATTTTTTATTTATCCTCTATATAACAGAGCTTTGTAGACGAACATTTCTATATTTGTTCGGTTCACTCGTCAGATGATATCAGCAAATATCTGTAAGTTTCGTTATTTTTATATTAAGTTGAAAAAATAAGTTTTGCCTTTTTTTTTCATGGGTTTTAGGTTAACTTTTTATTTTTGTATGTTCATCTTTGTGTGTATGTGTGCTTGTGTATTTACGTTCGCAAACCTATACATTTGTGTGTACGTTTGTTACACATATTTATTTATATATATACTAGTCATCCACATACAAACCTGTTTCACTGTATCACAGCTCATCAGTATGGGCGCATGGAATTAGAGAGGGGAGTAAATTTTAGCCAACAGGAGAACAGTTCATTACTGAAGAGTAATATATATATATATATATATATATATATATATATATATATATAGAGAGAGAGAGAGAGAGAGAGAGAGAGAGGGAGAGAGGATTGAAAATTAACTCCTCATTTTAAAAATACATAGGATTTGTTTATTAGCTATAATTTTTACTAGAAATTGATATGAGAACGAAACGTTTAGTATGAATTTTTATTTAAAGTTCCATACAGGCATCAAATTTTGCTACCAGCTTTTTTAACCACCCCAGGAATCGCACTAACATGATTTATTTATTTATGAAAGACCTAACTTCTTTTGTTCACTCTTCAAGTTCTTCCGAAGTTTTGGTTTGGTATTTTTTTTAATCATTTCACCCCAAGCAAGGCAGTCCACTGCCACTATTGCGCAAGGGGTTACATAGGGGAAGGTGATGAGAAAGAGTGGTTAGATATAGGAAATGTCAGAAGGAGGGTGATAGACGGGTAGGGATACCAAGGATGACGTTTAGGTAGATGAGAAGAGTTTTTGAGAGAATGGATGCGAGTTAGTGTGTTAGGAGGTGTCTATTGACCTTACATTTAAACTCCTGGAGATTGTAGCTGTCGGGGAAGCAAGTATGTAGAAGGGAATTCCACAGACGGGAAGTGCGAGAAAAGAAGCTGTTGGAGTAGAAGTTGCGGTTACATTTTATCGGTTTCACTGTATAGCAGACTTACTTCTTTAACCATCACTAGAGATAAATTCACAGGATTTTAGGTTAAGGTTCCTGTCGTCACACTGATGCATGAAACATGGAGTTACATTTCAATCGTCAAATATACAGTTGAATAGCACATTCACGGGGCGTTTCGACGGTGCCTGTTGGTCTCATCTTCTTCAGGTCAGAATGGAAGTCTAATCTATGTTAAAGAAAATGCTTTGGGATTTTTTAATGATAATCTCTAAAACTATATGGGATATACTTAGCATCACATGAGACAGATAACAACAATAACATGACAAAGGTAGACATATACTGAATAGATAGCACAAAATGCCTAATGATGTATATCAGTGAAACATTCAGAATCTTCATAAAGACTATGTTATCATCGCAATCTGATCAATAGAGAAAAGGATTCACTAAGAAAGATATATTAGGACCATATATAATATCACTGATCATGGCAAAATAAATACTAGCACAGCGTGGTATACGTTCTAGTATAGAAAAGAACAAAGATTGACTAACGGCTTTAATATATATATATATATATATGTATATATATATATATATATATATATATATATATATATATATATATAGACATCGCAGGTCATCAGTACGGTTAGACATCTGATTGCTTTTAGCCAGGATTGAAACGCGACCGAATTAACATTAGTCGGCGATTCTACCTTAGAGCTATGGGCGTTAGGTAGAAGAAAGCCGATTATATATATATATATATATATATATATATATATATATATATATATATATACACACACTCTCATACTTATCTGTTCATCTATCGATCTTATACTGTTTATAAGCTATCTATCTATCTATCTATCTATCTATCTATCTATCTATCTATCTATCTATTTATCTATCTCTTTAGAATTTATGACATAAATGTGTTATAATATCACTTTAAAAGTAGCTATTTTGTTTTGACACTATTTGTGTTTTATCAAGTGATGGTGCTGATTTCAAGTTGAAGTGTTTTTAAAGGTTAAAAACTAGTCAAATCCCCACAATAACACTGCTACATAGTCTGTGGTAACCAATCAAAACACAATTTCAAGAACATAGGAACAGATATAAAAGCAATTTATTGGAGTATTAATGTTAATATTTAAAATAAAAATCCGTATTACTAATTGACTATTAGCTTCACTTTACAATAAAAATTAGAAATTATTTAAAAAAAAATTTATATATTTATTATGAATTAATGTTAGAGACTACGAATTTTAAATACTAAGTTTAACAAAGCATTAGATTTAGATACTTGTAGAGTTATTGAAATATGAAACAGGAAGAAAAGAGATACACACACACAACTATATATAGATAACCACATATGAACAAACATATCCACAAATACATACATAAAATAGTATATGCACGTGCAGACATATATACGCACATGTATATGCATACACAATTTTTTTAAACTCTTGTTTTTAGCGACGTGTCAATTTAAAGCCAATTTTGAAAAACGTCTGTAAACGCTACATATTGGATACATTTAAAATCAAATTCGTAAGATGACATGAACCTGAGAAGTTTAAATAAGGTCAAGACAAGCACAGTCATATTCAAATAAATTATACGCACGCAAATTAACAAACCAAAAAAAACAAAAAACAAAAAAAAAAAACAATAGAATACGTACGTGATTTAAAAATCCACAAAGCATCGCATACACAGAATAAAACCACATATATAGAACTACTAAAAGACAACTATAGGCATTAATACACAGATAAACGCAAAACCACTCACACAGGAGCATACGCACCCATATATACGTTCATAAGCAAGAAAAGATATATAAAATAATAAAATATAAAATAATAATGCCTATTTCTTTCTTTCTTTCTTTCTTTCTTTCTTTCTTTCTTTCTTTCTTCTACCACGCAATGTTACTTTTAACTATTATGAATTAAACCACTTTTATTTTTGCTCCTTACATTTAATTATTAATACTAAATTTTTTCTTTTCATTTTTCTTTTATTTTCTTTTATCTTATTTCTGTTTTTATTTAAAATTGTATTTTATATTTATTCAAGTTTTTGAATTTAAATTTTTAAGATTCATGATTTACGCCCCTTTCATCTTTTTTCCCTGCATTTTTTATTTTTTTATTTTTATTTAATTTTAATTTTGATTTTAATTTCAAATTTAAATTTAAAATTTTTTTATCCACATGTAACCACAGAATATTTAAATTTTTAATCTTGTTATCAAAAAGCAGTAACATCAATTTATAAGATTTAATTCCCATTAACATGAAGTGAACTTCAAATCTATTAATCCGTCAGTTTGAAATATGCACCTGATGATTGCATGACGCATGAAACTCTGAGACATGCCATAAACGTAGGATAATAATAATAATAATAATAATAATAATAATAATAATAATAATAATAATAATACAAACAAGATTTACAGTTAGTAGATTCTGTAGAAAAGCAAAACAGAAGCCAAGAACCAACTATTGCGGCAAAAAATATGAAAATGAAAGCCAAAGATAAAGCTCTTGAAAAGATGAAACAGCGCTGGCAAGACAAACCTCTGCATGGCCAATATCCAGTACGTGCCAATAAATCCAATGTTGACAAAGTTAATACTCATCAATGGTTACGTGCATCTGGATTAAAGTCTGAAACTGAAGGATTTATACTAGCAGCACAAGACCAAAGTCTTTTCACGAGAAACTTTCAGGCAAATATTATGCATAATAATATGGATCCAAAATGCAGGTTTTGTGATAAACACCAAGAAACAATAGACCACCTAATCTCAGGCTGTTCTGTGCTTGCCCCAAACGAATATAAAAATCGCCACGATAGAGTTGGGCAATATTTACATTGGACAATGTGCAAACATTATGGAAAAGCTGTAAACAAACACTGGTATGAACATCATCCAGCACCGGTTACAGAAATAGAAGATGTAACCATTCTATGGGATTACACCATCTACACAGACAGAAAAATTGAAGCAAACAGGCCAGACATTATTGTTAAAAACCAGAAGGAGAAAACTTGTCTATTAATTGTATGGCTTGTCCAGCGGATTGTAACATAGGAACCAAGGAATTTGAAAAACTGTCAAAATATAAAGACCTGGAAATTGAAATAGAAAAAATGTGGAAATTGAAAACAAGAGTTGTGCCAGTGATAGTAGGTGCACTTGGAATGATAAAAAATGGAACAAAACAACACATTGAAAGAATCCCTGGAAACCCCAGCTTAAGAGATATACAAAAAATTGTCTTATTAAGTACAGCCCACACACTAAGGAAAACTTTATCTATGTAATGCTGGGGATGATAGGGAAGATAGAAAAACATGAACTGGAGCCATAACAACACGCCACTACCTGCCTTAGGTCTCCCCGCAGACTTGGTTGGTAGTGAGACCAAAGCAGAAATCGAAATATGATGAAAAATGACATAATAATAATAATAATAATAATAATAATAATAATAATAATAATAATTGAATAATTGAATAATAATAATAACAAAAAAATTGAATAATAATAATAACAAAAAAATTGAATATCAAAATAAAAAGAAGGCAGTCTCGCAGACATGAAGATCCACCTTGGAAAAGAAAAACAGAAAAAGAAATCGAACAACTTAGAAGTGAACTATCAGTACTGGATGAACTGAGTAGAGGAATAAATGTAAGAACTAAGAAAAGCAGAAGAGCCGAAAGAAAATATAACATCAGGAATGAAAATGAAGTCTTATCAAATAAAGAAAAAATAAAGCAAAAAATCCAACTGAAGGCTCAAAAAATGAGACGCTATGAAAAAAGAGCAAGATTTTACAGACAAAACAAGATTTTTCAGACTGATACAAAGAGATTTTACAGGGAAATAGGTAAAAAAAGAATTGAAGTGACAGTCCCCCCCAGAATGGAAGAAGTCACACAGTTCTGGGAAAAGATATGGGCTTGCCCTAAAGAACATAGCAAGGAAGTACATTGGATTGCGCAAGAGATAGAACGAATGAAAAATAAACCAGAACAGACATGGTCTGGAATTACAGAAGATGATGTTAAATTTGCACTAAAAAAAGCACACAATTGGAAATTTCCAGGTATAGATAAAATTCCTAACTTTTGGCTATATTATTTAAATACAGCACATAAAAAACTAGCCAAAGAACTTCAAGAAATGGTTGACGATCCCACTAAAATTCCTGCATGGATGACCAAAGGAATTACATTTCTTCTACCCAAGAATGATGACACAAACAACCCGAAAAACTACAGACCAATTACATGTCTTCCGACAACATATAAACTATTAACATCTATTTTAACAAAACAGACATATTTATTCTTAGAAAGAAATGACATGATACCGCTTGAACAAAAAGGGTGCAAACGTGGCTGTTATGGATGTAAAGACCAATTGCTAATTAACAAAATGATCCTGGAAAACTGCTACAAGACAAAGAAAAATCTTAGTACTGCCTGGATAGATTATCGAAAGGCATTCGATAGTGTGCCACATTCCTGGATTTTAAAGACTTTAAATATATACAAGATATCGCCCGTCATCCTCAGTTTCATCAAACAGTGCATGTCTATATGGAAAACAACCCTTTACCTCAATCATATAAATTGAACCTATAAGTCTGATGAAATAAACATCAAAAGAGGTATATTTCAAGGTGATTCTTTATCTCCATTACTATTCTGCATATCATTAATAGCACTAACCAGTCAACTTAATAAGACAGAATGTGGTTATAAAATAGGCCAAAAGAAAATAAGCCATCTATTTTACATGGATGACTTAAAGTTATATGCTAAGAATGAAAATGAGCTGGAAGGTCTTCTGCAAACTGTAAAATGCTTCAGCGAAGACATTGGAATGAAATTTAATTTGAATAAATGTGCTAAAGCTACAGTTTTACGTGGATCAATACAAGAAACATCCTCAATTAGCTTAGACCCTGCTGTAACAATAAAAGAATTGAAACCAGAAGAAGCTTATAAATACCTAGGTGTAAATGAGAGCGAAAACATTCACCATAAAAAAATAAAAGAAATAGTGCGTAAAGATTACTATAGAAGGCTACGAATGATATTAAAAACTGAATTAAATTCACAGAACACAGTTATGGCCATTAATAGCCTTGCAATCCCAGTTGTCCAATATAGCTTTAACATCTTAAACTGGACTCTAAACGACATCAGCAAACAGGCCAGACATTATTGTTAAAAACCAGAAGGAGAAAACTTGTCTATTAATTGATATGGCTAGGCCAGCGGATTGTAGCATAGCAATTGTAACATAGCACACTGTCAAAATATAAAGACCTGGAAATTGAAATAGAAAAAATGTGGAAATTGAAAACAAGAGTTGTGCCAGTGATAGTAGGTGCACTTGGAATGATAAAAAATGGAACAAAACAACACATTGAAAGAATCCCTGGCTTAAGAGATATACAAAAAATTGTCTTATTAAGTACAGCCCATACACTAAGGAAAACTTTATCTATGTAATGCTAGGGATGATAGGGAAGATAGAAAAAAACATGAAATGGAGTCATAACAACACGCCACTACCTGCCTTAGGTCTCCCCGCAGACTTGGTTGGTAGTGAGACCAAAGCAGAAATTGAAATATGATGAAAAATGACATAATAATAATAATATATACACACAAACACATACACACATATATACTCCCATACACAGATATACAAATATATATACACACAAATACACACGCACATACATATAGATATCAAATAATATACATGCATGCACACATATAAATGCATATACATACATATACTTATCTAAATGCATATAAAACAATATATCAACATGCATAAACCCACATACATACCTACATACATGCATATATAGTCATCCGCAGACAGATCTGTTTCGCTGTATCACAGCTCATAAGTACGGTTAGACAGGCGATTGCTTTTTACCCAGGATCGAAACCCGACAGAATTGGCGTCAGTCGGCGATTCTACTTCTGAGCTAATGCGCTCGGTAGAAGGTGGTAGACTTTTTAGCGTGTATATCATTATACATGCCAAATACCTGAGAGTGTTCTAATTCATTGCTGAATGAACGATGCATAGATGCTAGAATAGCTACTGTTTTTCAAAGTCTACCATTCTTCCAGAGAGCTCAATCATGATGTGAGAGCGTAGTTATATATATATATATATATATATATATATATATAGTCATCCGCAGACAGATCTGTTTCGCTGTATCACAGCTCATCAGTACGGTTAGACTCCAATTGCTTTTTAACCCAGGATTGAACCCGACCGAATTGGCGTCAGTCGGCAATTCTACCTCTGAGCTATGGGCACTCGGTGGAAGGAGGCAGATTTTTTAGCGTGTATCCTATCATTATTCACGTCCAATAGCTGAGAGTGTTCTAATTCATTGCTGAATGAACGATGCGTAGACGAGAGAGTAGCTACTGTTTTTTAAAGTCTACCATTCCTCCAGAGTACTCAATCAGTGTGTGAGAGCGTAAATGTAGACAAAACCATTCACCCAAGTATAAATATTCAAATATAAACACAGGTAAAAAAAAAAAGACAAAAAACGCACATATATAAAGATAAATACATAGATAAACGCAATAAATTTAAAAAAATGTGAAAATAGTGCCTAAATAATCATAAGTATTAAATATTAATTTGACAATCTGTGTTATAATAAAAACTTATTGAATATTAACCAGATGGAACATGCTAGATCAAAAACTACGAAATATTATCAGGATAATCTATGTTAGATTAAATACCTCATAACTGTACAACTTGACAGTCTATGTTAGATTAAATACTTAGCAAATAATAATATAATAATATAAATGCCAAATTAAATACCTAGCAAATATTTATTTGACAATCTATGTCTAATGAAATAACCAACAAGTATGGGTAAAATATATATATACACTACCGGCCATAATTATTAGCCCCCCCCCCCCACCGTTTAAAAAAAAATTATGTATTTCATACTATTTTTAGTATTTATTGCCAAGTGGATAATTTTAAATGAAAATAGGATGGTTCTTTTGTTCATACTGCACAATAACATATGCATCAAATGAACTGTTCTGGTTTTCAGTTTTTGTGATCTCTTCCCCATGCTAGTCTCTTCTTATTGACTAGCCGAAGTAAAGGCTTCCTGGCTGCCTTGTAAAATTTTGAAAAGTAATAACATCAAAAGAACCATTCTATTTTCATTTAGAATTATTCACTTGGCAGTAAATACTAAAAATAGTATGAAATACATCATTTTTGTTAAACTGGGGTCGCTAAATAACTATGGCCGGTCGTGTAAAAATTAATAATATCACAACCCATATTTGAAAGTAAAAAGTGAACTATGATAACAGTTAACAGTAAGTTCATTTCTCTAGTTTAGCAGGTTAACTTTGTCTTTAAATATGATGATTTCTATCTTCTCATTAAGGCAAAGACAACAAGGTGCACAGACAGAATTACAAGTTCGAGTCCGTGTAAGTACTTTCCATTAAACATTTTTGCTTTTAAATACCAAAAGACCTTGAATAACGAAGTACTGTATCTATAAGAACTATTATTGAAAGATAGAATGGTACCAGCGGATTTTGAACGGGCTTTTGATAGATCCCCATACAAAACTTTTTACTATCAGGATTTTCAAGTGTAGAGACAGTGCAAAGATAAACTAGGGAAATAGTTAAACAATTATTATGTAGTGGACAATTTTTAAAAATTCTACAATTGCACCGCTGGTATTAGTTTTATTATATTTGGTATTATCAATATCAGCATTGCAATGCAGGGAGATTTTTGTATTTTTATACTTGTTAAGGAAATTGCTATTGTTTTTTTTTTAATTATTTTGTGAGGTTATCCGTGCAACAATAGCTTAACTTAAGAGTATTATTATTGAATATTTTACTAAAAGGATTAGCTTTGGGAAAGTGTTTGATGATAAAGTTTAAGAATTTTTTTTTTTTTTTTTTTTTTTGTCCCAATTTAGTTATAACCATTAAATTGCAAGCGGGAATAAACCAAATGAGCCTCGAAGATCTTTTCTTCTCATGGTCATTATTAATGGGATTTCTGAATTTGACACTAGTACCTTTATAAGCGATATTTCTAAGGGCGGATTATAGAGTTCACTATGTTTATCGAAAATTACTTTGCTAGAAGAGTTAGTGCTAATTCTAATTTCAATTAAAGAGGGTATATGTTTAATGATTGTTATATATATAACTGGTTTGCACCCTTCTTCAACCAAAAACTTGATAACTGACCTCTGTTCAATCTTGGAGCATGTTTCTTGGTCGGACATTTTTGTTATTTTTCAAAACACTGAAAGTTTTTTCAATCTGCAAAAAAAATTAAATCCCTTTGAAAAAGAAGTAAAGGAAAAAAATTAAAAACAAAAGTAGGCTTCTATCTGTATTAGAAGTCAATCTTCTCACTTTGTTTTGTTTTTTTTTCAATTGGAGTAGATAGATCTATCTATCGCCCGGTTCACACTCCACCCACGTCTATTGAACAGGTTAGGATGCTCATCCCTTGTTCCCTGTTTAGGATGTGGTTTCCGGCTTTCTCTTTTCCAATCTTTTCACTATTACGTAGCCCCCCTGTACATCAGTGCCGTTACCGCCTTGCTCGGAGTGATACGATTAAAAAATATATATATATATATATATATAAATTTATTATATATATATATATATATATATATATATATATATATAGAGAGAGAGAGAGAGAGAGAGAGAGAGAGATTAAGTAAATTTAAATTTGTATTGTAAAGTGAAATTAATAGTCAATTAGTAATGCGGATTTCTATTTTAATCAAATTTTAACACTAATGCTCCAATAACTTGTTTTTAGAGTCTATTCCTATGTTCCTAAAATTAAAAATTAATTGTGTTTATATTGCTTACCGCAGACAATGTGACATTATCTCCCTGATTGATGGAATTTCGCTTAGTTTTGAACATTTAAAACTTTTCAGCTTGAAATCAGCATCATCATTTGATAAAACACAAGTAGTGTCGAAACAAAAAACTTTTTTTGTAGTTATATTATAACGTATTTATGTTATAAATTCTAAATAAATATTATTCGCTCTACTTTGTATCGGGCACTTTTTTAAGAATAATGGTTTTTCGGTACGGAATTTTATTCCATCCATATCTATACTATACTTGTGTATCTATCTATCTATCTATCTATCTATCTATCTATCTATCTATCTATCTATCTATCTATCTATCTATCTATCTCAGTCTATTCATATCTATCTATCTATCTATCTATCTATCTATCTATCTATCTATCTATCTATCTTAATCTGTTCATATCTATCTATCTATCTATCTATCTATTTCTTTTTAAATCTATATATTTATATCTATATCTTAGTTCCAATTCCCATTGGGTTCGTTATATTCACTTACTGGCAAATACCACTGAGAATGGTACGTATTAGTAAGATTTATATCACTAAGCCATTACCATTTTTAAAAAAATCTAAAATTATTTTGATAACAGTAGAAAATAAATGTCTATTAACGACTTGTACTACTATGCACACAAAGTGAGTGATTAGTTATGTCAACTACAAGTCGAGGATACTAAAATCAAGTAGGTACAGAAATTTAAATACTTGGGAAGCGTTTTAATAGAGGACGGAGAGTGCAACAGTGAGATCTAAAAGAGTATTTGAATTGTAAAGGATGCATTCCAGAAGCTGAGTAGAGTATTAAGAGACAGGAAAATTTCACTGGAAACAAACAAGTGGGTTCTACACATAGAAGAAAAGTATAGAATGAATCCGCCAATTTATATTCATATTATTTCTTGTAAATTAGTAAAGTTTTTTTTATCATTAATAACTTATTATCCCCTCCCCACACACACACACCAAAAGAAATTCTTACAATCTAAAAATATTTTTCTAGCTTTAAATAACCTGGAAACATATCAAAAGCCACTAGAAATTAAGAATATATCAATAAATGGCTGTTTTTTAGAAGAAAAGTACAATTTTTATAGTAAAAGTTATAGTTTATTTCAGAGGTATTAGCGACAATAATCTTGAAATTATTTCGAACTTTTGTTCTCACCTTGGTTGATATAGATGTCATAATAGACACAACGTTTCGACCAAGTACCCTTTGGTCATCATCAGGTGTCCATAGATTGGATTATCCCGTTGATTATTGTGAAGTATCCTATAAAATCAATTATTGATTTTCATGTTAGAATTTGTTTCGTCAATACAAAGTCCAAGAATCGAACTCATGACCACTAGATAATACTGACACGTGTATAACCAACTACTATATCCACAACGCCACCGTCCCGTAGTAGTGTATTTTTGGAAACTTTTATATTCAGTGTCAGATGGATTTTGACAACTGGATTATGTTAGTGGGTTAGTGCCACTTGTCATAATTTGTATTTATTTCTGAATGAGTAATTTTCAATAATCTGGGAATTATTTCGAACTTTTGTTCTCATCTTGGTTGATATGAGTGTTACAATAGACACAACATTTCGACGAAGTACCCTCTAATCATCATCTGGGTACTTGGTTGAAACGTTGTGTCTATTGTAACACTTATATCAACCAAGATGAGAACAAAAGTTCGAGATACTTCCCAGATTATTGAAAATTACTCATATCAGAAATAAATACAAAGTATTAGCGATATCTGCAACAATTTTCGTTCTCCATTATTGCAGCTGAACCTGTTGAATCTATTGTAAAAGTTTTTTCTTAGCATACGAAATATTATTTAAGTACAAAAGCAGTACATAAAAGAAAGAGAGATGTGGTTCTATAAACGGATGCGGTGAAGAAGATTTTTAAAAAAAAATGTTAACACTTTGCATAGAAAAAAGGTAGAGGGTTACATAATGAGAGGTATCGTTTATGTTGATAATTGTGTAAGATAACGGTTAAGCCTAGACTTCAATATGTTAAGATTATAGTGATTGGGGAAGCATCATGCTCGGAGTTATTTTCACAATGTAAGAGGCGTTCTTTATCAGGACATGTGTGTAAGATAACGGTTAAGCCTAGATTTCAATATGTTAAGATTATAGTGATTGGGGAAGACTACGTTTCCGGAGTTATTTTCACAATGTAAGAGGCGTTCTTTATCAGGACATGTGTGGAAGATAACGATTAAGCCTAGACTTCATTATGTGTGAAGAATATAGTGATTGAAAGCATCATGCTCGGAGTTATTTTCACAATGTGGAAGAGGCGTTTTTTATCAGGACATGTGTGGAAGATAACGGTTAAGCCTAGACTTCAATATGTGAAGAATATAGTGATTGGGAAAGCATCATGCTCGGAGTTATTTTCACAATGTAAGAGGCGTTCTTTATCAGACATGTGTGGAAGATAACGGTTAAGCCTAGACTTCAATATGTGAAGAATATAGTGATTGGGAAAGCATCATGCTCGGAGTTATTTTCACAATGTAAGAGGCGTCTTTTATCATAGAGTTACATGTGTGGAAGATAACGATTAAGCCTAGACTTCAATATGTGAAGAATATAGTGATTGGAAAGCATCATGCTCGGAGTTATTTTCACAATGTAAGAGGCGTTCTTTATCAGGACATGTGGAAGATAACGGTTAAGCCTAGACTTCAATATGTGAAGAATATAGTGATTGGGAAAGCATCATGCTCGGAGTTATTTTCACAATGTAAGAGGCGTTCCTTATCAGGACATGTAAGATAACGGTTAAGCCTAGACTTCAATATGTGAAGAATATAGTGATTGGGAAAGCATCGTGCTCTTCGGAGTTATTTTCACAATGTAAGAGGCGTTCTTTATCAGACATGCAAAGATGTAATTTGATTAAGCCTAGACTTCAATATGTGAAGAATATAGTGATTGGGAAAGCATCATGCTCGGAGTTATTTTCACAATGTAAGAGGCGTTCTTTATCAGACATGTGTGGAAGATAATTTGGTTAAGCCTAGACTTCAATATGTGAAGAATATAGTGATTGGGAAAGCATCATGCTCGGAGTTATTTTCACAATGTAAGAGGCGTTCTTTATCAGACACATGCGGAAGATAATGGTTAAGCCAGACTCTAACATGTGAAATAAACAGCAGTGATTGGGAAAGCATCATGCTCGGAGTTATTTTCACAACAAGAGGCGTTCTTTATCAGACATGTGTGGAAGATAACGATTAAGCCTAGACTTCAACAGAAGAATATAGTGATTGGGAAAGTATCATGCTCGAGTTATTTTCACAATGTAAGAGGCGTTCTTTATCAGGACATGTGGAAGATAACGGTTAAGCCCAGACTTCAATATGTGAAGAATATAGTGATTGGAAAGCATCATGCTCGGAGTTATTTTCACAATGTAAGAGGCGTTCTTTATCAGACATGTGTGGAAGATAACGATTAAGCCTAGACTTCAATATGTGAAGAATATAGTGATTGGGAAAGCATCATGCTCGGGAGTTATTTTCACAATGTAAGAGGCGTTTTATCAGGACATGTGGAAGATAACGGTTAAGCCTAGACTTCAATATGTGAAGAATATAGTGATTGGGAAAGCATCATGCTCGGAGTTATTTTCTTAAGCAACGTAAGAGGCGTTCTTTATCAGGACATGTGGAAGATAACGGTTAAGCCTAGACTTCAATATGTGAAGAATATAGTGATTGGGAAAGTATCATGCTCGGAGTTATTTTTCACAATGTAAGAGGCGTTCTTTATCAGGATACAAAGATAACGTTAAGCCTAGACTTCCAATATGTGAAGAATATAGTGATTGGGAAAGCATCATGCTCGGAGTTATTTTCACAACAAGAGGCGTTCTTTATCAGGACATGTGGAAGAGCAACGATTAAGCCTAGACTTCAACATGTGAAGAATATAGTGATTGGGAAAGCATCATGCTCGGAGTTATTTTCACAATGTAAGAGGCGTTCTTTATCAGGACATGTGGAAGATAACGTGGTTAAGCCTAGACTTCAATATGTACAACAGGCGATTGTGGCGCTATCGCGCCTTGTTTATTCATTAAAGAGGCGTTCTTTATCAGTACGCGTGAAAGAGATAATGTTGCCTTAGATCAATATGTGAAGAATATAGTGATTGGGAAAGCATCATGCTCGGAGTTATTTTCACAACGTAAGAGGCGTTTTATCAGGACATGTGTGGGAAGATAACGATTGTTTCAGACTTCAATATGTGAAGAAGACAGAAGTATCGGGGTGTTATCATGCTCGGAGTTATTTTCACAAATGTAAGAGTGTTGCCCTTATCAGGACATGTGGAAGATAACGGTTAAGCCTAGACTTCAATATGTGAAGAATATAGTGATTGAAAACATCATGCTCGGAGTTATTTTCACAATGTAAGAGGCGTTTTATCAGGACATGTGTGGAAGATAACGATTAAGCCTAGACTTCAATATGTGAAGAATATAGTGATTGGGAAAGACCATGCTCGGAGTTATTTTCACAATGTAAGAGGCGTTCTTTATCAGACATGTGTGGAAGATAACGGTTAAGCTAGGACTTCAATATGTGAAGAATATAGTGATTGGGAAAGCATCATGCTCGGAGTTATTTTCACAATGTAAGAGGCGTTCTTTATCAGGACATGTGTGGAAGATAACGATTAAGCCTAGACTTCAACAAGTTAAGGTTTTAATGATCGGGGAAGAATAATGTTGAAAGTCGGTTTCACAATATAATAGACGAAGTTTATGAGAATATGCGAAGAAGATACGGTTTAACCCATATTTCAACAAATTAAGATAGTAGTGGTCTTGGATGTGCGTTCTGGTTCAGTGGATATCGACTCGGAACGAGAAATCGACGAGCCAAGTTCGAATTCCAGTTTAATTCCTTGCCTTCATTTACGCGCAAATATCCTTGGGAAAGGTATTAATCCGTTTCTTCCCGTCATTTATGAGTTAGATAACAGGATAGATTGGGTTTTGTAGCAGGGTTGGCAACCAGTCTACCGCATAAAGTAAATGGCAACCTACTGCGTCATAATCTTCTGCCCAGTTAGTCATGCCCCTTTCGCGACATGATCACCCAAGCATGGCACTTAACTGACTGAGTGGTCTTGGGAGCATCATCAAGAGAGTCGGTTCCACAAGGAACGCTGCGCATATTATAAGGATAAGTTTAAAAGATAACGGTTAATACCAGATATTAGCAGATTAATTTTGTACTGATCGAGGAAGCATCATCGTAAAAGAGGGTTCCAGAATGTATGAGGAGTAGTATACGAGGATATATCCGGAAGATAACGGTTAAGCTTAAACATAAACAGTTTCGCATTGTAGTGATAGGGGAAGGTCACCTTGAGAATCGGTTCCACAAACCACGCGAAGCAGTTTGTGACGATATGTGACTAAGATAATGGTTAACCATAGACTTCACAAAGTTAAGATCGTAGTGACCATGGACGCATCACCTAGAGTCTCGATCCCACAAAGTACGAGATGCGCGTTAAGAGGATATGTATAAAAAACAAAAACAAAGGCTAACCTTAAACATCTGCAGATAATGATGGTGGAAGCATCAATTAGAAAGGCGATTCCACAAAGTACGGCCCGGACGTTATAGGAATGTTTTTTTTTTAATCATATCACCCCGAGCAAGGCGGTAACGCCACTGATGGGCCGGGGGCTAGGTAAAAGTGAAAAGATTAGAAAAGAGAAGGCCGGAAACCACATCCTAAACAGGGAACAAGGGATGAGCCTCTACACCTGTGCAATAGACGTGGGTGGAGTGTGAACCGGGCGATAGTTTAGTCTGTCTACTCCAATTGAAAAAAAAAAGAAGAAAAGTGAAAAGATTGGAAAAGAGAAAACCGGAAACCACATCCTAAACAGGGAACAAGGGATGAACCTCTTCACCTGTTCAATAGATGTGGGTGGAGTGTGAACCGAGCGATTGTTTAGTCTACTACACCAATTGAAAAAAAAAAAGAAGAAAAGCGAAAAGATTGGAAAAGAGAAAACCGGAAACCACATCCTAAACAGGGAACAAGGGATGAGCCTCTTCACCTGTTCAATAGACGTGGGTGAAGTGTGAACCGAGCGATAGTTTAGTCTATCTACTCCAATTGGAAAAAAAAAGAAGAAAAGTGAAAAGATTGGAAAAGAGAAAACCGGAAGCCACATCCTAAACAGGGAACAAGGGATGAGCCTCGACACCAGTTCAACAGACGTGGGTGGAGTGTGAACCGGGCGATAGTTTAGTCTGTGTACTCAAATTAAATATTTGTGGAAAATAACGGATAAGCTTAGATATGTAGAGATTAGGATTATAGTGATCATGGAAGAGTCATCCAGGGAGTGGATTTCACAAAATACGAGACGCATCATATGACAATATGTCTTAAGTAACAAAGGCAATGCCTAGATATCTAGAGATTAAGATTATAGTGATCATGGAAGCATCATCTAGACAGTCGAATCAACAAAGTACTAGACGCACATTATGGGGATATGTATAGGAAATAACGGCTAAGCTTAGAAATCTACATATTAAGATAATACTTATCATGAAAGCACCATCTAGAGTCGATTACAGAAAATACTAAATGCACAATATGGGTATATGTTTGAAAAATAAAGGCTAAGTCTAGATATATACAGATTAAGATTATAGTGATCATGGAAGCATCATTTAGAGAGACAATTCCACAAAGTACGAGACGCACGTTATGGGGATATGTGTGGGTAATAACAGCTAAGCATAGATATATACAGATTAAGATTATAGTGATCATGGAAGCATTATTTAGAGAGACAAATCCACAAAGTACGAGACGCACGTTATGGAGATATGTGTGGGTATTAACAGCTAAGCATTGATATATAGAGATTAAGATTATAGTGATTATGGAAGCATCATTTAGAGAGACAAATCCACAAAGTACGAAACGCACGTTATGGAGATATGTGTGGGTAATAACAGCTAAGCATAGCTATATACAGATTAAGATTATAGTGATCATGGAAGCAACATTTAGAGAGACAATTCCACAAAGTACGAGACGCACGTTATGGGTATATGTGTGGGTAATAACAGCTAAGCATAGATATATACAGATTAAGATTATAGTGATCATGGAAGCATCATTTAGAGAGACAATTCCACAAAGTACGAGACGCACGTTATGGAGATATGTGTGGGTATTAACAGCTAAGCATTGATATATAGAGATTAAGATTATAGTGATTATGGAAGCATCATTTAGAGAGACAAATCCACAAAGTACGAAACGCACGTTATGGAGATATGTGTGGGTAATAACAGCTAAGCATAGCTATATACAGATTAAGATTATAGTGATCATGGAAGCAACATTTAGAGAGACAATTCCACAAAGTACGAGACGCATGTTATGGGGATATGTGTGGGTAATAACAGCTAAGCATAGATATATACAGATTAAGATTATAGTGATCATGGAAGCATCATTTAGAGAGACAATTCCACAAAGTACGAGACGCACGTTATGGAGATATGTGTGGGTATTAACAGCTAAGCATTGATATATAGAGATTAAGATTATAGTGATTATGGAAGCATCATTTAGAGAGACAAATCCACAAAGTACGAAACGCACGTTATGGAGATATGTGTGGGTAATAACAGCTAAGCATAGCTATATACAGATTAAGATTATAGTGATCATGGAAGCATCATTTAGAGAGACAATTCCACAAAGTACGAGACGCACGTTATGGAGATATGTGTGGGTAATAACAGCTAAGCATAGATATATACAGATTAAGATTATAGTGATCATGGAAGCATCATTTAGAGAGACAATTGAACAAAGTACGAGACGCACGTTATGGGGATATGTGTGGGTAATAACAGCTAAGCATAGATATATAGAGTAAGATTATAGTGATCATGGAAGCATCATTTAGAGAGACAATTCTACAAAGTACGAGACGCACGTTATGGGTATATGTTTGGGAAATAAAGGCTAAATCTAGATATATACAGATTAAGATTATAGAGATGATGGCAGCAGTATTTAGAGAGACAATTGAACAAAGTACGAGACGCTCATTATGGAGATATGTGTGGTTATTAACAGCTAAGCATTGATATATAGAGATTAAGATTATAGTGATCATGGAAGCATCATTTAGAGAGACAATTCTACAAAGTACCAGACCCACGTTATGGCGATATGTGTGGGTAATAACAGCTAAGCATAGATATATACAGATTAAGATTATAGTGATTATGGAAGCGTCATTTAGAGAGACAATTCCACAAAGTACGAGACGCATGTTATGGAGATGTGTGTGGGTAAGAACGACTAAGCATAGATATATACAGAGTAAGATTATAGTGATCATGGAAGCATCATTTAGAGAGACAATTCCACAAAGTACGAGACGCACGTTACGGGTATATGTTTGGGAAATAAAGGCTAAGTCTAGATATGCACAGATTAAGATTATAGTGATCATGAAAGCATCATTTAGAGAGACAATTCCACAAAGTACGAGACGCACGTTATGTGGATATGTGTGGGTAATAACAGCTAAGCATAGATATATACAGAGTAAGATTATAGTGATCATGGAAGCATCATTTAGAGAGACAATTCCACAAAGTACGAAACGCACGTTATGGGGATATGTGTGGGTAATAACAGCTAAGCATAGATATATACAGAGTAAGATTATAGTGATCATGGAAGCATCATTTAGAGAGACAATTCCACAAAGTACGAGACGCAGGTTATGGGGATATGTGTGGGTAATAACAGCTAAGCATAGATATATACAGATTAAGATTATAGTGATCATGGAAGCATCATTTAGAGAGACATTTCTACAAAGTACGAGACGCAAGTTATGGGGATATGTTTGGGTAATAACGACTAAGCATAGATATATACAGAGTAAGATTATAGTGATCATGGAAGCATCATTTAGAGAGACATTTCTACAAAGTGCGAGACCCACGTTATGGGGATATGTGTGGGTAATAACAGCTAAGCATAGATATATACAGAGTAAGATTATAGTGATCATGGAAGCATCATTTAGAGAGACAATTCCACAAAGTACGAGACGCACGTTATGGGGATATGTGTGGGTAATAACAGCTAAGCATAGATATATACAGAGTAAGATTATAGTGATCATGAAAGCATCATTTAGAGAGACAATTCCACAAAGTACGAGACGCACGTTATGGGGATATGTGTGGGTAATAACAGCTAAGCATAGGTATATAGAGAGTAAGATTATAGTGATCATGGAAGCATCATTTAGAGAGACAATTCCACAAAGTACGAGACGCACGTTATGGGGATATGTGTGGGTAATAACAGCTAAGCATAGATATATACAGATTAAGATTATAGTGATCATGGAAGCAATATTTAGAGAGACAATTCCACAAAGTACGAGACGCACGTTATGGGGATATGTGTGGGTAATAGCGACTAAGCATAGATATATACAGAGTAAGATTATAGTGAACATGGAATCATCATTTAGAGAGACATTTCTACAAAGTACGAGACGCACGTTATGGGTATATGTTTGGGAAATACAGGCTAAGTCTAGATATATACAGATTAAGATTATAGTGATCATGGAAGCATCATTTAGAGAGACAATTCCTCAAAGTACGAGACGCACGTTATGGGGATATGTGTGGGTAATAACGACTAAGCATAGATATATATTGAGTAAGATTATAGTGATCATGGAAGCATCATTTAGAGAGACAATTCCACAAAGTACGAGACGCACGTTATGGGGATATGTTTGGGTAACAACGACTAAGCATAGATATATACAGAGTAAGATTATAGTGATCATGGAAGCATCTTTTAGAGAGACATTTCTACAAAGTACGAGACCCACGTTATGGGGATATGTGTGGGTAATAACAGCTAAGCATAGATATATACAGATTAAGATTATAGTGATCATGGAAGCATCATTTAGAGAGACATTTCTACAAAGTACGAGACCCACGTTATGGGGATATGTGTGGGTAATAACGACTAAGCATAGATATATACAGATTAAGATTATAGTGATCATGGAAGCATCATTTAGAGAGACATTTCTACAAAGTACGAGACGCACGTTATGGGGATATGTTTGGGTAATAACGACTAAGCATAGATATATACAGAGTAAGATTATAGTGAACATGGAATCATCATTTAGAGAGACAATTCCACAAAGTACGAGACGCACGTTATGGGTATATGTGTGGGTAATAACGACTAAGCATAGATATTTTTTTTTTTTTTTTTTTTAATCATCTCACCCCAAGCAAGGCATTCCACTGCCACTATTGCGCATGGGGCTACATAGGGGAAGGTAAAGAGAAGGAGTGGTTAGACATAGGGAATGTCAGGAGAAAGGTGATAGATGAGTAAGGTTAGCGAGGATGAGTGTCGGGCAGATGGGAAGAGTGTTTGATAGAATGGGAGCAGGTTAGTGTGTTAGGAGGTGTCTATTGACCTTACATTTAAACTCCTGGAGATTGTAGCCGTCGGGGAAGCAATCGTTTGGAAGAGAATTCCACAGTCGGGAAGTGCGAGGAAAGAAACTGTTGGAGTAGAAGTTACGGCTGCATTTTATCGATTTCACTGTAAAAGGGTGGGATCTAGTTGCTAATCTAGTATCTCGTGCAAATTCGTATTTAGTGGGCACCAGTGATCTAAGTTCATCGGAGCAGAAGCCGTGAAAGTATTTATAGAAGAGACACAGCGAAGCCACGTCTCGCCGGTGGGAGAGAGACTGCAGGCGGTCTGCCAAGTCGGTATCTATCACATTACAGACCCTCCTCTGAACCTTATCGAGAAGCCCGAGGAGAACAGCAGGGGCACCCGACCAGATATGGCAGCAATATTCAATGCACGGGCGGATGGTAGATTTGTAAATGTGCAGGATAGATTTAGACGGAAAAAACTTCCGGGCCCTACACAGAGAACCGACTTTCATAGCCACGGATTTAGCAATGGATTCGATATAGTCATTCCATTTGAGGTCCGCTGAAAGTGTGAGACCAAGGAGGCGTAGTGTTTTACTCTCTGGGAGGCAGGCCTGGTCCATGCTAATGGGAGGTAGGTGAGATTGTCGATGATGGTTAATTGACAGTAGCTTCGTTTTAGAAGCATTAAAATTTACTAGCCATTTCTTACCCCAGTCCAATATGGATTGGAGGTCTTTTTCAATCTCGGCTGCAAGTTTAGCTTTGACGCCTACACCAGATTTTTGTTGGAGGCGAGAGTAAACTGTGGTGTCATCGGCGTACAAACCTATTTGGGTTCTTATGGAATCAGGGAGATCATTAATATATATCAGGAAGAGTGTAGGACCTAAGATGGAGCCTTGGGGGACACCTGCGTTTGTATGGTAGTTCTGAGAGGCATGTCCGTTTAATACCACTTTCATTGTGCGGTTAGAGAGGAATGACTGGATTAGTTCAAACAAATGTCCAGTTATACCATAGCTCCGCAGTTTACATAGAAGGCCAGCATGCCAAACTCTGTCGAACGCCTTAGATATATCCAATGCAACGGTTCGAGCTTCGCCATTCCTGTCGAGTGCCTGGTATATGTACTCGGTGATGGTCGTTAGCATATCAGCAGTAGACCTGGTGAAGCGGAAACCATATTGCTTGTCCGAGAGGAGCCTGTGTGCTGTGAGATGCTGAACCACCTCGGCGTTGATAATGGCTTCGAACACTTTGCCAAAGATCGGAAGAAGGCTGATAGGGCGGTAATTTGCAGGGTCAGAGGGTTCTCCAGTGTTTTTAAATATCGGAACTATAGAGGAAGATTTCCAACAGGCAGGAAAGCAGGAAGCATATAGGCAGAGGTTGTAGAGCTTAGAAAGGATAGAGGAGAGTTCAGGGGCACATTTCTTTAAGACTATGGTTGGGATTCCGTCACCACCGCTCGCTTTGTGAGGGTCAAGTTTTAAGATTATCTTAGAGACAAGCGAAGGTGTAATGTGGACATCATTCAGTTGTGCCTCGGTTCTAGGTGAGAAGTCGGGTGTAAAAACTCCAGACGAGTCCAGACTCGAATTGTTCGAGAATCTGCGGGCAAAACATTCAGCCTTATCTGCTGGGGAGGTGAGGACCTCAAATTTGTTGATTAGCGGGGGTATTGTGGACTTGCTCTTGTTAAGTACTCTTTTACAGAGTCGCCAGTAGTCTTTAGAGCCGAATTTAGAGCATGCTATGCGTTGCTTCATTCTGGCAGCAAACAACATCTTAGCTTCGTTAAGTACCCTTTTACACTTATTACGAGCTGAAGTGAAAAGGCGCCTGTTTTGTTCCGACGCATAGTTACGATAAAGTCGGAAGAAATGATTCCGGTGGGCAATGGCAGCCGAACAAGCGGGTGAGAACCATGGAGACGAATGAGATTTAAGCTGGAATTTCCTAGCAGGGATGAAGGCATCAATGCCAGCCTTAACCCAGGAGGAGACCTCGGATGCACATTCTTCGATGGGAAGACTAAAGACGTTGTTCCAAGGGATGTCACAGAGGAAGTCTCGGAACGAATCCCAGTCTGCTCTTTGATAGCAGTATGATATTCTACTTGTCTGTGTTTCATGGGTCGGGCGGGAGTGGAGTGAAATATTGACGGACACTACAGTGTGGTCAGAGTTTCCAAGTGGGCAGAGTTGTCTGGTAGTGCAAGAGTCTGGGATGGAAGTGAAGCAGAGGTCTAGAAGTGAGTTCCTTCCGTTAGGGTTGTCGGAGAAACGCGTGGGGAAGTCCACTACTTGCGTAAGGGATTGGGTGATTGAAAAGTTCATGGTGTGGACACCAGCAGGGTCAGTGACAGCGTTCTTCAGCCACTTGGTGTGGTGGGCGTTAAAGTCACCAAACACGAATACATGGGCAGAGGGATGGGTAGAAATGGCTTTGTCAATATTGTCAGAAATGATGTCAAGTAACGAACAGTCAGGGGAGGAAGGAGAGCGGTACAGAAAGAAGAGATAGCTAATCGAGCTGAGAAGTGAGAGGCGGAAGCACATGAAAGAATGATCTGGGGATTCAAAAGATGACACCCTAGCTAAGGGAAGGTGTTCGCTGACATAGACACCAAGCCCATGCATATGAACATTGGAGTCCTTCCTGAAGAGGGGAAGGTAGCCAGGAACGCAGAACTCAGATGAGGGGATAGAAGGGTTAAGATTAGTTTCACATAGGGCTAATATATCAGGTGAGTTATTATGGAGGAAAGAATCTACGCTGGGGAAGTTGGTGCGGATGCCGCGTATGTTAGTGAAAGAGATGCAGACAGGTTTGGGCGTTTTCAAATGAGCTGGTTTAGTTTTGTTATTATGTTTGCTTTTTTCCATAGTAATTCAGTTAAGGAGTGGTCTTA
This sequence comes from Ascarosepion bandense, assembly GCA_037127315.1. Lineage (NCBI taxonomy): Eukaryota > Metazoa > Mollusca > Cephalopoda > Sepiida > Sepiidae > Ascarosepion > Ascarosepion bandense. The sequence goes on along the minus strand of JBBBDQ010000273.1, from coordinate 817,615 downwards.
GAATAGAATCAGTCGGTCAATCATTTGCAACTTGTGAAGGATGGAGACTGGCGCGGCCTACAACATAATGTGGCCTCGGGGTTGCCCACCGAACGTTCATGCAGGGACGCCCGTCCATGCGCGATATGGCACTACAAGAACCCCGGTATTATTCAACTGTTGATCAGAGCAGCCTCTCAAGACGCTACGCAAGAGTTCGGGCTCCTAACTACCAGTCGGAAGCAGCAACCAGGAAACTGCCAACCCGGTACCCTCAGAATGTAAAGACGTTGCCACCATACTCCGTAACTGCAAAGAGCTTCCAGCTGAACTAACACCAAGACCAGAGAAAGGGGATGAACCGGGAACCCCTTCCTAAACAAGAAACAAGGTGATCACCTCTAAACTCATTCAAAAGAAGGGGGTGGAGTATGAGACCGGGCGATAGTAGAAACTATCTACTCCAATTAAAAAAACAAAAACAAAAAAAAAACACAAAAACAAGGAAAAAGTGACTGAGGCTTACAAAGTTTTAACTTAGTAAAAGTCGAAAATACCCTTGAATAGCAAAATTATTTACACAAATTAAGTGACGAAAAAAAAAATCAAAGACGACCAAAAGACGAAAAAAATAAATAAATAAATGAATAAATAAATAAAATAATTTCCAAAGAAATTTCACAAAAACAGACTGAAAAAATGGACTGAATCCCAGTTGACTTACCACAAGCAGCTAACACTGTAAAGTTGATTTAATTCAATTTCTGAAGACAAAAATAGAAATTAAACCGTTTTTTACAGAATATAGTCGAGTTATGTTGCTTGCGTTCGCTTGCCAAACCGTTAAGAATTCAATCTCTCGAAGACAGAAATTTAAATCTTCTACAAGACAAAACTATGGAAATAATTGAACCGTGATGCTATTTATCATTAGTCGAAAATACTATTGAATAGCAAAATTATTTACACAAATTAAGTGACGAAAAAAAAAATCAAAGACGACCAAAGACGAAAAAAATAAATAAATAAATGAATAAATAAATAAAATAATTTCCAAGAAATTTCACAAAAACAGACTGAAAAAATGGACTGAATCCCAGTTGACTTACCACAAGCAGCTAACACTGTAAAGTTGATTTAATTCAATTTCTGAAGACAAAAATAGAAATTAAACCGTTTTTTACAGAATATAGTCGAGTTATGTTGTTTGCGTTCGCTTGCCAAACCGTTAAGAATTCAATCTCGAAGACAGAAATTTAAATCTTCTACAAGACAAAACTAATGGAAATAATTGAACCGTGATGCTATTTATCATTAGTCGAAAATACCCTTGAATAGCAAAATTATTTACACAAATTAAGTGACGAAAAAAAAATCAAAGAACGACCAAAAGACGAAAAAAATAAATAAATAAATGAATAAATAAATAAAATAATTTCCAAGAAATTTCACAAAAACAGACTGAAAAAATGGACTGAATCCCAGTTGACTTACAAGCAGCTAACACTGTAAAGTTGATTTAATTCAATTTCTGAAGACAAAAATAGAAATTAAACCGTTTTTTACAGAATATAGTCGAGTTATGTTGCTTGCGTTCGCTTGCCAAACCGTTAAGAATTCAATCTCTCGAGGGAGCAGAAATTTAAATCTTCTACAAGACAAAACTAATGAAATAATTGAACCGTGATGCTATTTATCATTAGTCGAAAATACACTTGAATAGCAAAAATTATTTACACAAATTAAGTGACGAAAAAAAAATCAAAGACGACCAAAGACAGAAAAAAATAAATAAATAAATGAATAAATAAATAAAATAATTTCAGAAATTTCACAAAAACAGACTGAAAAAATGGACTGAATCCCAGTTGACTTACCACAAGCAGCTAACACTGTAAAGTTGATTTAATTCAATTTTAAAGACAAAAATAGAAATTAAACCGTTTTTTACAGAATATAGTCAAGGTTATGTTGCTTGCGTTCGCTTGCCAAACCGTTAAGAATTCAATCTCTCGAAGACAGAAATTTAAATCTTCTACAAGACAAAACTAATGAAATAATTGAACCGTGATGCTATTTATCATTAGTCGAAAATACCCTTGAATAACAAAATTATTTACACAAATTAAGTGACGAAAAAAAAAATCAAAGACGACCAAAAGACGAAAAAAATAAATAAATAAATGAATAAATAAATAAAATAATTTCAAGAAATTTCACAAAAACAGACTGAAAAAATGGACTGAATCCCAGTTGACTTACCACAAGCAGCTAACACTGTAAAAGTTGATTTAATTCAATTTCTGAAGACAAAAATAGAAATTAAACCGTTTTTTACAGAATATGGTCGAGTTATGTTGTTTTGCGTTCGCTTGCCAAACCGTTAAGAATTCAATCTCTCGAAGACAGAAATTTAAATCTTCTACAAGACAAAACTAATGGAAATAATTGAACCGTGATGCTATTTATCATTAGTCGAAAATACCCTTGAATAGCAAAATTATTTACACAAATTAAGTGACGAAAAAAAAATCGAAGACGACCAAAGAAGACGAAAAGAATAAATAAATAAATGAATAAATAAATAAAATAATTTCCAAGAAATTTCACAAAAACAGACTGGAAAAAATGGACTGAATCTAGTTGACTTACCACAAGCAGCTAACACTGTAAAGTTGATTTAATTCAATTTCTGAAGACAAAAATGAAAATTAAACGTTTTTTACAGAATATAGTCGAGTTATGTTGGCGATTCTGTTTCTTAAACCGTTAAGAATTCAATCTCTCGAAGACAGAAATTTAAATCTTCTACAAGACAAAACTAATGGAAATAATTGAACCGTGATGCTATTTATCATTAGTCGAAAATACCCTTGAATAACCAAATTATTTACACAAATTAAGTGACGAAAAAAAAAATCAAAAACGACCAAAAGACGAAAAAAATAAATAAATAAATGAATAAATAAATAAAATAATTTCCAAGAAATTTCACAAAAACAGACTGAAAAAATGGACTGAATCCCAGTTGACTTACCACAAGCAGCTAACACTGTAAAGTTGATTTAATTCAATTTCTGAAGACAAAAATAGAAATTAAACCGTTTTTTACAGAATATAGTCGAGTTATGTTGCTTGCGTTCCTTGCCAAACCGTTAGAATTCAATCTCTCGAAGACAGAAATTTAAATCTTCTACAAGACAAAACTAATGAAATAATTGAACCGTGATGCTATTTATCATTAGTCGAAAATACCCTTGAATAGCAAAATTATTTACACAAATTAAAGTGACGAAAAAAAAAATCAAAGACGACCAAAAGACGAAAAAAATAAATAAATAAATGAATAAATAAATAAAATAATTTCCAAGAAATTTCACAAAAACAGACTGAAAAAATGGACTGAATCCCAGTTGACTTACCACAAGCAGCTAACACTGTAAAGTTGATTTAATTCAATTTCGAAGACAAAAATAGAAATTAAACCGTTTTTTTTACAGAATATAATTCAAAGTTATGTTGCTTGTTCCTTTCAAATAATTAAAAATTCAATCTCTCGAAGACAGAAATTTAAATCTTCCAAGACAAAACTAATGAAATAATTGAACAGTGCTATTTATCATTAGTCGAAAATACCCTTGAATAGCAAAATTATTTACACCAAATTAAGTGACGAAAAAAAATCCAAAAAAGACGACCAAAAGACGAAAAAAATAAATAAATAAATGAATAAATAAATAAAATAATTTCCAGAAATTTCACAAAAACAGACTGAAAAAAATGGACTGAATCCCAGTTGACTTACCACAAGCAGCTAACACTGTAAAGTTGATTTAATTCAATTTCTGAAGACAAAAATGAAATTAAACCGTTTTTTACAGAATATAGTCCAGTTATGTTGCTTGCAGTTAACGCAAATAATTGAAATTCAATCTCTCGAAGACAGAAATTTAAATCTTCTACAAGACAAAACTAGTAAATAATTGAACCGTGATGCTATTTATCATTAGTCGAAAATACCCTTGAATAGCAAAAATTATTTACACAAATTAAGTGACGAAAAAAAAATCAAAAGACGACCAAAAGACGAAAAAAATAAATAAATAAATGAATAAATAAATAAAATAATTTCCAAGAAATTTCACAAAACAGACTGAAAAAATGGACTTGAATCCCAGTTGACTTACCACAAGCAGCTAACACTGTAGAAGTTGATTTAGTTGTTCTGAAGACAAAAATAGAAATTAAACCGTTTTTACAGAATATAGTCGAGTTATGTTGTTTGCGTTCGCTTGCCAAACCGTTAAGATATATACAGAGTAAGATTATAGTGAACATGGAATCATCATTTAGAGAGACAATTCCACAAAGTACGAGCCGCACGTTATGGGTATATGTGTGGGTAATAACGACTAAGCATAGATATATACAGAGTAAGATTATAGTGAACATGGAATCATCATTTAGAGAGATAATTCCACAAAGTACGAGACGCACGTTATGGGTATATGTGTGGGTAATAACAGCTAAGCATAGATATATACAGAGTAAGATTATAGTGATCATGGAAGCATCATTTAGAGAGACAATTCCACAAAGTACGAGACGCACGTTATGGGGATATGTGTGGGTAATACCAGCTAAGCATAGATATATACAGATTAAGATTATAGTGATCATGGAAGCAACATTTAGAGAGACAATTCCACAAAGTACGAGACGCACGTTATGGGGATATGTGTGGGTAATAACGACTAAGCATAGATATATACAGAGTAAGATTATAGTGATCATGGAAGCATCATTTAGAGAGACATTTCTACAAAGTACGAGACGCACGTTATGGGTATATGTTTGGGAAATACAGGCTAAGTCTAGATATATACAGATTAAGATTATAGTGATCATGGAAGCATCATTTAGAGAGACAATTCCACAAAGTACGAGACGCACGTTATGGGGATATGTGTGGGTAATAACAGCTAAGCATAGATATATACAGATTAAGATTATAGTGATCATGGAAGCATCATTTAGAGAGACAATTCCTCAAAGTACGAGACGCACGTTATGGGGATATGTGTGGGTAATAACGACTAAGCATAGATATATACAGAGTAAGATTATAGTGAACATGGAATCATCATTTAGAGAGACATTTCTACAAAGTACGAGACGCACGTTATGGGTATATGTTTGGGAAATACAGGCTAAGTCTAGATATATACAGATTAAGATTATAGTGATCATGGAAGCATCATTTAGAGAGACAATTCCACAAAGTACGAGACGCACGTTATGGGGATATGTGTGGGTAATAACAGCTAAGCATAGATATATACAGATTAAGATTATAGTGATCATGGAAGCATCATTTAGAGAGACAATTCCTCAAAGTACGAGACGCACGTTATGGGGATATGTGTGGGTAATAACGACTAAGCATAGATATATATTGAGTAAGATTATAGTGATCATGGAAGCATCTTTTAGAGAGACATTTCTACAAAGTACGAGACCCACGTTATGGGGATATGAGTGGGTAATAACAGCTAAGCATAGATATATACAGAGTAAGATTATAGTGATCATGGAAGCATCATTTAGAGAGACAATTCCACAAAGTACGAGACCCACGTTATGGGGATATGTGTGGGTAATAACAGCTAAGCATAAATATATACAGATTAAGATTATAGTGATCATGGAAGCAACATTTAGAGAGACAATTCCACAAAGTACGAGACGCACGTTATGGGGATATGTGTGGGTAATAACGACTAAGCATAGATATATACAGAGTAAGATTATAGTGATCATGGAAGCATCATTTAGAGAGACATTTCTACAAAGTACGATACGCACGTTATGGGTATATGTTTGGGTAATAACGACTAAGCATACATATATAGAGAGTAAGATTATAGTGATCATGGAAGCATCATTTAGAGAGACAATTCCACAAAGTACGAGACGCACGTTATGGGGATATGTGTGGGTAATAACAGCTAAGCATAGATATATACAGATTAAGATTATAGTGATCATGGAAGCAATATTTAGAGAGACAATTCCACAAATTACGAGACGCACGTTATGGGGATATGTGTGGGTAATAACGACTAAGCATAGATATATACAGAGTAAGATTATAGTGAACATGGAATCATCATTTAGAGAGACATTTCTACAAAGTACGAGACGCACGTTATGGGTATATGTTTGGGAAATGCAGGCTAAGTCTAGATATATACAGATTAAGATTATAGTGATCATGGAAGCATCATTTAGAGAGACAATTCCACAAAGTACGAGACGCACGTTATGGGGATATGTGTGGGTAATAACAGCTAAGCATAGATATATATTGAGTAAGATTATAGTGATCATGGAAGCATCATTTAGAGAGACAATTCCACAAAGTACGAGACGCACGTTATGGGGATATGTTTGGGTAACAACGACTAAGCATAGATATATACAGAGTAAGATTATAGTGATCATGGAAGCATCTTTTAGAGAGACATTTCTACAAAGTACGAGACCCACGTTATGGGGATATGTGTGGGTAATAACGACTAAGCATAGATATATACAGATTAAGATTATAGTGAACATGGAATCATCATTTAGAGAGACAATTCCACAAAGTACGAGACGCACGTTATGGGGATATGTGTGGGTAATAACAGCTAAGCATAGATATATACAGAGTAAGATTATAGTGATCATGGAAGCATCATTTAGAGAGACATTTTCTACAAAGTACGAGACCCACGTTATGGGGATATGTGTGGGTAATAACAGCTAAGCATAGATATATACAGATTAAGATTATAGTGATCATGGAAGCATCATTTAGAGAGACAATTCCAAAAATTACGAGACGCACGTTATGGGGATATGTGTGGGTAATAACAGCTAAGCATAGATATATACAGAGTAAGATTATAGTGATCATGGAAGCATCATTTAGAGAGACAATTCCACAAATTACGAGACGCACGTTATGGGGATATGTGTGGGTAGTAACAGCTAAGCATAGATATATACAGATTAAGATGATAGTGATCATGGAAGCATCATTTAGAGAGACAATTCCACAAAGTACGAGACGCACGTTATGGGGATATGTGTGGGTAATAACAGCTAAGCATAGATATATACAGATTAAGATTATAGTGATCATGGAAGCATCATTTAGAGAGACAATTCCACAAAGTACGAGACGCACGTTATGGAGATATGTGTGGGTATTAACAGCTAAGCATAGATATATAGAGATTAAGATCATTTAGAGAGACAATTCCACAAAGTACGTGGCGCACGTTACGAGGAAATGTACATAAAATAACGGCTAAGACTTGTCATTACAGATTAAATTATAATGATCATGGAAGCATCATCTAGTGAGTCGATTACAGAAAGTACGAGACTCACACTATAAGGATATGTGTGGAAACTAACGGCTAAGCCAAGATATCTATAAATTAAGATTATAATGTTCGAGAAATCTTGATAAAAAAAGGTTCAAGAAAGGTCCTGACGCATATCATAATGTGGTGGTTAAGCATAGAAATCAACTGGTTAAGATTAAAATGATCGACGAACGCCGTCTTGAGAGTAGGTCCACAAAAAGATCTGCGAGGTTTATACTGATATACGCCTGAAGGCAAGGATGAACTATAGACATCAACAAATTAGGCGCGTTGCGTTTGGGGAAGCATAAACTAGAGCGAGGATTGCACAAAGTATTAGGCCCACATTATGATATGTGTGGAAGATAACGGCAAAACCTAGATATCAAGAGATTAATATTATAGTGATCGATCGAGGAAGCACTTCTTGAGAGTTGGTTCCAGAATGTACGAGACGTAGTTTATGAGGATATATCAGAAGAGCTAACGGTTAAGCCTAGAAATCAACAGATGAAGATTCTAGCGATCGGGGATGAATATTCGTGAGAGACGGTTCCAGAAGGTACGAGGCATAGTTTATGAGGATATAGCTGGTGAGCAAACGGTTAAGCCTAGAAATCAATAGATGAAGAATGTAGCAATCGGGGATGAATATTCGTGAGAGACGATTCCAGAATGTACGAGGCATAGTTTATGAGGATATAGCTGGTGAGCAAACGGTTAAGCCTAGAAATCAATAGATGAAGAATGTAGCAATCGGGGATGAATATTCGTGAGAGACGATTCCAGAATGTACGAGGCATAGTTTATGAGGATATAGCTGGTGAGCAAACGGTTAAGCCTAGAAATCAATAGATGAAGAATGTAGCAATCGGGGATGAATATTCGTGAGAGACGATTCCAGAATGTACGAGGCATAGTTTATGAGGATATAGCTGGTGAGCAAACGGTTAAGCCTAGAAATCAATAGATGAAGAATGTAGCAATCGGGGATGAATATTCGTGAGAGACGATTCCAGAATGTACGAGGCATAGTTTATGAGGATATAGCTGGTGAGCAAACGGTTAAGCCTAGAAATTAACGGATGAAAATTTTAGCGATCGGGAAGAAACTTCGTGAGAGACGGTTCCAGAATGAACGAGGCGTAATTTATGAGGATATATCGGTAGAGCTAATCATTAATCCTAGAAATCAACAGATTAAGATTGTGGCAATCATGGAAGAACCTTCGTGAGCGACGGTTCCAGAATGTAGAAGGCGTAGTTTATAACGATACATCGGAAGAGCTAACGGTTAAACAAAAAAACAACAACAAACAAACAAACAAACAAACAAAAAAAAAAAAGCAATAGATGAAGAATGTAGCGATCAGGGAAGAACCTTCCTGAGAGACTGTTCAAGAATGTACGAGACGTAGTTTATGAGGATATATCAGGTGAGCTATCAGTTAAGCCTAGAAATAAACCGATGAAAATTTTAGCAATCGGGGAAGAACCTTCAAGACAGACGGCTGAAGAATGTACGAGGCGTATTGCATGAGGATATATCCGGTGAGCTAAAGGTTTAGCCTAGATATCAACAGATGATGTTTGTAGCGATCGGGAAAGAATCTTCGTGAGAGACAGTTCATGTATGTAGGAAGCGTAGTTCATGATGATATATCAGGTGAGCTAACGGTTATGTCAAGAAATAAAATGAAAATTTTAGCATTCGGGGAAGACCCTTCGTGAGAGACGGTTCCATAAAGTACAAGGCGTAGATTATGAGGATATATTGTGTGTGCTGATGGTTAAACCTAGAAATCAAGAGATTAAATGCTGTAGCCATAGGGAAGAACCTACATGAAAAACAGTTCCAGAATGTACGTATCCTTGTTTATGAGGATATATCAGAACAGCTAATGATTCTGTCTAGAAATATACAGATGAAGATAGTTGCGTTCGAGGAAGAACATTCCTGAAAGACGGTCCCAGAATGTACGAGATGTACTTTATGAGGACATATCGGGTGAGCTATCGGTTAAGCCTAGAAATCAACAGATTAAGATCGTAGCGATTGGGGAAGAACCTTCGTGTGTGACGGATCAAGAGTGTACTAGGCGTAGTTTATAATGATATATCGGGTGAGCTAACGGTAATACGTAGTAATCAACAAATTAATATTGTAGCAATCGGGTAAGATACCTTTTGAGAGACGGTTCCAGACTTTACGAGGCGTAGTTCACGTGTATATATCGGGTGAGCTAACGGTTATTCGTATAAATTAACAGGTGAAGATTGTAGTAATCGGGGAAGAAGCTTCGAGAGAAACGGTTCCAGAATGTACGAGGCGTTGATTATGAAGATATATCGGGAAAGCTAATGTTTAAGCCTAGTATCAACAGATGAATATTGTCGCGATTGGGAAGGACCTACGTGATAGACGGTTCCAGAATGTACGAAACGTCGTTTATGACGATATATCGGAAGAGCTATCGGTCAAGACTAGAAATCAAAAAATGAAGATTTTAGCGATCGTGGAAGAAACTTCGTTAGAGACGGTTCCAGCATGTACGAGGCGTAGTTTATGAGGATATATCGGAAGAGCTCACAGTTAAGCCGAGGAATCAACAGATGAAGATTGTAGCGGTTGGGGAAGAACCTTCGTGAGAGACAGTTCCACAATTTACGAGGAGTAGTTTATGAGGATATATCGGGTGAGCTAAAGGTTAATTCTGGAAATCAACAGATTAAGATTGTAGCGATCGGGGAAGAACCTTTGTGAGGGATGGTTGCAGAATGTACAAGACGTAGTTTACGAGGATATATCGGGTGAGCTCACGGTTAAGCCCTAAGATCAACAGATTAATATTGCAGCGATCAGGGAAGAACCGGTGACGGTTCAAGAATGTACGAGGTGTAGCTTATGAGGATATATCGTGTGATCTAACAGTTAAGTTTAGAAATCAACAGATTAAGATTCTAACCCTCGATGAAGAGCATTCGTAAGACGGTTCAATAATGTACGAGGCCTAATTTATGAGGATATATCGGGTGAGCTAACGTTTAATCCTAGAAATCAACAGATTAAGATGTCAGCGGTCGGTGAAGAACCTTCGTGAGAGACAGTTCCACGCTGTACAAGGGTTAGTTTATGATGGTATATCGCGTGAGCTAATTTCTAATCCTAGAAATCATCATATTAAAATTGTAGCGATCAAGTAAGAACCCTCGTAAGAGACTGTTCCAGAATGTACGAGGCGTAGTTTATGAGGATATATCGGGTGAACTAACTCTTAATCCTAGAAATCAACAGATTAAGATGGTAGCGATCGGGAAAGAACCTTCGAGAGAGACGGTTCCTGAATGTACGCGGCGTAGTTTATGAGTGAGCTAACAGTTAAGCCTAGAAATGTAAAATGTAATGTCTTTTTCGAATGAGCGAACATATGCTTTTTCGCTTGGGTTGGATACTATACCCGATAGTTATAATTCTTACCTAGTCAACACAGATGCGACAAATCTTGATACAGATGAAACAAAATTATTATTTTGACTCTAACTTCGAGTCAGGTTCCCACTTTATTGAGTTGGCTGACGGTACCAGAGCTAATAATTTAGTTTTAAAAAGAGGCGATGCCTGTATTTACTTACGCGATACTAAAGGAAATATTTGTAAATGTTTATTAAAAGGGCTTTATATATTTCTAAATTTAAACAAAATATTTTCCCGGTTCAGTCTGCTGTTCAAACTGATGTTAAAGTTAATTTTCACCGAGACAATTCAAAGTTAATATATCCAGACGGAACTGAATTTAATATACAACAAAATGGACGTTTGTATTATTTAAAAAGTATTAAAATTGTAAAAACAGCCACCCACGACTTAAGGACTTGGCATAAAATATTAGGCCACTGTAATAATTCGGATGTTAAAAGATTGCAAGAACACGTCACTGGAATGAAAATGACATCTCCTAAGGGTTTGCAACATTGTGACTTGTGTATTAAAGGGAAAATGATGAAATATAGAAACAGGGATCAAATCTCAAAAACAACAGACATCTTGTTCAGAGTTTATTGAAACCTAGTGGGTCCAATTTCACCAATAGGTATAGGCACCTATTAAACTTTGTTGATAAATATTCAGGACTTATGATATATATTCTGAAAAACAAATCTGATACCCTAAAAGCTACAAGTATGTATTTATCTGATATTTCACCTCATAGAAAAGTGAAAATAATTAGAACAGATAATGGTGGAGAATTTACTTCTGATGATTATGAAAATTTCCTAATAAATGAAAGCATTAAACACGAAAAAACCTGTCCTTATTCCCCGCACCAGAACGGAATCACTGAACGTAGTGGCGGACTCTTTTCGAAATGACTAGATGTTTGCTAATAGAATCTAAGTTATCCAAATATCTGTAGGACTATGCATTAGATACAGCCGTGTATATAAGGAACCGTTACTATAATAGTAATATTAAAAAGCCTCCTTACGTTGCTTTGTAGCGTAATAAGGAACTGGTTAATGTTTCATTGATTCGGCCTTGTGTCAGACTTAACCTAACTCCCTACAACTTACAAGCTTATGCAGAATTATCATCAGAAGGTTTTTCATCATCAGAAGGTTGGTAGTCAGTTGGAATGCGTTGAATAGTGTAGAAGAGTGAAATAATAAATACATTTTGAATGTTGAAATAGAAATTTATTAAAAGGAGCAATAACATAAGTTGAAGAAGTTATTGTTCAATTAGAAACATTATTAAGAGGTTAAGGGTAGAGTTCGTACAAAATGTTTGTAGTAGTAATTGTTGAAATAGATAAGAAGAGAAAGAGGACAATGTCTGGGTCGCTTGATGTTTGAAGTTACATTTTAGATGTGTGTTTCTCTTTTGCTGCTCCCATCTCTCTGACTCTTGACTCACGCTGAGGTCATTTGTATAGTCTTTTTGAATTTAGCACTGGATCGCTAAGACCTAAAGTCATACAAGTCGCTCCCATTGGTCAAAAATCATTTAAAAACCTACTTGCGAAATCTGGTTTCGACTTTTTCGTTAAGCACATGGTCAACTCTTTTTTTCTATTTGTGAAAACCAGGATTTCACACATTGTTGTAAATTTTTGTAAAAGTGAAGAAGAGAGTTGATTTAATTAATTTCTTATCTGCTACAGCTTACAAACCCAACATAAGTGGTATGCATATATTTGGCACAATTTGCTACACATATGTCAACCACAGGGCAAAACTAGATCCAAAAAGTGAAAGAGGCATATTCATTGGCTATGACAAAACAAGCCTGACCTCTATGATTTATTTTCCACAAAGTAAAGTAAGGAAGACCAGATGCGTCAGATTTACGGATTCCTTTGAGCAAGTGGAGGATCCCGAAGAAAAGAACATTAACTGCGAGGAACACGAACTAGTGTGGCCTAATTATGAGATAGGGCCTATAAATAAAAACCCGTTCAAAATCCACAATTAAAGGAAGGTGTTATACCAGATGATATAGGCGATGAAAAATCAAACGTAAAATTTCAGTTAAAAGATACAACCAAAGACGAGGGGAAAATCCCGCGTTATCTAATCAAAAATAGAAGAAAACCAGACTGTTTTGAAATGGGTCAATGTAATATCTGCAACACTGACTGTTGCTATTCGGTGCAATGTATTCCGAAGAACTATCAAGAAGCCATAAATTCTGATAATTCCAAGCGATGGATAGCCGCCATGCAAAAAGAATGGAATCCCTAGTATTAAATAATATTTTTGAATTGAAAAAGGCCCCGGATGATAAAAATATTATCGGCAGCTGTTTAGTTTATTTGCTAATAGAATCTACGTTACCCAAAAATCTGTGGGTCTATGCCGTCTATATAAGAAACCGTTGTTATAATAGTAATATTAAAAAGACTCCTTACGAGGCTTATACGAACTACAAACGCAACATAAGTGGTATGCATATTTTTGGTACAGCCACAGGGCAAAACTAGATCCAAAAAGTGAAAGAGGCATATTCATTGGCTATGACAAAGCAAGTCCGGCCTATATGATTTTTTTCCCACAAAGTAAAATAATAAGGAAGATCAGATGCGTCAGATTTACGGATTCCTTTGAGCAAGTGGAGGATCCCGAAGCAAAGAACATTAACTGCGAGGAAGTGGTACAACACGAACTAGTATGGCCTAATTATGAGATAGGGCCTGTAAATAAAAATCCGTTCAAAATCCACAATTAAAGGAAGGTGTTATACCAGATGATATAGGCGATGAAAAATCAAACGCAAAATTTGAGTTAAAAGAAGATACAACCAAAGAGAAGGAGCAAATTCCGTGTTATCCGACCAGAAATAGAAGAAAACTAGACTTTTTTTGGAATGGGTCACAACCCAAATTTATAATATTGTTATGAATGTTTAATAACCTGAAATACTTAATAGTGATAAAATGATATAACTATTTTTTTGTGGATATTACTTTAAAAAAATTTTAATCACAAAATAAAAAGATATATTTTATGAATATTAAAGTTTTCATATGAATATTAACTTCAGTAATATTTTGCAAGAAGATTCCATAATGTAATGGGTCAATGTAATATTTGCGACGCTGGCTGTTGCTATTCAGTGCAATGTATTCCGAAGAACTATCAAGAAGCCATAAATTCTGATAATTCCAAGCGATGGATAGCCGCAATCCAAAAAAAAAAAAATGGAATCCCTAGTATCAAATGATACTTTTGAATTGAAAAAGGCCCCGGGTGATAAAAATATTATCGGCAGCCGAATTGAGGATGGATCGCCAGTGTATAAGGCTCGTTTTGTAGCTAAAGGATTTTCTCAAATATACGGGGAAGATTATGTGGAAACATGCAGTCCAACAACAAACATGACAACAATCAGCATTTTGATGTTAATGGCCGCACATTAAGATATGGATATACAGCGTATGGGTGTTAAATCAGCGTATTTAAATGCTCCGATTGACTACAAAATATATATACAACCGCCAGAAGGTCTTGAGAAAGGTGACAATTATGTGTAGAAACTCAAAAAGTCACTATATGGGCTCAAACAAAGCGGAATTTGATTGAACAACATTTTGAACCCTCCCCAGTTGACCCATGCCTGTACATAAAAATATTTAATAATGAAATATTAGCAATTTTGATTATTTGGGTCGACGATATATTAATTGTTTCAAAATGTGAAGCTGCTTTATTAAAGATTAAAAATTCCTTAATTATAAGGTTTAAAATGACCGACTTGGGTCAACTATCATGGTTCAAATTTAAGAACAATATTAATACAATGAATCAATCCAGATATATCGAAAAACTTTTATCTAAATTCAACATGCAAAATTGTAAAACACGATCTACTCTATGTGAAATGGATTTAAACATAATTATGAATAATGAAGATGGTATAGCGGCGTGTGAGAAAGAATACAGACTTTTGATTGGAAGTCTTATTTGCGTCATGATATCAACAAGGTCAGACATCTGCTATACGGTTACTAAGTTGTCTCAAAACTTAAATAAATCCAGGACTGTGCATTTAACAAGAGGTAAGCAAGCATTACGTTATTTAAAGGGAACTAAGAATTTTTTTAATCATATCACCCCGAGCAAGGCGGTAACGCCACTGATGTGCAGGGGGCTACGTAAGAGTGAAAAGATTGGAAAAGAGAAAGCCGAAAACCACACCCTAAACAGGGAACAAGGGATGAGCCTCTACACCTGTACAATAGATGTGGGTGGAGTGTGAAACCGGGCGATAGTTTAGTCTATCTACTCCAATTGAAAAAACAAAAAAAGAAAAAGAAAAGAGTAAAAAGATTGGAAAAGAGAAAACCGGAAACCACATCCTAAACAGAGAACAAGGGATGAGCCTCTTCACCTGTTCAATAGACGTGGGTGGAGTGTGAACCGGGAGATAGTTTAGTCTATCTACTCCAATTGAAAAAAAAAAAAAGAGTGAAAAGATTGGAAAAGAGAAAGCCGAAAACCACACCCTAAACAGGGAACAAGGGATGAGCCTCCTAACCTGTTCAATAGACGTGGGTGGAGGTGAACCGGGCGATAGTTTAGTCTATCTACTCCAATTGAAAAAAAAAAAAAAAAAGTGTGAAAAGATTGGAAAAGAGAAAACCGGAAACCACATTCTAAACAGAGAACAAGGGATGAGCTTCTTCACCTGTTCAATAGACGTGGGTGGAGTGTGAACCGGGAGATAGTTTAGTCTATCTACTCCAATTGAAAAAAAAAAAAAAAAAAAAAAAGAGTGAAAAGATTGGAAAAGAGAAAACCGAAAACCACATCCTAACCTGGGTATTAAAACGATGTTGCACCATGCATGGCAGAATAATCGCTCATTCAGTCATTTAAGTTCCATCATGTGATACATGCGATCATGTCACTTTTGAGACACGACTGACAAGGCAGAAGATTTTCCTGCAGTTAGACCTGATCTGTTTTCTATTGGTATGAAGTAATAAACTGAGCTTCCATTAATTACCACATATTAATACTATAATCTATCTCTTCTCCTTCAAGCTATGGGTTGAATAGCAGGACAGATTGGGTTCTATAACCATGGTTGGCAACCAGTCTCCCACAGAAAGCAATGCCAACCTACTGCAGGAAAATCTTCTGCCCAGTCAGTCATGTCTCTTTCAGGACATGATCGCCTAAGTGTGCATCATGTATGGCACTTAACTGACTGACTGAATATAATAGCTGGAAGCATAATTAAAACTTCTGCTGGGCATAAAGTGAGGGATCGGGTTTCTATTGTTATGAAGTAATAAACTGATCCCCCACTAATCATACTTCATATAATAATGTAATATAATCTATCACGTCTCCCTTCAGTTACGGGTTGAATAGTAAGACAGATTGCGTTCTATAGCCTTGGTTGGCAACCAGTCTACCGCAGAAAGTAATGGCAACCTACTGCAGGATAATCTTCTAGCTAGTCAGTCATGTCTCTTTCAAGACATGATTGCCCAAAGCGTGTGTCACGTATGGCGCTTAACTGAATGAATGAATTCTGGCTCATGGATGCACAGTAGAGTAGTAGATAGTGGCTCAGGTTGAGGAATCAGAGAGTCGGGTTCAAATTCCAATCGAGTTTGTTACATTCATTTATCTGTTAATACCCTTATGAAAGACACGAACACAACTCTTCTATAGGTAGATAGAACAGATTGGGTTCTATAGCCTTGGCTAGCAACCAGTCTAGGAAAAGGAAAACTGAATTCAAAACTGTATGTAGCCCTCTTGAAACACGTACTATACAGCCAAGAAAAGGATTGTTCACACTGACTTGATGATCCCAACTATGGCCAATGTGAGGTCACTTACCTCTCCCCACCCTGTCTTTCTGCTTTGCAAACATTTTTGGTTTTCATTTAAAGAGATCTTTCTGTCAACAAACAAAAGAACTTACTGAGGACAAAAGTTATCCCCTTCAAATTCTCAGCACTGTAAAACTAATCTAAACTTATTTATAAATGGAACTTTAGTATTTCGACAATAAAAAAAAAATACAACTGGAAGGATTTTGTGATGCCGATTGAGCAAATTTATGAGATCGTAAAAGTATCGCAGGTTATTGCTTTAGATTAGCAAAAGATAATCCAGTAATTGCCTGGAAATCTAAAAAGGCAAGGAATGATTTCACTTTCAACATTTGAGGCAGAATATATTGCATTTTCGCGAGCAACACAAGAGGCTATTTTTCTTAAATTACTAATAAAAAACAATTACAACACTGATAATAAGTGATCCTAAAACTATTTACTGTGACAATCAGGCCATTATTGCTTTGGCTAAAAATTCAATAATACATCAAAGATCAAAACGTATTGATATTAAATATCAATTTGTTAGGTTATCAGGTACAAAAGAAAACAGTACAAATTGAATATGTTCAATCGGAAAATAACGTGTCGGATTTGTTTACAAAGCCAATTACAAAATCAAAATTAGGGGCTTTCATTCCTGTCATATTTGGTACTGACCTATAAGGTTCATATTAGTCCTTGGTAGGACGTAAAACTGCAACCATTAGTTATTTAAAGACGTTAGCTTTTTGTATGAATGTGAGCCCTTAGTTTTGGAGTATAAACTTAAATAGTCCTACTCTTAACCCAATCCTCCTATGAATGACTCTCGAAATCATTCTTACCCGGAGTGATAGTGCCTGTTTTAATGGATCACAGCTATGGGTAAAATAACAACTTTTTCCATTTTTTTGTTGTGATCACAACCCAAATTTATAATATTGTTATGAATGTTTAATAACCTGAAATACTTAACAGTAACAAAACGATATAACTAATTTTTTGTGGATAATAATTTAAAAAAAATTTAATCACAAAACAAAAATGAATGCTAAAGTATTTTGTTTCATATGAATACTGACTTTACTAATAATTTGCAAGAAGATTCCATAATATATCCAAAATGGGGGTGCTGGAGTTTTGGGGTAGCCTTGTATACTAGTGAGCCAGCCATGAGCTGACTCATTTTATAGTTCACCAATAGAAAGTTTAACTAATCAGAAGGTTCAAAATATTCAATGCGACTTTTATAAAAGGCGACCATATTTTCCCAAGTATTGGCGATATAATCCGATTCAGTAGAGTGTCTTACTCGTGAGTGTTAATCTTTGATGTTGTTTCATCGAACAGATTACGTACTGCGCTGTATTCTATATTCATAAACTATGGTGGACATGGTCAACACTCTGTATATAATTAACAACGATTCGAGAAATAGCAACTGAAACAACAGATTGGTGACTATGAACTACGACAAATAAATATAAAACGCAACTGTAGCAAAGAATAAACTACAGTCAATGATATCAACAAAGAACGAACGAACACACAGAGACATTCATTGGAAGTATTAATTAACAAGTGCTACTCACGTACGTAAATGGAGTATTTTGAAAATTGCATACTGGGCTTTTTAAACAGCAAGAACTTGTAAGCAAACAGAAAAAGACTTAGAAAGGCATCAGGAAGAACTTGAACGACAGGCAAAAAGATTTTCAAATTTACGGGAAGCTTTCCCAAGAAAAAAACATGATCCAGGCAGCTCTAAAATGTTTTCTCAGGATTCCGTAATCAACGCAGTTAGTGAATTTTTATGTAAGCCAGACAAAAAAATCACACTCGGAGTATATTTTCAGAGATATGAAGAAATATTACTAAAAAATTTGTGCAACATGACCGGATGAAGAAAAGGTGCGACTTTTGCTGGTTAAATTCGGCACTGTGTAACACGAAAAGTACGCTAATTTTATATACCTAAGACATCTTGGAGATACTTAATTCTAGGAAACCATACAAATATTAACAAAAATTGTTTAGTGAGCGGAGTTCACTTTTCAATACATGTTGACAGTGTTTGAATATTACAAGAAAGAGAGTGAAGCCTACACAACTGTTGTCAGTATTGTCAACAGGGAATGTGAAAAATTTTAAATTGAATGAAATAGCACCAGATACGTTTAAATGCGTAATTTTCGTTCAGTGGTTTACCGCATGAGAAGATGCAGAAATAAGATAGGGATTGTTAATGAGATTAGAACAAGACCAAAAGGTAACACTTCAAAATCTTGCGGAAGAGTGTCAACGTATTTAAAATTTAAGTGCAGATACGGCAAAGATTGAAGAACGAGATCTGTCTCATATTCACGCAGTCAAGAATTAGCCCCAAGGTAAGAAAAAAACTTCTTTTAAAATTAATTCTTGTTTTGGTTGTGGTGAATTACATTTATTTAAAATTTGCCTTGTTAAAAACAAAGATAGTCATAATTTTGGGGACAAAGGGCGTAAATTATCTCATTGTAGAAAGCAACCAAAAAGTAAAACGAAAAGTAAAAGCTTTGTTCATTGTACTATTGAAAAAAAGCAGTCGAAGCTATAAAAAGAAAATATATAAATGTTCGAAAAAAATAATGACTAATTAGACACAGTTTTAATTAGACACGGGTTCAGACAATAATAATAAACGCTGAAAACAAATAAACAGATCAATATTAATCATTCCTAAGAGTAAAAAAATATTGCCAGACAGGTGGAGAATTAAAATTCTTAGTCGAAATTGTCATAAATGTTTTTTTAAAATCCGAGAAAGAGAAAAAATTAAAAGAATTCGTTATGGATCAATCGCAAAACCTATTTGGAACAGACTGGATGAAATCGTCCGATTTGTTCAATGTACAAATTAACACGTTTTATAATACTGTAGATGGACCGAAAAATTAAAAATCAAATCAAATCAAATTTTCCCAAAATTTTTTCAGATGGTCTTGGATCTTGCTCAAAAGTAAAAGCAAAATTTAAACTAAAGAGACAATGCGACACAAATATTTCGACTAAAAAGACAAGTACCCTTAGCGGCATTAGAGAATATTGACAAAACTTGAACGGTTGGAGAAATTGGGTGTAACCAAGAAAACCTGAGCAAGCCCGACCGTATATGTAAAGAGACAATGCGACACAAATATTTCGACTAAAAAGACAAATACCCTTAGCGGCATTAGAGAATATTGACAAAACTTGAACGGTTGGAGAAATTGGGTGTAACCAAGAAACCTGAGCAAGCCCGACCGTATATGTAAAGAGACAATGTGACACAAATATTTCGACTAAAAAGACAACACCCTTAGCGGCATTAGAGAATATTGACAAAACTTGAACGGTTGGAGAAATTGGGTGTAACCAAGAAACCTGAGCAAGCCCGACCGTATATGTAAAGAGACAATGTGATATAAATATTTCGACTAAAAGACAAATACCCTTAGCGGCATTAGAGAATATTGACAAAACTTGAACGGTTGGAGAAATTGGGTGTAACCAAGAAAACCTGAGCAAGCCCGACCGTATATGTAAAGAGACAATGCGACACAAATATTTCGACTAAAAAGACAAATACCCTTAGCGGCATTAGAGAATATTGACAAAACTTGAACGGTTGGAGAAATTGGGTGTAACCAAGAAACCTGAGCAAGCCCGACCGTATATGTAAAGAGACAATGCGACACAAATATTTCGACTAAAAAAGACAAGTACCCTTAGCGGCATTAGAGAATATTGACAAAACTTGAACGGTTGGAGAAATTGGGTGTAACCAAGAAAACCTGAGCAAGCCCGACCGTATATGTAAAGAGACAATGCGGACACACAAATATTTCGACTAAAAGACAAGTACCCTTAGCGGCATTAGAGAATATTGACAAAACTTGAACGGTTGAGAAATTGGGTGTAACCAAGAAAACCTGAGCAAGCCCGACCGTATATGTAAAGAGACAATGCGACACAAATATTTCGACTAAAAGACAAATACCCTTAGCGGCATTAGAGAATATTGACAAAACTTGAACGGTTGGAGAAATTGGGTGTAACCAAGAAAAAACCTGAGCAAGCCCGACCGTATATGTAAAGAGACAATGCGACACAAATATTTCGACTAAAAAGACAAATACCCTTAGCGGCATTAGAGAATATTGACAAAACTTGAACGGTTGGAGAAATTGGGTGTAACCAAGAAACCTGAGCAAGCCCGACCGTATATGTAAAGAGACAATGCGACACAAATATTTCGACTAAAAAGACAAGTACCCTTAGCGGCATTAGAGAATATTGACAAAACTTGAACGGTTGGAGAAATTGGGTGTAACCAAGAAAACCTGAGCAAGCCCGACCGTATATGTAAAGAGACAATGCGACACAAATATTTCGACTAAAAAGACAAGTACCCTTAGCGGCATTAGAGAATATTGACAAAACTTGAACGGTTGAGAAATTGGGTGTAACCAAGAAAACCTGAGCAAGCCCGACCGTATATGTAAAGAGACAATGCGACACAAATATTTCGACTAAAAAGACAAGTACCCTTAGCGGCATTAGAGAATATTGACAAAACTTGAACGGTTGGAGAAATTGGGTGTAACCAAGAAACCTGAGCAAGCCCGACCGTATATGGTAAAGAATGCGACAAATATTTCGACTAAAAAGACAAGTACCCTTAGCGGCATTAGAGAATATTGACAAAACTTGAACGGTTGGAGAAATTGGGTGTAACCAAGAAAACCTGAGCAAGCCTGACCGTATATGTAAAGAGACAATGCGACACAAATATTTCGACTAAAAGACAAATACCCTTAGCGGCATTAGAGAATATTGACAAAAACTTGAACGGTTGGAGAAATTGGGTGTAACCAAGAAAACCCGAGCAAGCCCGATCGTATATGTAAGAAGACAATGCGACACAAATATTTCGACTAAAAAGACAAGTACCCTTGGCGGCATTAGAGAATATTGACAAAACTTGAACGGTTGGAGAAATTGGGTGTAACCAAGAAAACCACAAGGCAAGCCCGACCGTATATGTAAAGAGACAATGCGACACAAATATTTCGACTAAAAAGACAAGTACCCTTAGCGGCATTAGAGAATATTGACAAAACTTGAACGGTTGGAGAATTGGGTGTAACCAAGAAAACCTGAGCAAGCCCGACCGTATATGTAAAGAGACAATGCGACACAAATATTTCGACTAAAAGACAAATACCCTTAGCGGCATTAGAGAATATTGACAAAACTTGAACGGTTGGAGAAATTGGGTGTAACCAAGAAAACCTGAGCAAGCCCGACCGTATATGTAAAGAGACAATGCGACACAAATATTTCGACTAAAAAGACAAGTACCTTAGCAGCATTAGAGAATATTGACAAAACTTGAACGGTTGGAGAAATTGGGTGTAACCAGAAAACCTGAGCAAGCCCGACCGTATATGTAAAGAGACAATGCGACACAAATATTTCGACTAAAAAGACAATTACCCTTAGCGGCATTAGAGAATATTGACAAAACTTGAACGGTTGGAGAAATTGGGTGTAACCAAGAAAACCTGAGCAAGCCCGACCGTATATGTAAAGAGACAATGCGACACAAATATTTCGACTAAAAAGACAAATTACCCTTGGCGGCATTAGAGAATATTGACAAAACTTGAACGGTTGGAGAAATTGGGTGTAACCAAGAAAACCTGAGCAAGCCCGACCGTATATGTAAAGAGACAATGCGACACAAATATTTCGACTAAAAAGACAAGTACCCTTAGCGGCATTAGAGAATATTGACAAAACTTGAACGGTTGGAGAAATTGGGTGTAACCAAAGGCACCTGAGCAAACCCGACCGTATATGTAAAGAGACAATGCGACACAAATATTTCGACTAAAAAGACAAATACCCTTAGCGGCATTAGAGAATATTGACAAAACTTGAACGGTTGGAGAAATTGGGTGTAACCAAGAAAACCTGAGCAAGCCCATTACGACCGTATATGTGAGAACCAATGCGACACAAATATTTCGACTAAAAAGACAAGTACCCTTAGCGGCATTAGAGAATATTGACAAAACTTGAACGGTTGGAGAAATTGGGTGTAACCAAAGAAAAACCTGAGCAAGCCCGACCGTATATGTAAAGAGACAATGCGACACAAATATTTCGACTAAAAGACAAATACCCTTAGCGGCATTAGAGAATATTGACAAAACTTGAACGGTTGGAGGAAATTGGGTGTAACCAAGAAAACCTGAGCAAGCCCGACCGTATATGTAAAGAGACAATGCGACACAAATATTTCGACTAAAAGACAAATGCCCTTAGCGGCATTAGAGAATATTGACAAAACTTGAACGGTTGGAGAAATTGGGTGTAACCGAAAACCTGAGCAAGCCCGACCGTATATGTAAAGACAATGCGACACAAATATTTCGACTAAAAGACAAGTACCCTTAGCGGCATTAGAGAATATTGACAAAACTTGAACGGTTGGAGAAATTGGGTGTAACCAAGAAAACCTGAGCAAGCCCGACCGTATATGTAAAGAGACAATGCGACAAATATTTCGACTAAAAAGACAAATACCCTTAGCGGCGATAGAGAATATTGACAAAACTTGAACGGTTGGAGAAATTGGGTGTAACCAAGAAAACCTGAGCAAAGCCCGACCGTATATGTAAAGAGACAAGCTGAGCACAAATATTTCGACTAAAAAGACAAGTACCCTTAGCGGCATTAGAGAATATTGACAAAACTTGAACGGTTGGAGAAATTGGGTGTAGCAAGAAAACCTGAGCAAGCCCGACCGTATATGTAAAGAGACAATGCGACACAAATATTTCGACTAAAAGACAAGTACCCTTAGCGGCATTAGAGAATATTGACAAAACTTGAACGGTTGGAGAAATTGGGTGTAACCAAGAAAACCTGAGCAAGCCCGACCGTATATGTAAAGAGACAATGCGACACAAATATTTCGACTAAAAAAGACAAGTACCCTTAGCGGCATTAGAGAATATTGACAAAACTTGAACGGTTGGAGAAATTGGGTGTAACCAAGAAAACCTGAGCAAGCCCGACCGTATATGTAAAGAGACAATGCGACACAAATATTTCGACTAAAAAGACAAATACCCTTAGCGGCATTAGAGAATATTGACAAAACTTGAACGGTTGGAGAAATTGGGTGTAACCAAGAAAACCTGAGCAAGCCCGACCGTATATGTAAAGAGACAATGCGACACAAATATTTCGACTAAAAAGACAAATACCCTTAGCGGCATTAGAGAATATTGACAAAACTTGAACGGTTGGAGGAATTGGGTGTAACCAAGAAAACCTGAGCAAGCCCGACCGTATATGTAAAGAGACAATGCGACACAAATATTTCGACTAAAAAGACAAGTACCCTTAGCGGCATTAGAGAATATTGACAAAACTTGAACGGTTGGAGAAATTGGGTGTAACCAAGAAAACCTGAGCAAAGCCCGACCGTATATGTAAAGAGACAATGCGACACAAATATTTCGACTAAAAAGACAAGTACCCTTATGCGGCATTAGAGAATATTGACAAAACTTGAACGGTTGGAGAAATTGGGTGTAACCAAGAAAACCTGAGCAAGCGAAACCGTATATGTAAAGAGACAATGCGACACAAATATTTCGACTAAAAAGACAAGTACCCTTAGCGGCATTAGAGAATATTGACAAAACTTGAACGGTTGGAGAAATTGGGTGTAACCAAGAAAAACCTGAGCAAGCCCGACCGTATATGTAAAGAGACAATGCGACACAAATATTTCGACTAAAAAGACAAATACCCTTAGCGGCATTAAAGAATATTGACAAAACTTGAACGGTTGGAGAAATTGGGTGTAACCAAAAGAGAAACCTGAGTAAAGCCCGACCGTATATGTAAAGAGACAATGCGAACCTCTACAACGATATTTCGACTAAAAAGACAAATACCCTTAGCGGCATTAGAGAATATTGACAAAACTTGAACGGTTGGAGAAATTGGGTGTAACCAAGAAAACCTGAGCAAGCCCGACCGTATATGTAAAGAGACAATGCGACACAAATATTTCGACTAAAAGACAAGTACCCTTAGCGGCATTAGAGAATATTGACAAAACTTGAACGGTTGGAGAAATTGGGTGTAACCAAGAAAACCTGAGCAAACCCGACCGTATATGTAAAGAGACAATGCGACACAAATATTTCGACTAAAAAAGACAAGTACCCTTAGCGGCATTAGAGAATATTGACAAAACTTGAACGGTTGGAGAAATTGGAATTGTAACCAAGAAAACCTGAGCAAGCCCGACCGTATATGTAAAGAGACAATGCGACACAAATATTTCGACTAAAAAGACAAGTACCCTTAGCGGCATTAGAGAATATTGACAAAACTTGAACGGTTGGAGAAATTGGGTGTAACCAAGAAAACCTAGGCAAGCCCGACCGTATATGTAAAGAGACAATGCGACACAAATATTTCGACTAAAAAAGACAAGTACCCTTAGCGGCATTAGAGAATATTGACAAAACTTGAACGGTTGGAGAAATTGGGTGTAACCAAGAAAACCTGAGCAAGCCCGACCGTATACGTAAAGAGACAATGCGACACAAATATTTCGACTAAAAAGACAAGTACCCTTAGCGGCATTAGAGAATATTGACAAAACTTGAACGGTTGGAGAAATTGGGTGTAACCAAGAAAACCTGAGCAAGCCCGACCGTATATGTAAAGAGACAATGCGACACAAATATTTCGACTAAAAAGACAAGTACCCTTAGCGGCATTAGAGAATATTGACAAAACTTGAACGGTTGGAGAAATTGGGTGTAACCAAGAAAACCTGAGCAAGCCCGACCGTATATGTAAAGAGACAATGCGACACAAATATTTCGACTAAAAAGACAAGTACCCTTAGCGGCATTAGAGAATATTGACAAAACTTGAACGGTTGGAGAAATTGGGTGTAACCAAGAAAACCTGAGCAAGCCCGACCGTATATGTAAAGAGACAATGCGACACAAATATTTCGACTAAAAAGACAAGTACCCTTAGCGGCATTAGAGAATATTGACAAAACTTGAACGGTTGGAGAAATTGGGTGCTAACCAAGAAAACCTGAAAGGCAAGCCCGACCGTATATGTAAAGAGACAATGCGACACAAATATTTCGACTAAAAAGACAAGTACCCTTAGCGGCATTAGAGAATATTGACAAAACTTGAACGGTTGGAGAAATTGGGTGTAACCAAGAAAACCTGAGCAAGCCCGACCGTATACGTAAAGAGACAATGCGACACAAATATTTCGACTAAAAGACAAGTACCCTTAGCGGCATTAGAGAATGATGACAAAACTTGAACGGTTGGAGAAATTGGGTGTAACCAAGAAAACCTGAGCAAAGCCCGACCGTATATGTAAAGGAACAATGCGACACAAGATATTTCGACTAAAAAGACAAGTACCCTTAGCGGCATTAAGGGGAATATTGACAAAACTTGAACAGTTGGAGAAATTGGGTGTAACCAAGAAAACCTGAGCAAGCCCGACCGTATATGTAAGGGAACAATGCGACACAAATATTTCGACTAAAAAGACAAGTACCCTTAGCGGCATTAGAGAATATTGACAAAACTTGAACAGTTGGAGAAATTTAAGGTGTAACCAAGAAAACCTGAGCAAGTGACCGTATATGTAAAGAGACAATGCGACACAAATATTTCGACTAAAAAGACAAGTACCCTTAGCGGCATTAGAGAATATTGACAGACTTGAACGGTTGGAGAAATTGGGTGTAACCAAGAAAACCTGAGCAAGCCCGACCGTATATGTAAAGAGACAATGCGACACAAATATTTCGACTAAAAAGACAAGTACCCTTAGCGGCATTAGAGAATATTGACAAAACTTGAACGGTTGGAGAAATTGGGTGTAACCAAGAAAACCTGAGCAAGCCCGACCGTATATGTAAAGAGACAATGCGACACAAATATTTCGACTAAAAAGACAAGTACCCTTAGCGGCATTAGAGAATATTGACAAAACTTGAACGGTTGGAGAAATTGGGTGTAACCAAAGAAAACCTGAGCAAGCCCGACCGTATATGTAAAAGAACACATGATAAGGGATTATTGAAGATTATTTGTGAAGATTATTCGACAGCACTAAACGACTGTTTGAAACAAACTAATTATCCTCTTCCATCAGCATACGACATTTACGCGAAATTAAATGGGGGTCGGATATTTTCAAAAGTTGTAGTTATCGCAGGCTTATCTGCAATTACCAGTCGATGAAAAATGTGCTGAAATACTTACTATCTACACACGCGAGAGGTCTACAAATTTAACAGACTATCTTTTGAAATAAAGGTAAGTTCAGAAATATTCCAGTAGGTGATGGATATCATGCACAGTGGACTAGATTTCCCAATTGCATATCTAGACGATATATTAATAAAAAGTAAAACCCAAGGAGAATATGCAAGACATATAAAAGAAATTTAGCTGGAAACTAATTATTCACAAATTGAAAAAAAAGGTTAGATGTAATGTTTGCTGTAAAGAAATTCTACAAATACATACATGGAAGATAGTTCATCCTCCAAACTGACCACCGCCCACTACTGTCTATATTTGGCTCAAAAAATAGAATCTCTACACATTCAGCTAATCGCCTACAAAGATGGAGAACTATCTCGTTAAATGACTTTCAAAATGGAGTTTTTACCATGTAAGAAAATAGCACACGCTGATGGTTTGTCTAGGTTAATTCCAAAAATAAGAGAACTATTTGAGGAGACAGTTATTGCTTTACTGAGTTCCGATATGGATATTAAAAACAGTAAAAGAACTGCCAGTCACGTCGGAAGAAGTAAGGTCCAAAACAAAATTTGATAAATTCATGATGGAGAAAAAGAAAAGAAAAAGAAAGGGGATAATATTTTTTCTATAATATTCTCTATATTATATGAAGATCGTGTGGTAATACATTTTGAGTGATTTTCATAGCGGACATCTAGGAAAATTAAGAATGAAATCTCTCATGAAGAGTTACGTCTATTGTATGGCATGGACAGAGAATTTGAAAATTTTGTAAAATCTGTGCGTTGATAGCCAAGGTGCCACCTGTGAAATGCAGTCCTTGGCCACCGGCGGATAAACCATGATCCAGATTACACATTGACTATGCCGGCCTAATAAAGGGGATTTATTACTTTATTGTGGTTGGCAGTTTCACCAAATTGTGAAAAGTTTTTAAATGTAAAACACAAACTAGTAGAGTCACGATAGATGTTTGGCACGAATTATTCACTAAATTCGGCCTGTCATAGATTAAACGGTACACAATTTTCTTCAAAATCTTTTGAAAATTTTTCAAAAATCCATTCAATCGTACATCTAACATTTCCACCTACCATCCAAGGTCAAAAGGAATGGTGGAAAGATTTATTAATGTGTGCAAGAGGGCAGTTAAAAAAAAACAAGCGGAATTGAAACCGCGAATGATGAATTACAAAGAATTTTGTCTATATATCGTATAACAGTTAATGTAAATGCAATTTCAGGAATGGTCCTAGCCGGACATGTTTTGCGAGAAAAAGTTCATTCGGTATTCGATAAATTGAGACCTGCAGAAAAGAAAATGGACGACAGAAGAAACGCCACTGGCAAACGCTACAAACCAGCAAGAAATATATATATTCTAAAAATTATAAATTGGAAAAAGCAACATAAGAAGAAGGAACCATTGACAAAAGAATTGCCAAAATGTCATACTTGATAAAACATCTAAAATGGGTGATTAGATTTAAATAATATAAAAACAGAAGATATACGGTAGACGCAGATCGAAGCAGGATGGAAACTACGACGGTAATCTATGTTCGACGTACCTACACCTTAAACAGTACAGCAGAATCACTCAAGTTAGCGAAAATGAATACCAAAAGGTACTATGGAAATAAACTCTAAAAAAACAGAGATATATGTCGTTCAGGGTACATAAAATTTCAAAGGGGAGATGTTGTAGAGTAGCTAGTACACCTTCAGCACTCTAACCAATCCTCTGGCTCATAGCGTGAAAGATTCTACGAGTATATATTTAAAGAGGCAGTTTTAATAAGTTGCAACAAGTAGATTAATATTCGGACTGATATACTTCGTCGGCTATTCACCATTTGGATCCTCCTCTTTTTTGCTTGTAAGTTTAGTTTGTTAATTGTTTGTAATTTGTTGTTCTGTATTTTTGTTAGCACCGGATAATGCGTTGAATAAATATATTAAGCACTTATTTTTCTCTGTGTATCATTCACGTCAACAATACAAAAGAATGTTATTCAGAGAGAGAGAGAGACAGAGACAGACAGACAGACAGACAGAGAGAGAGAGAGAGAGAGAGAGAGAGTGAGTGTGAGAGTGTGTGAGTGTGTGTGTGTGTGTGTGTTTTCCGTCAGTGTGTAATCAATGTTCCTGATCACAATCTTTTGTAACTCTTTTTCCAGCTTTAGGATATGAAGATACAGATAAGATACTATAAAAGGCGTTTCATCTAAAAACAGCAAGGCTCCTAAGGTATGAGATGAACATTTGATGTTGTAACTAAAACTTAGTGAGATGCTGCATGATAAAAAAAAAAAACATTATCAAGTCTTTTATCTGAGACACAAGAAAAAGGAAGTTTTTTCTTAGAAGATTATTCAGCATATTACAGTAAGAAAGAAGGAGTTTTTCCCATAAGCGCAGACATTTTTTTTTAATTTCAGACAGTACAGAGTTCTGTGAAATGTTCTTAAATGATTTTTCATCAGTGTTCTTTTTAACCGTTCCAAGTGATTCTATTATTATTAGAATATTGCCTGTGTTTAAATGCCACTTGCTCCCAACTCCTTATATCTTGAAACTTTGCTAAATTTTTTTGTTGATATATATTTATCAGACAGAAAAGCCATGTCTATAATCAGTCAGTTAAGTGCTGTAAGGTGATGCACGCTTTGGTGAGCATGTCTCGAAAAAGACATGACTGACTGGGAAGATTATCTCACATAAGATTGCCATTGCTTTCTGCGGTAGACTGGTTGCCAGCCAAGGCAATAGAACCCAATC
The DNA here is from genome assembly GCA_037127315.1 of Ascarosepion bandense. NCBI lineage: Eukaryota > Metazoa > Mollusca > Cephalopoda > Sepiida > Sepiidae > Ascarosepion > Ascarosepion bandense. Next base: position 787,732 of record JBBBDQ010000273.1, on the reverse strand, counting down.
TGCCCTGTTATTTGATCCATAACTAGAGGGAAGAGATGGATTAATACCTTTCCCAAGGGTATTTGTACGTAAGTGAATGCAAGGAATTCAACTGGAATACGAACTCGGCTTCCCGATTTACCGTTTCGATTTGCACATATTGCACCTTTATATATATATATATATATATATATATATATATATATATATATATATATATATATATAAAATTAATAAATCTATTATACTAGCATTTATAGTGCATTCAGTATCCATGATGAAGTCGCAGATTCTAGTAACATTTTCACCTACTAGTGCTGGTGGTTTTTTTTAGTCTATACCATTTTTCCTGCATGGGAAAGGTTCTAATATTGGCATATCTCTCTATTCGGGTTTATGCTCATCACCTCTATATTTAAATTCATTTGACAGACCACCCGGATGTTAATCAATACTTTTCACTGCATTTGTACAAAGACTATGTCTTTTCATTAAAACTGATGCCTGCAAGTACTGATGGGTAAGATTTTGTCAATATTAGTGTTGTGGCTAGCAATGTATCAGCCATGTAAGAACATTTTTTTTCTTTTTTGATTTTCAAATTAGTTTCGCTTGTATTATTACCTGATTCTTCTCTTCTTTCGATATCTCCACTTCTATTTCAACTTGGTTGCATAATTGTACTTCTAGCTTATTATTATTATTATTATTATGTCATTTTTCATCATATTTCGATTTCTGCATTGGTCTCACTACCAACCAAGTCTTCGGGGAGACCTAAGGCAGGTAGTGGCGTGTTGTTATGACTCCATTTCATGTTTTTCTATCTTCCCTATCATCCCCAGCATTACATAGATAACGTTTTCCTTAGTGTGTGGGCTGTACTTAATAAGACAATTTTTTGTATATCTCTTAAGCTGGGGTTTCCAGGGATTCTTTCAATGTGTTGTTTTGTTCCATTTTTTATCATTCCAAGTGCACCTACTATCACTGGCACAACTCTTGTTTTCAATTTCCACATTTTTTCTATTTCAATTTCCAGGTCTTTATATTTTGACAGTTTTTCAAATTCCTTGATTGCTATGTTACAATCCGCTGGACAAGCCATATCAATTAATAGACAAGTTTTCTCCTTCTGGTTTTTAACAATAATGTCTGGCCTGTTTGCTTCAATTTTTCTGTCTGTGTAGATGGTGTAATCCCATAGAATGGTTACATCTTCTATTTCTGTAACCGGTGCTGGATGATGTTCATACCAGTGTTTGTTTACAGCTTTTCCATAATGTTTGCACATTGCCCAATGTAAATATTGCCCAACTCTATCGTGGCGATTTTTATATTCGTTTGGGGCAAGCACAGAACAGCCTGAGATTAGGTGGTCTATTGTTTCTTGGTGTTTATCACAAAACCTGCATTTTGGATCCATATTATTATGCATAATATTTGCCTGAAAGTTTCTCGTGAAAAGACTTTGGTCTTGTGCTGCAAGTATAAATCCTTCAGTTTCAGACTTTAATCCAGATGCACGTAACCATCGATGAGTATTAACTTTGTCAACATTGGATTTATTGGCACGTACTGGATATTGGCCATGCAGAGGTTTGTCTTGCCAGCGCTGTTTCATCTTTTCAAGAGCTTTATCTTTGGCTTTCATTTTCATATTTTTTGCCGCAATAGTTGGTTCTTGGCTACTGTTTTGCTTTTCTACAGAATCTACTAACTGTAATTCTTGTTTGTATTTACTGCCTTCTTTTATTATTGAATATTTTTTCTTTCTTTCTTCATGTTGCCTTACTAATTGTATCATCCAATCCTTTGTTGTTTCTATGTATGTTAGTAAGCCAATAGTTGTTGTCTTGTATGACAATTCCAGCTGAATAAGACCCCTTCCACCTTCTTTACGGGGTATGTATAGACGGTCTACATCAGCCTTTGGGTGATGCATCCTATGCTTAGAAAGAAGCTTTCTTGTTTTAGCATCCATTCGCCTGATGTCGTTTAGAGTCCAGTTTAAGATGTTGAAGCTATATTGGACAACTGGGATTGCAAGGCTATTAATGGCAATAACTCTATTCTGTGAATTTAATTCAGTTTTTAATATCATTCGTAGCCTTCTATAGTACTCTTTACGCACTATTTCTTTCATTTTTTTATGGTGAATGTTTTCGCTCTCATTTACACCTAGGTATTTATAAGCTTCTTCTGGTTTCAATTCTTTTATTGTTACAGCAGGGTCTAGGCTAATTGAGGATGTTTCTTGTATTGATCCACGTAAAACTGTAGCTTTAGCACATTTATTCAAATTAAATTTCATTCCAATGTCTTCGCTGAAGCATTTTACAGTTTGCAGAAGACCTTCCAGCTCATTATCATTCTTAGCATATAACTTTAAGTCATCCATGTAAAATAGATGGCTTATTTTCTTTTGGCCTATTTTATAACCACATTCTGTCTTATTAAGTTGACTGGTTAGTGCTATTAATGATATGCAGAATAGTAAGGGAGATAAAGAATCACCTTGAAATATACCTCTTTTGATGTTTATTTCATCAGACTTATAGGTTCCATTTATATGATTGAGGTAAAGGGTTGTTTTCCATATAGACATGCACTGTTTGATGAAATTGATGATGACGGGCGATATCTTGTATATATTTAAAGTCTTTAAAATCCAGTCATGTGGCACACTATCGAATGCCTTTCGGTAGTCTATCCAGGCAGTACTAAGATTTTTCTTTGTCTTGTAGCAGTTTTCCAGGATCATTTTGTTAATTAGCAATTGGTCTTTACAGCCATAACAGCCACGTTTGCACCCTTTTTGTTCAAGCGGTATCATGTCATTTCTTTCTAAGAATAAATATGTTTGTTTTGTTAAAATAGATGTTAGTAGTTTATATGTTGTCGGAAGACATGTAATTGGTCTGTAGTTTTTCGGGTTGTTTGTGTCACCATTCTTGGGTAGAAGAAATGTAATTCCTTTTGTCATCCATGCAGGAATTTTAGTGGGATCGTCAACCATTTCTTGGAGTTCTTTGGCTATTTTTTTATGTGCTGCATTTAAATAATATAGCCAAAAGTTAGGAATTTTATCTATACCTGGAGTTTTCCAATTGTGTGCTTTTTTTAGTGCAAATTTAATATCATCTTCTGTAATTCCAGACCATGTCTGTTCGGGTTTATTCTTCATTCGTTCTATCTCCTGCGTAATCCAATGTACTTCCTTGCTAGGTTCTTTAGGGCAAGCCCATATCTTTTCCCAGAACTGTGTGACTTCTTCCATTCTGGGGGGTACTGTCACTTCAATTCTTTTTTTACCTATTTCCCTGTAAAATCTCTTTGTATCAGTCTGAAAGATCTTGTTTTGTCTGTAAAATTTTGCTCTTTTTTCATAGCGTCTTATTCTTTGAGCCTTCAGTTGGATTTTTTGCTTTATTTTTTCTTTATTTGATAAGACGTCATTTTCATTCCTGATGTTATATTTTTTTTCGGCTCTTCTTCTTTTCCTAGTTCTTACATTTATTCCTCTACTCAGTTCATCCAGTACTGACAGTTCACTTCTTAGTTGTTCGATTTCTTTTTCGATTTTTCTTTTCCAAGGTGGATCTTCACGTCTGCGTGACTGCCTTGTTTTTATTTTGATGTTTAATTTTTTTGTTGCTGCTGTTGCTGATGCATATATTACTTCGTTAAGATTTGTATTCGGGTCTTCATCCAGTATTGATTTCAGTGCTGCATTGTACAATTTAATAGTTCGGAGGTTTTGTTTTGTTGGTTGGAATTTTGGCAGCTGTTCACGTTCCTCCATTGTAATACTTTGTATTTGACTTAGCTGGTTTTTTATTTCTATCTTGGCTTCTTGTATATTGTTATTTTCCGTCAAATAATTATCTTCGATGTGTTCTGAACTAATTTTATTTTTGTCTTTTAACTGACTCAGACTCAGATCGCACCTTTCCAGCACTTTTAGACTTACATCATTATCTTCGCAGTGATTTGCGTGTTTCACGGTTTCTACATTATGACCTGTGATTTGTTTGATGTTATTACTTTTTATTTCTGGTTCCGGTTCCTTTTCATATTTTGTTGATTCGACTCTTCTTGTTACAATTCTTTTAATTTCGTGAATCTCAGCCTCTGACAGTCGGTTATTACGAATAATGTACCTACGTACATTGGCCAATTTATTTTCGTCAATATACTTTCTATTTGTTTGACCAACTTTTTCACGCCAAATGTCATATGTTTGGCGAGTCATGTTTTTTTGAGGTTTGAGTAACGCTTCATGAAATGCAGTCATAACGACTTTGTACTCCTCACGAGACCATTTTATTTTTTCTTTCTTTAAATATACGGTTGTAGATCTAGCTGGTGAATTTTCAGGACCATCATTAGGATTATCCTGGTTGTGGGGACCTGAAGATACATTCTTTGTGTAGGAGTTTGTTCCTATGGCAGATTTTTCGACCTCAGGTAGGTTCCCTCCTGAAGGACGGGCTTCCTGTTTATCCACTGGAAGAGCCATACTGGACTTTTTATTTCTATTTGTGTTTTTCATGTTTTTCCCACGAGTGACGCACGGGTCCAAAAGTCCACCCAAAGTTGCCCGGCACGTTGGGTAACGGTCTTTTACAAACAGGGTCCCGAAGCCTGTAGGGAATCGTTTGTGACCTCATAACGCAGTAGCCATTCACTCCTCGGCACGATTAACACCTTGAGTTGCGGGTTGTTGTTCGGAGTTTTCCTTCTCCTAAATGGGCTGCCAAGCAACATCTGACATAGACGCGATTGGAATTCAAGGAGAAAGACGGCTCAACGAAACAAAACATCAATATTACTAGAGTAGTTTGTTTCAAAAAAAAAAAAAAAAAAAAAAAAAAAAATTATAATATCTTAAGAAAAAAAAAATCCTGTTTATATTAAAACAAAATTTCATATTGAGAAAAGGAAAAATTCAAATAGAGAGACGTTTGTTGAAAAAAAAAAAAAAAAAAAAAAAATGTAATAATTTGTTCGTCCACTTTATCTTTCATTTTTTCAACAAAGTCGTTGGTCAATATTGGATTATCATAATAAGATAAATTAAATAATAAATTATTATTATTATTATTATTATTATTATTATTATTATTATTATTATTATTAAAAGTAATCACCCCAATCCGATAGGCACAAAACGTATACGCTCTGTTCTAAAAAATATTCTATTTTCGGTAACTTCAAAGCCATAGTTCAAAGTCGCTGGAAAACTCTGTCACTGATCTTGCTGGAGTCCAAATGCTGAACGTCTCAACCACTCAGTCTCTCACGCAAGTTGTTTATTTCCCCAGGCGTTTCCTCAGTAATCACAATAGACACGCTTCTCTTGTAGATCTCTTCCTTCTTTAAATCCCAGATTCTTGCCATTTTAAGCAGCTTTGCTCTTTTGGCAACTCTGACAATGTTATAGCGTCAGTAAATGGCACTTTCTACTCACCCTCTATACATGGAAGCTCTTACAAGCAGAATATCTTACTGCTATCAACGAGCAGACTGAGACCCGTTCAGTGATTTTCTTTGTGATGTTCTATGGAACAAAGTTTTTAGTTTCTCTGTTAAAGACTGCGCCTCAGAAGTCTTCTTCTGGGTGAAAGCCGATACCGATGCTTTCACCGAAGCTATAAAATTCTAAATTAAACCCCTTTCATTTCCTTGATTCTCTCCTGCTTTTTCGGCTGCCATCGCCTACAGGAATTACTACTTTCGGCTTTACAGAACCGATAGGTCTGATCACAATAAGCGGCTCTTTGTCTCTGCTCGTAATAAATGTAAGCGTGTTTTAAATGATGTTAAGTTATTATGTGTTGATAAAATAAAGCAGCGTATATCTCGCAGGTTTGGTTCCAAAGATGACCAGCGGCTCTGCAAGAATGTACTCAACAACAGAAAACCCACGACTCCTCCTCTACTCAATCAATTCACATCCATAGCCGACACGGTCGAGTGCTTTACTCGCAAATTCTCGTTCAACTTCACATTTAACTCATCTGGAGTATCCATACTCAATTTCCTATCCAGAAATCGTTCTATAAAAATTGTGACCATGAGATTGCTATAGTTCTCTCCAAACTATATAACGTTTGCGTCATTTCTTCCTGTTTTCCTGCTTGTTGGAAGTCCTTCTCTGTAGCTCTTGCTTTTAAGCACTCTAGAGAACCCTCTGACCTCCTCTAATTATTGCTTTATTAGCTTCTTTATTAGGCATACGAATTATTATCAATGCTAAAATAGACATCTCACACCTCACAATCTTTTCTCTGACAAATAATATGGCGTTCGTTTCATCAGGTCTATCGCTGATGTGTTAACGACTATCACTGAATGTATATACCAGATAAGAACAGCGGAGCTTGAGCTATTAGTCTTGATATTTCGAAAGCATTTGACAGGGTTTGGCATTTGGTATTTCTGGACGGCTGTTTGATTAAATTCAATCTTTCCTATCAAATCGGCAAATGAAGGTTGTTTTGAATGGGCAAGCTTCCAGATCCGTTCACCCACCCACCCACACACACACACACATATATATATAATATGTATGTTATATACATTATATATAATGTATATAAAATATTCCATCATTGGCTGAACGTCGCATCAAATTATACTCCTCTAGCAAAGAAATAATAAAAAAACATAAATCTATTTTCGATAAATTTTTTAAAGATAGTGGGTTTAGATCTTCTAAGATTAGTTTTGTGGAAGAATCTAGTTGTTTTAAAAAGAAAAATAGAAACAGAAAATCATATGGTATAATTCGTCATTCAATCAATTAGTTACTATTAAATTTGCACACATGTTTTAAAAAGTAATTAATAAAGATTTTCCTAAAAATAATCGTTTAACTAAAATTTTCAGTCGAAACACTCTAAGACTTAGTTAAGGTTCCACTAATAATTTTTAAAAAGTAATTAAATTACATAACAACAAGATATTGAAATTATATAATAATAATAATAATAATAATAATAATAATAATAATAATAATAATAATACTGATCTTAATTTACCCCATAATAATTTTTCTCTCTTAACCGTTTCCATTGGCTCTTCTCTCTATATATTTTCTCACTTACTTTCCTCTTCACTTTCTATTTCTTTTGTATCTTTCAGTTTCTCTTTTCTTTTCCTTTTCTTGTTTTCTCATCTTATTTTCTGATCTTTTCGGTCCTCTTTCTTTCTTCACTTCTTAAATATTTTTTTTATCTCGTACAGAATAAAAAAATAATTTACATTTGAATATATAAAACAATGCACTTGTCATTTAAAGAATTGATATGGATAAGGAAAGACAGAAAATACACACACACACACACACACACACACACACACACATATATATATATATATATATATATATATATTAAAATTATTTGAACATTTTTATTTAAGATAAATTTTGTTACGAAAATATGTGTCATTTGGCAAGATTCGAACCTGCGACCCCTAATCTTGACGAATAACAAACATCTTCGTAAGAAAAATTCATCGTAAATAATCAGGCCGGTAGAAATAAATATACTGTTTGATTAAAAACAGAATATCTACCCCAATGCGAGTATCGATTAAAAATAATGTTCAAACAAAAAATTTCAATATGTCGGTTAATTTCGTAAATCCTCGGAATTTTCCGTAATACATACATACATGCATATATATATATATATAAATACATACATATATATATATATATATATATACATATATATACATACAT